>SJYW01010233.1:25197-137308 GCA_006410735.1 Raphicerus campestris
AAAGACGGAACTGACATGACCTCTTTGGAGATTACCCACCACCCAGGTAGAAACACTTTTCTTCACCAGTTAATAGTTCAGGAAGATATAGCTTTCCTCTCTGAGGCCCCGCCCCTCTCAAATTGTAGAACCTTGGGGACTTAAAAAGCCTTAGTCCTTCTTCCAAACGCAGGCTGGGAGAGAACTTGAATGGGGCTATGGTCCGAACTGTGTTAGCACACCCGTCGCTGTCGAAGCCTGAACGGGCTCAGCCTCAAGGATACTTGCCTGTTCAGGAGGTGATGTCCTCCCTTCTCTGGCTCCATCCAGACCCCTTACAGGTGTCATACACTGGCCCTCAACACTGTTGCTCCTCAGCTCACATGTGCTCAGCCATCGTTCACAAGGTGTGGCACCATGCTAGTCCAGGGCTGCTGGTCTAAGCTGGCAGCTATTCCAGAATCACTGGTACACATGCACACACGCACACATGCACGCACACACAGACACATATACACACATACCTCAAAGCCTTGGGCCCTGGAATCAAGCTCAGACCCCTCCCCCCCAGCGAGTTTACCTTGCCCATAGAGCCCTCGCCTTTTCTGGTCACCCTGGACCCGTCAGCCAGGTTCTTTCAACTTTTAATGTGTGCAGTCCTTTCCCTCCCAAGGCTTCGGGCTCCTCGTGTGAAATGATTTTTCCCTCCCTAAAGCTTCAGGTCTCAAGGAGACCCAGGAAGGGCAGCTTTCATCACACTGCACAAAGCACGTGGATGTTGCACCCTCTTCAAAAAGCAATCCAGTTCTTGTTGCCGTTAAGTTTAATGAACTAAATGCGACATTCAGGAAATACTGCTCCCAGGTGACCTTCAGCCCAGAAGCCTCTGGTCAGAAATTAATAATATATAGAGTTTACTCTGTAAACTCTGTGAGAATCTTAGCAGAAGCTGGTCATTGCCAGAGGGGAGGGAGTGAGGGATTGGGCAAAATAGGTGGAAGGGATTAAGAGGGGCAGACTTCCAGTTATGAAATAAGTGCTGCTGCTGCTGCTGAGTCGCTTCAGTCATGTTCAACTCTGTGCAGCCCCATAGACAGCAGCCTACAGGCTCCCCATCCCTGGGATTCTCCAGGCAAGAACACTGGAGTGGGTTGCCATTGCCTTCTCCATTGCATGCGTGCTAAATTGCTTCGTTCGTGCCCAACTCTATGCGACCCAAGGGACAGCAGCCCACCAGGCTCCTCTGTCCACAGAACTCTCCAGGCAAGAATACTAGAGTGGGTTGCCATTTCCTTCTCCAAGGGACCTTCCCAACCCAGGAATCAAGGCCAGGTCTCCTGCATTGCAGGCAGATTCTTTACCAGCTGAGCTACAAGGGAAGCTCAATGGTCGATAATTGTTATTAATAATATTTGAAGAACACATTTAAGTCAGTCTTTTGCAAAGAATGATTCTAAAGAAAGCAAAAAACCCAACTTTGGTTCAGTTGCTCTCTTCACAAAGTTGAGTTTATTCTCACCCTGAGTTTAGATTCTAGCCCTAAGCAGAATCCAACCCTAACCCCTGCCTTTGCTTCTTTCTAAGTTTTAAATTTGACATAATTTCAAATTTATACACAGACATTTCACAAATGCATCAAAGGACCCAAGTTCAGAGAACATTTTGTCCATATTCACCAGCTGTTAACGTCTGCCACCTTCTGTATTATTGTTCCCCTCTTCCTCTGTATTTAATACGTATGTTGTTTTCCCGGGTTATTTGAGAGTAAGTTGCAGACACCATGTTCCTGCAGACCTCCTAAGTGCTTCACTGTGTATTTTCCAGGAACAGGAACGTTCTCCTCTGTAGCCATGGAGCAGTGATCAAAGTCAGGAAATGTAACATTCATCCAGTGCTATTTTCTAGTCCACAGTCCATATTCAAGTGTTGCCAGCTGCCCGGTGAGCTGTGTCTCCCTGTAATTCAGATCCAGTCTGGGTTCTTGCTTTGTGCCAAGTTGCCAAGTCTCCCCAGCTGCCCTTTATCTGGAAGAGCCCTCAGCCTTTCGTAGCCCATGTCTCCTCGTCAGGCAGGTGCATTTCTGTACAAGACTTAGGAGTGGAACCCTTCGCCTCTTCACAGTCAGGCCTGCCGCTTCCCCTCTTTGCCCCCCAGTCCTTCTTGGAACTGCGTTTCTTCCGTCGATTAGGAAGCCTCACTGAGCAGCCTTGCCTTGGGGCAGAGAGGAGACAGAGAATGGTGGGTGAGCATCTCTGTTCTTTCTTGTGACTTCTCTCCAGTCCGGAAAAAGTGATTCTGGTAACTCTGTGGTTGTTCCCTTTTGCTTTAACCATGTTCTGTTGTAAAAACAGGGTGCTGATCATAACAAAGGAAACTTCCTGAAGCGGAAAGAGAACATAATCCTGCTCTAAGAACGTGCTTACACTTACCTGTGCAGTCTACTCATAAGCCTGCTCTAAGAACCTGCTTATACTCACAGGTACAGTCTACTACTGTATTTTATATAGTTGAAGTCATTCATTGGGCTCTTTTTTTTGTCATCTGCTTTTTCATATTTTTTTTTCACACTTGCAATAGCAGTTTATTTTATTGATTGATTTTTTTTACTACTTTATTCTATTTTACAATACTGTATTGGTTTTGCCATACATTGACATGAATCAGCCGCAGGTGTACACGATCTCCCAATGCCGAAGCCCCCTCCCATCTCCAACCCCACACCATCTCCCCGGATCATCCCGTACACCAGCCCCAAGCAACCTGTATCCTGTATTGAACATAGACTGGCACTTCATTCCTTATATGATAGTATACATGTTTCAGTGCCATTCTCCCAAATCATCCCACCCATTCCCTCTCCCTCAGAAGCCAAAAGTCCGTTCTATACCTCTGTGTCTCTTATGTTGTCTCACTTACAGGATCATCATTACTATTTTTCTAAATTCCATATATATGTGTCGGTATACTGTATTGGTGCTTTTCTTTCAGGCTTACTTCACTCTGTATAATCGGCTCCAGTTTCATCCATCTCATTAGAACTGAGTCAAATTTACTCATTATCAGAGAAATGCTTTTTCATATTTTTTAAAAAATGTAAATTGTTCTCGACCACTCTCCTCCACCTAGGACATTCAGGCCAAGGTTCAGACCGGATCTAAGATAGTTTGTGAGGCCCCTGCCTGGCCTCATTATCCCTAGTATGCTCCCCAGGCCAGGCCCTGGGAGGCCTCTGAACGCCTCCAGGCTCTTTCTCTGCACTGTCCTTCACTCCCACTGTTGATGCTGAGCCATGGTTCCCAGCAGGCAAAGGTCTCTGTGATCTTGGGTGGCCTCGGCCTGCAGGGGCTTGAAGCAGTGTTGTGATTCCCTGGCCAGAGATTGAAGTCAGGCCACAGAAGTGAGAGTGCTAAATCCTGGCCACTGAACCAGCAGGGGCAGCAGCCACTGACAGCACCCTGGCCCATCAGCTGTGTAGGAATGAATTTCCACATAGAGATGGAAAGGAGTAGAACAAGTGGAATGTTCATTAAGAGGAAAAGGAGTCCGTGTGGACAGGCACACCGGAGGGCTCAGAGAGGGAGCACCCTCGTGGTAGGGTGGATCGCTTATATGCGCCATTTCTTCTGGGTTTCTTTTGGCCAGTCACCTTGTTCTGCCTGGCTTTGAGCCCATATTTGGTTTATCGCAGGTTCCTTCCATGTGGATGCACATACACACCCCTTAGCCAAGATGGATTCTACCAAAGAGGCCTATGGGGTGACGCCCCTCCCTTTTGACCTTCACGGAGCATTTCTACGCATGTGTAGGTGGTAAGATCGTGACTTCGAGAATGTGAAGTACATGGTCTGTTTTTCTCTTACTTAGGCAAATCTCAGCTTCTGTCTGGTTCCTGTATTTTGGAGTATCTGTCCACAGAGGGCAAGCTCCAGCTGCTGAGCCTGGGCCTGGTCTCTCTCTTGCCTCCCCCGGAGGCAGCCTGAGCATCACTTCCTTGTTGAAGGTGCTCCTGACGCTCAGCTTGCCACCCCAGCCCTCCCTGCAGCCCAAGACAGTCACTCGCTGCTGGTTCCAAACAGCAGTTAGCGGTTATCGTTCTGTTTTGTACGTGTGCTCCGTGAGTTTCCTGTGGGCAGCACCTGCTCCCTGCATTTCCGNTTTTCTAAATTCCATATATATGTGTCGGTATACTGTATTGGTGCTTTTCTTTCAGGCTTACTTCACTCTGTATAATCGGCTCCAGTTTCATCCATCTCATTAGAACTGAGTCAAATTTACTCATTATCAGAGAAATGCTTTTTCATATTTTTTAAAAAATGTAAATTGTTCTCGACCACTCTCCTCCACCTAGGACATTCAGGCCAAGGTTCAGACCGGATCTAAGATAGTTTGTGAGGCCCCTGCCTGGCCTCATTATCCCTAGTATGCTCCCCAGGCCAGGCCCTGGGAGGCCTCTGAACGCCTCCAGGCTCTTTCTCTGCACTGTCCTTCACTCCCACTGTTGATGCTGAGCCATGGTTCCCAGCAGGCAAAGGTCTCTGTGATCTTGGGTGGCCTCGGCCTGCAGGGGCTTGAAGCAGTGTTGTGATTCCCTGGCCAGAGATTGAAGTCAGGCCACAGAAGTGAGAGTGCTAAATCCTGGCCACTGAACCAGCAGGGGCAGCAGCCACTGACAGCACCCTGGCCCATCAGCTGTGTAGGAATGAATTTCCACATAGAGATGGAAAGGAGTAGAACAAGTGGAATGTTCATTAAGAGGAAAAGGAGTCCGTGTGGACAGGCACACCGGAGGGCTCAGAGAGGGAGCACCCTCGTGGTAGGGTGGATCGCTTATATGCGCCATTTCTTCTGGGTTTCTTTTGGCCAGTCACCTTGTTCTGCCTGGCTTTGAGCCCATATTTGGTTTATCGCAGGTTCCTTCCATGTGGATGCACATACACACCCCTTAGCCAAGATGGATTCTACCAAAGAGGCCTATGGGGTGACGCCCCTCCCTTTTGACCTTCACGGAGCATTTCTACGCATGTGTAGGTGGTAAGATCGTGACTTCGAGAATGTGAAGTACATGGTCTGTTTTTCTCTTACTTAGGCAAATCTCAGCTTCTGTCTGGTTCCTGTATTTTGGAGTATCTGTCCACAGAGGGCAAGCTCCAGCTGCTGAGCCTGGGCCTGGTCTCTCTCTTGCCTCCCCCGGAGGCAGCCTGAGCATCACTTCCTTGTTGAAGGTGCTCCTGACGCTCAGCTTGCCACCCCAGCCCTCCCTGCAGCCCAAGACAGTCACTCGCTGCTGGTTCCAAACAGCAGTTAGCGGTTATCGTTCTGTTTTGTACGTGTGCTCCGTGAGTTTCCTGTGGGCAGCACCTGCTCCCTGCATTTCCGTGTTCCCCAGTACCAAGCACAGCACATAGTCTGGGAGCGAACCCTGCGGATGTGAGCTTCAGTAGCAGTATCTTTCTTTCACCCTGATTTAGCTCTAACCAACACTTGAACCAACCAACCAATCAACCACTGAAAAGAAAGGCAAAACCAAAATTTTGAGAATTCTGTTTTATTCAGGGAATTTCTGTGGACTTAAGCCTGGAAGACAGATAGCTCTGAGGGACAATTCCAAAGAAGTAAGGGGGAGCCCAGGATATATAGGAGTTTTGCAACAAAAACCAGGTAGTCAGAACATCAAAAGATTGTTGTCAATTAAGGAAAAACCGGACATCTCCAGTTAATGAATTTAGCACTTTTCCATGTATGGGACAAGGCAAGAGTCTAGACGCACTGAAATCTTTCCTTTGATATGCACCTTAGCCGTTTCTCCATCCTGAACCCTCCGGGTGCACAGCTGGGGTGGCTGTAACGGCTGCTGCGGCAGCATCCTTGGTTTCCTAATGGAATGGGCACATTTTTCATCCACCCTGGTAAAGACCCCTGTCTTTGGAGACTAATGTCATCTGCCTGGGCCCTGCCTCCCTCATTGTTCCCATTGTTCCTCATCCCCTTGCTTGTCAGCTCCTCCTCTCTGGGTTTTGAGTCTACTTTAAATCCGACCAAGATTCTTTGCTTGACCAAACTTTTAAGTCAGCCTGCTGAATCTTCTCCTAGGCCTATCTCTGCACTTCCTTGTAAAATCCAGTTTTAGCTAGAACCCTGCTAAGCTGGTTTAGTAAGAACCTCCCTCCTCCATTCCTGATTGGATTCCTCCTCCTCCACCAGCCCCAGGTGGGGTCTGATCACCCTGGCCTGCCTACAGAGTTCACCTGTTTACCTCTGGCATGCCTGTTTAGTAATCTTCATCCACTGCCCCCTCACTCTCTGTTCCTTGGCTATACATTTCCATTTGCTCACCCTGCTGTTTGGAGTTGAGCCCCCAGTCCTGCCCCACTGCAGAATTTCATTCCAGTAGGCCCTACACTGGTTTGTACAGCCTCCTCTTAAATAAAGTGTGCCTACTGTGCTTTAACAAGTATCCGTGAATCTTTTTTCTTTTTTTAAACAAACCCCATCTCTCTTAGTGGCTAGCCGCGTGATCTTGGGCAAGTGAACTTCTCCACCCTTGAGTTTCTTGACCTCAAATCCTTTGCCCTCGCCATCCCTCAGCCACCCACTCTAAATTTTGTCACCTCCAGGATCTGCTTTACCAGGAAATCTGTAGCATCTCCCTCACTAACCACAGCTTTCTTTATTTCCTACTCTTCATGCCCTCCTTACCATCACTTCCACCTCCCTTCAACCCCATCAAGACCTCTGACACCTTGGACCTGGCCCTTCCCTGGCTGTCTTGACTTAATTAAATCCAATCAGAGTGCATGGTTATTGCCTCTGACCATCGCTTCCCAATGCATTCTCCACACCGTCCTCTGCCACCTCAGCCTGGCAGGCCCCAGCCCTGCTGCTGTTTAGCAGTTCCACCTCTGTTTTTATGCCCAACTGCCTAGAGAAATTCACCCACATGTGAGGACTTCACAAGTTCATGGGCAGCCATTTCAGCCAGACCCTCAGCACCTAAGAGAGCTGTATCAATAATTAGACACCATGTGGACAAATCCTAGCTGTACTATTTCAGGCCCGGAAATGTTTGTCTCTTCATCTCCGCAAGGCTTGGTTTCCTCATCAGTAATTGGGAATCCCAAAAGTGTATGCCTGTCCTAAGGTTTTGAAAGGGTCAGAGCCTGGCAAGTAGCATACCCTCCGTAACTGATAGCATAACCAATTGCTGTTGCTTTTGCTGGCTGCTGTTTACAGATGAACACGAGGAGACTCTTCCAGAGTTCCTCATGGCTATTCCAAGCCTTCATCCTCCACCAGCCCATCACCCTACACTTATCACCTGCTACCCGCCCTTCCCTTCCTGAAGGAGACAGAAACCACTGGAACAGTCATTCTGGCTGTACCCTTGACCCTTTCTTACCTCCATTTTCAAGATCTGCACTTCCCTTGCCCAAGGCTGATCCTCCCAGATTCCAAAACGGCACAACTTGTCTCAGGACTTAAAGAAACCCAGGCTCTTTCTGTCTCAGCACAGAAGGAATTCGTGAGAGGCAAAGTGCTAAGTAAGAGGTAGATTTATTGAGAGATACATCTTCCATAGGTAGAATGCAGCTTGTCTCAGACGGTGAGAGTGGCCCTGAAGTATGAGGTGCTTGGTGTTTAGGGACTCAGTAGTTTCATAGGTTAACGAGTGGAAGGATTGTTTCAGCTATTTCAGGGAAGGGTGGGGGCTTCCTGGAGTTGGCCCACTTTTTGACCTTTTATGGTTGGCCTCGGCACTGTCATGGTGCCTTTGAGCTTAAGGTAATATATGACAATGAGCACGTAATGAGGCTCAAGGTCTACCAAAAGACAAATCTTCCACCATCTTGGACCCAGTCAGTTTGAACCAGTTGCTGTTGTCTCCAGTTTTCCTCGCCAACCGTGTCATTCTTTAAGGGCGTGTACTGCCTGCTTCCCTCCTGCCTCAGAGAGGAGGCGCCAGACGGACCAGGTACCCCAGGACTGAGAAGCAACATGGCAGTAAGCTCCCTGGGTTCTCTTTTGGCCTCACGTATGCCGACAAAGGAGCTGAAGAGGCCGGCAAACAGGAGACACCAGCAGGCAAGGAGGGAGAGAGCTCCCACCAGACCCTGTGCTCCTTGACTTTCCTGCAGGGGTGGCATCAGTGGATGCCCAGGAGGGAGGGGGGCTTTCATCTCCACTGGGCTGTAATGAGATCCCCCTCCTTAGAAGTCAGAGGGGACCATGTGGGGAGCCTTTACCTCCAGCCCTTCTGACAGGAACCAGCTACCCTCACCCATCCTGACAAAGGAGGCTTTTGGGGGAGTCAGGGCTTTCACCATTGTAAGGGGTAAAAAGGCCATCACCCCATCCACCTTGTAGTGAGTGGAAGCCACTTGGAGGCATTAATGAGGCACTCCTACCCATTCTTGGCCAGCGGGTACTAGTGGAAGTCCTAGAGGCAGCTGGGACCCCCACCTCTGCAGGCAGAAATAAGGAGTATGCCCACCCTGGGTGTCAACAGAGGCCTCACTTCAATGGTAGCCTGACAGGAACCAGGTGGTATCCTCCCTGCTCCTGCTAGAGCCAGCTCGAACAGAAAGTTTAAATAAGTTCCAAAGTTTTGTAACATGTTGCCCCAAACGTCCAGGTTTTTAAGATTGCCTTGAACCATTTTTAAGTGTGCGGGTCAGTGACATGAAGAGCAGCCACGTTTCTGTGCTACCTTCATCACCATCTCCAGAACCGCTTCATCTTCCCCAACTGAAGCACACACCAGCTAGGCATAACACGCTAAAATGCCTCCACTATCAGGACTCCCCTGGTGGGCTCATGGTTAGGACTCTGCACGCCCACTGCAGGAGCACAGGGATTTTAGTTCCTCTGGAAGGGAACGGAGATCCCACAAACCATGCAGCCAAAAGCCAGTAAACCCCAAAGTCCCCGTTACCCGTCTCTGGTGACCGCTGCTTCCACTCTCTGTCTTCCAAGTTGCCTGTCTACTCTAGGTACCTTTTATAAGGAGAATCATGCAGCGTTTGTCCCTTTCTCTCTGTCTTTTTAAACCTAGCATAACGTCTTCAAGATTCATCCTTGTGGCGTGTGTCAGAATTTCATTCCTTTCTAAAGCTATTCCATGGTGTGTATATACCACACTTTATCCATCCATGTTGACAGACATTTAGGTGGTTTTTACCTTTTATTGTGAGTAATGCTACTGTGAACATTGGTGTTCAAATGTCTGCGTCCCTGCTTTCAGGTTTTTTGAATTATATACCCAGAAGAAGAACTGTTCGGTCATTTGGAAATTCTATTCTTAATTTTTCTGAGCCACTGCCTTACTTTTTCCACAGCAGCTGCACCAATCACATTCCCACTAGCAGTGCACAAGGGCTCCGGTTTCTTCATATCCTCCAAAACACTTGTTAGCCTCGGGTATTTTGATAATGGGTGTGAGGTGGCATCTCAGTGTAGGTTTGATTTGTAATTCCCTAATGATTAGTGACAGTGAGCATATTTTCATGTGCTTTTTGGCCATTTGTATATCATCTTTGCAGAAATGTCTGTTCAGATCCTTTGCCTGTATTAAAATCATGATTGGGTTGTTGTCATTGTTAAATCTTACAAATTCTCTGAATATTGTGGATATTAATCCCTTATCAGATATGTGAGTTGCAAATATTTTCTCCCATTCTGTGGGCTGCTTTTTCACTTCACTGATAATATCCTTTGATGAACAAAAGTTTTAAATTCTGATGAAATCCAGTTTGCCATATTTAGGAAATATGGTAAATTCGTTGCCGAATCCATTGTTATGAACGTTTCCCTGTTTCCTCTCAGAGTCCATGATCCATTTTGAGTTAATTTTTAAAATGTAGTGTAAAAAGTAAAGGTCCAATTTCATTCTTCTGCAGGTGGATATCTAATTTTCCAAACACAATTTACTGAGAAGACTGTCCTATCTATCCTCCACTGAATGTTGTTTTAATTTTCTAGGCTGTCATAACAAAATACCACAGATTGGGTGACTTAAGCAACAGAAATTTATTTCCTCACAGTTCTGGAGGGGAAGTCCAGGAACCTACATTTCCTCTGAAGTCTCTCTTCTTGGCTTGCAGAGGGCTGCCCTCTTAGTATCTCTTCACAAGATCATTCTTCTGTGCCCCCTGCCCCTGCCCCCATCGCATATCTTCCTCCTTATAAGCATCAATCATATTGAATTAAGATTCCACTCTAAAGGCCTGATTTTAACTTAATCACCTCTTTAAAGACCTTCTGTCCAAATATGGTTACCTTCTGAAGTACTAGGGTTCCAACTAGGGTTGGAACTTCAAGACATGCATTTGTTAGGACACAATTCAATCCATAACAAAAGGTCTTGGCTCTCTTGTTAAAAATCATTTGTGAGAGTTTAATTCTAGGTTCTCTGTTCTATTCAGTTGATATGTGTGTTTGTCTTTATTCTATTACCATACTGTTTTGATTATTGTAGCTTTGTATGTAGGAAGTTATGAAATCAGCAAGTGTGAGACTTTTTAGTTCTTCTTCAAAATTATTTTGGTTATTCGAGTTTCCTTGAGATTCCACATATATTTTATTGTGAATTTTTCTATTTCTGAAAAAAATGTCATTGGGATTTTGAATTTGTAGCTCACTTTGGGTAGTATTGACATCTTAACAATATTAACATTCAATATATGAACACAGGATATTCTTCCATTTATCGGTGTCTTCTTTAATTTCTTTTAGCAACAGCAGTCTTCAGTTCACAAGCCTTTCATCTCCATGGAAGTGCTTTACTCTTTTCGATGCTGTCATGCATGTAGCTTGTTCTTAATTTCCCTTCCAGGTAGTTCAATTGTTAGTGTATCGATGTGCAGCTAATTTGAGGGTGTTGATTTCATATTCTGCAAACCTGCTAAATTCATTTACTAGTTCTAACAGCTTGTGTGTGTGTGTGAGAGAGAATTTTCTATATATAAGATCATGTCATCTGTTCAAGTAAAAGCCACTCAGTCATGTCCAGCTTTTTGCAGCCCCATGAACTATACATCCATGGAATTCTTCAGGCCAGAATACTTGAGTGGGTAGCAGTTCCCTTCTCCAGGAGATCTTCCCAACCCAGGGATCAAACCCAGGGATCGAACCCAGGTCTCTGGCATTGAAGGTGGATTCTTTACCAGTTGAGCCACCAGGGAAGCCCAAGAATACTAGAGTGAGTAGCCTATCCCTTCTTCAGTGGATCTTCCCAACCAGGAATAAAACTGGGGTCTCCTGCATTGCAGATAGATTCTTTACCAGCTGAGCTACCAGGGAACAGCCCATGTCATCTGTGAACAGAGATAATTTTATTTCTTACTTTCCAATTTTAAAAAAAGTGCATCCAAATTGAAAAGTAAGAAGTAAAAAAAAACTTTTAATGTCATCTGTGAACAGAGATAATTTTATTTCTTACTTTCCAATTTGCATGTATTTTTTTTTTCTTAGCTGTCTAAAACTGTCAGTTCTATTGTTAAGTAGAAATTGTAGAAATGGACATCTTTTTCTTATTTCTAATCTTAGAGGAAAAGCATTTTTTTTCACCATTGAGTATGATGTTAGCTGTGGGTTTTTTATATGTGGCCTTTATTTTGTTGAGACACATGCCTTCTATTCCTAGCTTATCAAGTGTTTTTATCATGAAAAGATGTTAAAGAGTGTTGAATTTTGTCAAAACTTTTTCTCCATTAATTGAGATGATCATGCGGGTTTTATCCTTCATTCTGTTAATGTGACATATTGATTCGGCTTCATATGTTGAACCATAATTGCATTCCAAGAACAAATCTCACTTGGTCATAGTGTATAACCATTTTCAGTTCAGTTCAGTCATTCAGTCAATGTCCGACTCTTTGTGACCCCATGAACTGCAGCATGCCAGGCCTCCGTGTCCATCACCAACTCCTGGAGTTTACCCAAACTCATGTACATTGACTTGGTGATGCCATCTAACCATCTCATCCTCTGTCATCCCCTTCTCCTCCTGCCCTCAATCTTTCCAAACATCAGGGTCTTTTCAAATGAGTCAGTTCTTTGCATCAGGTGGCCAAAGTATTGGAGTTTCAGCTTCAACATCAATCCTTCCAATGACTACCCGGGACTGATTTCCTTTAGGATGGACTGGTTGGATCTCCTTGCAGTCCAAGGGACTCTCAAGAGTCTTCTCCAACACCACAGTTCAAAAGCATCAATTCTTCGGCACTCAGCTTTCTTCATAGTCCAACTCTCACATCCATACATGACTTCCACTCCTTTTAACATGCTGCTAATTTGGTTTACTAGTATTTTGTGGAGGGTTTTTGTATCAGTATTCATAAGGGATATTAGTCTGCAGTTTTCTTGTCTCTTCATCTGGCTTTGGTTTAATGGATAATGCTGGCCTCATAGGTATAAGAGTTTAAGAAGGATAGGTATTAATTCTCCTTTAAATGTTTGATAGAACTCACTAGTTAAGTCATCTGATCTAGGGCTCTTCTTTATCAAGAATATTTTAATTACTGATTAAATCTCCTTTCTAGTTATAGGTCTGTTCAGATTTTCTGTTTCTAGAAGCCATATGCAGATCTGGGGGGAGAACATTCTGGGTAGATGGAAGAGTTGGTACAAAGGTCGAGGTGGAAGTGTGGTTGAAGAGCAGCAGAGAGACTCGTGACTGAAGCAGAGTGTTTGGGGTGGGGGAGGAGTAGGAGATGGAGTCAGAAACGTGGTGAGACCAGATCAGATAGGGTCTTGTAAAGAATGTGACTTTTTGGCAAGTTATGGGAAGCTTTCCATGACCAGGCCCCGTTCTCCTCCCCATCTCCCTTCCACCAGCTCTCCACCTTTTGTCCTGCACTGTGGACATCCTGTAATTACCTAGAACCTAGGCTGCTCCTCTCTTTGCCTGGCTAAGCCCTGCTTACTCCTCATGGACCACTCTGGACACCCATTCTTCTGAGAGGCTGTCCCTGACATCCCAAGCTACATGGAGTGCACGTCCCTGGGCTTTAATGGTGCCCTGCAGCTGAGTCCTGTAAGAGCTCTTGTCTTCATGACTAGACATTTTCTCTGTAGGCTGGTCACTTTGGGTTCCCAGCCTCTGGCTAATAACAGACACTGGTAGGATTGCTCATCTGCACCCTCTGGTGCATGCTCCTGAGCAGAGAGGCCGGTGCCCCCATGTGTTCTTTTGCTCTGAGTATCAGCTCAGTTGGAATCCTTCCTGGGTCCCAGGCATCTGTTTCTGACTCTTGGTTCACGCTGTGTGTAGCAGGGCAGGGATGGCGACAGTGAACTGGGACAGTATCTTTGTCAAATAAATTTAAGAGGAGGAACTGAAACTATACATTCTCATTATCACAGACTTTTTCTTCTTGCTGTGTACTTCTCCCAGTTTTTGCGTTCTCATCACAGTGTGATCTTGTTCTGACTAAATGAATCAGCTGAGGTTAGATTATTCATCGTGGCAAAAGCATGGGAATGGAGCATGTGGTTGGATGGACCTGCTCATTGACAGGTAGTGGAGGCTGGTGGAAACTGACATAGCCTCTCTGGAGAGTATCTTTCACCAGCTGTACATTAGCTCTTAAAATGGTTCTTACCTTTTCACCCAGGAACATTTCTAAATATGATCCTAAAGAACTAATAAGAGATATTTGTACAGGAATATTTGATGCTGTACTAACATTCATACTGAACAGTGGGAGACAGCCTAAGTGCCTAACAACATGTGCCTGGTTAATAAATTACAGTATACCCATAGGGCAAACTGTGTGTGATATTAAAAATTACTTTGGAGAACTGAAATGACATAGGGAAATGTGATGCAGTGCAAAGTGAAAAAAGAATGGTAAACAGTTTGATATCTATTTCACCTACCCCTCTGAAAAAAGATCAGAAGAAAATACCTCATAACATTAAAAATGGTTATTGCTAAGTTGTGTTACTATTGGTGAAGTTTTGGGTTTATTTTTGTTGTATTTCTCTAAATTTTTAGTAGTCACTATGTGTTTTTAAGTGACTTTAATATTATGAAATATTTCAAGCATTCAAAAATATAGGAAGCAATGAGCATATATATATTAGGTTTTTACCTCATGCAGAAAAATAATTCCAAATTGAGTATGGTATATTAGTGTGAAAAGCAAATTGAAGAAACTTCGAGAAAAGAATTACAGAATTCCCTTTAGGATCTCAAGATTGAAAAGATTCTCTTCAGCAAGATATGTTTTACTTAAAGATTTCTGCCTAACCAACCAGTCCCAGACTTAATGGCTTGAAACACCCATCTTTTGTTGTAGATGATTCTGTGGGTTGCCCGTTCAGGCCGGCTTTATCTGGACAGTGCTTACGGTCCTTGCGGGGCTCACTCATGAACTATGGCCGGCTGCCAGCTTAACTGGAAACGGGCAATGGCTGGGGCCACAGGTGTCGAGCGCATATGATCTCATCATCCAGGAGGCCACCTGGGGTTCATTTCCATGGCAGCTGGCGGAACTGCTAGAGAGAGCCGCCCTCTGCACTCACAAATGCCACAGCATCACTTCCACTGCATTTCCTTGGCTGGAGCAAGCAGTGAGACTGATGAAGGATGGAGACAGTGCACCTCCTAACAGGAGGGGCTGCAGAGACCCACAGCACAGAGGGAGGACAACTGGATCAAAAATAGTGCAGCCATTTATGCAGGCTGCCACAAGAAATACAATGCGTAAAAGAAATGCAAATCGTAAAGGAAAAGGCTGATACATTTGAATACACTCAAACAAAAAGCTTCTGTATAAAAAACGATACTTTGAGCATGTATTACTTTTATCATCACAGAGTAAAGACAGGTAGCTCAGGATGCTGAAGCAAAACACATCAATTTTTTTTAAAGCGCTGAAGAGGAGCATCTAGTATGTAAACAGCTCAGCTTGCAAAATGGGGAAATTATTGGATCAGTAATTCCATTATCCTTGGATGGTTTCCTCTGAAGCAGGCATATTACGAGACTTAATAGTAAAGCCTACCTCCTGCATTTGAAAAGGAATTGCCCCCACAGAAATCGTTATTCTGGGATATATCTATTGTGTATAATAAGGGGTGCCCTTGAAATTGTGTTTCTTCACCTTAATTCTTCTCACTCCAAAAGGATCCTCAAACCAATCACCAGAATCTTGAGAGGAAGTCCTTTTTCTTTTTTTTTTTAGAGAAGTGAAGAAATCGATATGTTCTGTCTTCATGAGAAAGTGAGAAGGAGCTAAGGTCAAGAACTGACTGAGGGGGTGACAATTTTTTTTTTTTTCTGAATCTATCCTCAAGAATGCATCCTCATCCTTGCACATGACTTGGCAGCCACATATGAATGATTTGGGGTCAGATCATGTAATGAGTTATCCTAGAGGCTTACAGCCCAGAACAGGGTGAAAAGAGGGGTCTAGGATTTCTTAGGGATGTTAACACAGTGCACCTCTGTGGGCAGCAAGAAGCTGCGTCAAATTGGCTCGAAGGAAAACCAAGCAGCCCTGGTTTCTCTCTGGATTACACCCACAGAAGAAAAGAGAGAAAGAGAACAACAGCAAGAGAAGAAGAGGGGCCCAGAATCTTCCAGAGCCTGTGTCACCTGCCCTCCATCCTCGTTTACTCACCACACCAGCCAACATCCTGGAAAGAGCCAGGCTTGGGCTCAGAGATCTTTACATAAAGAACGTCTTGGAGAGTGAGTCACCTCTGCCTTTGAAGGGCCAGCAAAGTCGACAGCTGAGCGCTGGTGTGGTCTCCTTACCCAGCCAGGCACAGGATCTTCCTGCCAAAGTGGAGGGTAGCACAAAGCACACCTCCTTGCCACCCGCTGGCCCAGCTCTCCAAGTGGGAGGGCAGGCTGGTGCCTCGCTGGTGTATGTCAGGGCCCCGCTGGCACAGATGGCCTAGCACTATGGTAAATCTGGCAGCATCTCAGCCTTGGACAGCCCTGGCCAGAAAGGCCTGGAAGCACTGTGTGGCAGGCCTGTAAGACAGGAGACGAGCCTGGTTACTAAACTCAGCCAGAGCTGCCAGCCTTTGGGGGAGGGACTGCTGGGACGAGGGCCACCGTCCTAGTCCTGTGGCACTGGGAAGGTGCGACCTAGGGCTGCCCTAGGGGACAGCCAGCAGAGGAAGGAAACTCTTTATTCCTCAGTGAAGGTGTCCTGAAGCATGAAGCGCGTGGCGCTGGAGGGTTGCCCACAAGCCAAGGTAACTAGCACCAGGCCATGGACAGCCTTTGAACCAGCTGCAAAGCTGCTGCTCACAGATACTGGGGAAAATTAGACATCCTGCCAACCCAGAGAATCCTCTCCACATACGTGGAAAGGAAAGGAAACAGGCTTCCTATTAAGTGTTAAACCGGATTACAGAATGTGTCACAGGCAGCCCCTGATGAGATTACAAAGGCAGAAGGCAAGCTTCCCGTTCCGGCACTACCTAGTGACCACAGCCCGCGGTGAACTTGTGCCTGAGACGGATGGCAGCTTGCCATACAGTAGGAGGACCGGGCAGCACCGTTTGCTGTGCATTCTCTCGTCCTTCACCCAAGCTCACCTGCTAACTGGGAGGCAGGGGCAGCTGTGCTAGCTAATTGCCTCTGTCTGAATTGCCTTCGTCTCTGTGACAGGCAGGAATCCCTAATAGTTCAGTTGGTAAAGAATCCGCCTACAATGCAGGAGACCCTGGTTTGATTCCTGGGTCCGGAAAATCCGCTGGAGAAGGGATAGGCTACCCGCTCCAGTATTCTCGGGTTTTGCTTGTGGCTCAGCTGGTAAAGAATCCGCCTACAATGCAGGAGACCTGGGTTCGATCCCTGGAGACCTGGGTTCGATCCCTAGGTTGGGAAAATCCCCTGGAGAAGGGAAAGGCTACCCACTCCAGTATTCTGGCCTGGAGTATTCCATGGAATGTAAAGTCCATGGGGTCGCAAAGAGTCGGACATGACTGAGCAACTTTCACTTCACCATGACAAGCTGACAGGTACAGCTTAGAGCAGGTACCCAGACTGAACTCCATGGTGACACAGAGATAGGGGTGCTGTTTTACTTGGTGTTTATCTTTCAAAGAGATCTCAAAAACATTGAGCACTTAAACATTATTCCTGGGTTTTAAAGCTGCAAAAGGCTTTCCTTAGCTCTTACAGATACTTAAGTTCCATCTTAAGGGACAGAGGATTCACCAGCATCAGGCTTCTCATCCATCGAAGGGAGGAAGTTTCTTTGCTTTCTTGGCCACCAGGAAAGCTGAGTTTTAAAATTTTCCCTTACATAGGTGATGGCAAGGCACTAAGAACTGGGCGAGGCTTGGGTCTTCTTCCCTAAATTCTGCGGGAGATTCCACATTCAGTTTCCAAAAGGAAATGATTAGGGAGCTGGCGGTGACCAATGGATGACACAAAGGGAATTTTTTCCAGACCTGAGATTGCTCGTCTGCTGGAGTGACTGGATGCCTTTCATTCAGTTAGAGGGGATGTTTTTTCGGTGAACCTGCCAGATGCAGCTTGTTCTCATCTCTGTGAATTGATGTCTGAAGTTCTCTATGGGGTCCAGAGCCCCTGAGATGAATTGCAGGGACTCGGCACACAGGTGAAGTGTGCAGCCGACTCTCATCACAGGGCCAGCCCTGAAACCGCCACTCCATGTGCCCCTGGGGGGTCTCTTTCTGTGGTCTCAGAGTACTCGTGGCGGGGCCCGCTTTTAACACCTAAGCCATCCCACCTCTGCGTGAAGCATAGTCATTTCCAGCAATGGAAGATTGCAGATGTTTCTAGAGTTGCTTCTGCAAACCGCAGGCATTTTCCACAGAACCCCATCCCCCGCCTCAAGTCAGGGGTGTCACGGAGGCAGTGTGGCCTGAGCAGAAGGACTCATTCTCTCTGGAACAGCACCATGGAAACCGCTGCTGCATTCCACACCCCTCCCCAAGAGAAAGGATGCAGGCATGGCAGCAAAGAGACTGCGAGAAAGATTCCAAGAGGAGGCTGTGACTCCACTTCATCTAAGCAAAAGGGGGTTGCAGAGCAGCAGAGAGCCACCATCATGCCCTCGGTTGTTAACCTAGTGAATTTGGTGCCATTCCAAGGCCCGAATACCCTCTCTTTCATGAAGCCTTCCTGCTCTCCCCAACCCCCAACTTCCCCTGCTCCTCCCCACCTCCCACCATTTCAGCTGAATAACTAAACGACTGTGATCCTTCACATTTTTTTTTTTTTGCTTCAAAAGCAAGAAATAGTCATTATAGCAAATCTATGAAAGAAAAAAATAAAACACAATCCCTCCATCTTGATGGACATTTTTCTATGCTTTCTCCTGTCCATTTTGTATATACCTTTAAAAAAGTAAGAATCAGACTGACTGTATTGCTTTGTAAGCCACTTTGTCATTTTGATCTTATCTACATTTTCCTGTGTTCTTCTGGAACATCAATTTTTAAAAATTTTATTTTATTGAGGTATAGTTGATTTATAGTGTTTTAATTTCTACTGTATAGCAAAATAATTCAGTTATATATACATGTATACGTTCTTCTCCATATTCTTCCCCATTATGGTTTATCACAGTATATCAAATATAGTTCCCTGTGTGGCACAGTAGGACCTTGTTGTGTATTTGCCCTGCATGTCATAGTTTGTGTCTGCTAATCCCAAACTCCCAGACTGTCCCTCCCCGCCCCCTTGTCCCTTCTTTGGTCGCCACCAGTCTGTTCTCTGTGAGTCTGTTTTTGCTTCATATTTATGGTCATTGGTATGTTTTGGATTCCAGATATAAGTGGTATCGTATGGTCCTTGTCATTCTGGTTCTGACTTACTTGACTTAGTGTGATAATCTCTGCGTTCACCCATGTTGCTGCAAATGGCATTATTTCATTTTTCATGGCTGAATAGTATTCCATTACACGTGCGTGTAACATCTTCTTCATCCACTTAGCTGGTGTGGATGTTTAGGGTGCTTCTACGTCTTGGCTATTGTAAATAGTGCTGCAGCACACTGGGGTGCATGGATCTTTCCGAGTTAGAGTTTTGTCTGCCTGTGTGTTTAGAAGTGGGATTGCAGGGTCACAAGGCAACTCTTATTTTTAGTTTTTTGAGGAACTTCTACACTGTTTTCCATAGTGGCTGCATCAGTTTGCACTCCCACCAGCTGTGGAAGGATTCCCCGTCTGCACACCCTCTTCAGCATTTATCTGTAGACTACCTTTTTAAAATACTTATTTATTTGATTGCGCTGGTCATAGTTGTGGAAGATCTTTGATCTTGGTTGTGGCTTGTGGGTTCTTTAGCTGTGGCATGCAAACCCTTAGTTGCAGCATGTGGGATCTAGCTCACTGACCAGTGATCAAACCCTTGTCACCCACGTTGGAACACAGTCTTAACTACTGGTCCACCAGAGAAGTCCCTGTAGAGTTTCCGATGATGGCCATTCTAACCGGTTTGAGGTGATTTGCATTTCTCTCACAATTGGTGATGCTGAGCATCTTTTCATGTGCGTCTTCTTTGGAGAAATGCCTACTTAGGTCTTCTGCCTATTCCTTGGTTGGGTTGTTTGGTTCTGTGTTATTGAGTTGTATGAGCTGACTGTATATTTTGTAAATTAAGACTTTGTCAGTCACATCAATTGCAAATATTTTCTTCCATTCAATAGGTTGTCTTTTCATTTTTTTTAATGGTTTTCTTTTCTGTATTAAGTTTGACTAGGCTCCGTTTGTTTATTTTTGCTTTTATTTCTATTGCCTTAAGGGACCGACCTAAGAAAACAGTGGTACAGTTTATATCAGAGAATGTTTTGCCTGTGTTCTCGTCTAAGACTTTTATGGTATCCTGTCTTATACTTGTCTTTAAGCCATTTGGAGTTTATTTTTGTGTATGGTGTGAGGCTGTGTATAATATCTTTTCTATGTTTATGGACTGTGGTTTATTTGAGGAAGTAGAGAACAATGATTAAAACTGTGGGCTGTGCAGTTGAACCACCTGTGTTGAAATCCTGACTTGGTGACCTTAAGAAAATCAACTTCTCTGAGCCTCAGTTTCCTTATCTATAAAATGGGATTAATCCTCACTGGATTCCGTGAATAGTGAAAATAGGTATAGTACTTAAAACAGTGTCTGGCTCATATAAGCACTATACAGATGTTAACTGTTCTTGCTTTATTCAAAGTCATGTAGAGCTGAGTGTTTAAGAGTCAGAGTTTCTCTTCTAAGTATCACTGCAGTGACCATCAGTGATTTTTCCTTAGGATAACTGGAATTTCTGGGTTATAGTATTTACATATTTTAGGGTTTTCATATGTATGCCAAATGACTTTCCATCAATATGGAACCAATTTAAAATTCACCAGTGTATCATATAAGAAATGAAGCGCCAGTCTATGTTCAATACAGGATACAGGATGCTTGGGTCTGGTGTACGGGATGATCCAGGGAGATGGTGTGGGGAGGGAGGTGGGAGGGGGCTTCGGCATGGGGAGATCGCCTACACCTGTGGCTGATTCATGTCAGTGTATGGCAAAACCAATACAGTACTGTAAAATAGAATAAAGTATTAAATAAATTTTTTTTAAAAAATAAAATAAAATAAAATTCACCAGTATAGGTATGTGTGACAGTGCATGTTAACAGAGGACAATGGATGATGAAGGTCAAATTAAACTCAAAACTTGTATAACCATGCCCCTCCACTTTCAGACAGTTTAATAAGTCAGTCCTATGTTATTCTTCCCTTGTTAAATCACAGGTCATGCGTGCAACCAGCTTTCTATATCCTCTCTACTAAAGAGGGAGCACTGAGAGACCGAACTATTTGCCATTTTGCAGCTATTCTGTCCAGAGTAGAGTCAGTAAATGAGAAGGGAATTGAATTGACTATTTTTAATGTTTTTAGAAGAAGCAAACTTGGCCCCTTAAAATAATACCAAGTCTTTGTTGGAAGTCTAAATTTAAAGAGTTAGTGAAGAATTTCTCCTCTGTCCATTTCACATTAGCCTTTCTGCCACTAGACCTTAAGCTCAGCACAAATTCAGTGGGTCCCAAAGTGCTGTCCACTTCACCCCTTGAATCCAACCTTATGCTGTCAGGTGTAGGGAAGATCTTCCCTCTGCACTGGAGAAATGATCACATAAAGATTATACAGGGGTCATTAAAATCAGTCACATATACCTTTGGTCAAATGTGTGGCATGAACGCCACGTTCTCCATCCCACCAAGAAGAACCCAGTAAACAGGCCACTTTTGTCGATACAGGTAGAACTGGGACTACAGATAAGAAACAACAGTTCTTACACAGAGCAGACAGAAGATTGCCAGAGGTCTAGACTTTAATGTGACTGGGGCGTCTCAAGGCCTGTGGCTTCATCAGTGTTCACAAGAGCCGAGAAACAGGAGTGGGGAGTTTATCTCTGGCTCTGTGGAACACTTTGCTGTTACAAAGCATATTCTCATTAGAGCCTCAACACAACTCTTCAACATATGCAGGGGAAACAAGGCCAGTAAGCTAAAGGGATGTTTCCAGGGGTTGCGCGGCTCAACAGAACAGAACTGGAACCTAAACCAGCCTTCTGGCTCCTAATTGCCCTGTCCATTATAGATGGGGTTTCTACTTAGGCCAGGGGACTGCGGTCAGGACACCTCTCCACACTTTGTGAGACAGGCAGTCATGAGATGATCAGAGTTTGGTTTCATTTTGTAACTATGTAATACTGATATTAATTCTTCCTTGCCTCTTGTGATGATTTTGAAACATGCTTGTGAATTCTTTGACACATCTCACACTAAGGAGTAGAGTCTGTGTCCTCTCTTCTTGAACTTGGACAGGCCCAGTGGCTGCCTTAATGAATGGATCATGGGAGGAGTGATGCTGTGTGACTTCTAAAGTCAGATTAGAAAAGATCGTGCAGCTTCTGCCAGTGTCTCTTTAAGACACTCACTCCAGGGTTCCAGCTGTAAGGAGTCTGGCTACTCTGAAGCCCGTCTGGGGGCCTCTCTTAGAAAGACTTATACATGGATTCATGAATAGATTGAGCTCCATCTGTTCGAGTCTTCTAAGCCAAGGCTGTAGTCATATGAGTGAAGAAGGCTTCACAATAACCATTGCCCCAGCCACTGTCTTTCTCCAGCCCCCAACAGAACAAAAACTGCCTTGCTGAGCCCCATCACCTGCAGGTTGGTTTTGCTTTAAGTCACTGTTGGGGATGGCTTGTTACACAGCTATAGCTAATCAAAACAAGTCCTATTGATTTGTTTAACAGCAGTACATATTTATAGAAAAATCATACCATATCCTCTAATCTTGGACTCCTCCTTCCATGCTTCTGATTTGAGTTTCCTATCCATATTCCAGGCAAAATCATTCCCTTGGTGGCAGTGACCCCAAGATTAGAAATTGTTTCCGGCTCAGAAGCGTACATGCTTCTTGTGAATGGTGGTTGCTATTTCCATTATTAATGAAACCATACTAAACAAACTAAGGCCTTCAAATTCTTCCCCTTTACATCCTCTCCTGCCCCAGAGGAGGAAACTGAGGATTTCACTTACCTCAGGTTGCACAATTCTCAATAGGGGAGATCAGAACCCAGGTCTCCAGGCAACCAGATGGATGTCCTCATTATTCCATTTCATCACTTCCTGCCCAGAACTGGAAATAGACTGTGCCATCTTTTGGACCCAAAGCAAGAGCAAGTCTGAGGCAGAGGAATACTGTAGGCCAACCCAACAGGCCATACATATCAGAGTAGAGAGAAAACTAATTAATATCCTCCTCTTTGACCTTCTGGTACTTTAAGGAGTATTTGATTGTAGGTCAAATCAGGACCCCATTCAAGCCAATACATTTGTGTAAACAGCTATTAAAAACAGAACCAAATAATATAAAGCTGAAAAAACAGGGATCTCTTTTCACTGAAAGGATGAAATCAGTGAGAGTTGCTGTGGCTTGCCTGTATATTAATTACATGAGGAGGCCAGGGAAGATGTGGGAGTAGAAACAGCTCTGAAATTCTCCCTCCCCAAAAATGTAATAACCACCAAAGTCTTGTGTTTGTGTTTTTTTTAAGACAAAACAAAACAGAGGTCCACCAGCAGATACCAAACCAATAAAGGAGCAAATGTCGCAAGATGTCCTGCTTTGCGAAGTGCTGTCAAAAGCAGAACTAGAAAATTCTTGACACCAGAGAGTCCCTTCCCCCAGAACCCATGTGAATGGGAAACGGGTGGTGAGCAGGAGGATGTGGACTGGAAGCTGAGTGGACAGATTCTGAAAAGTATTACTTAAATCCCCAGTTTTAAAGAAGTAGATGGGGAAGGACGGTTGCCAGAGTAGAAACTCTTTCTACCAACATACCAAAAGGTTAAAAACAAACTCATTGCAGGTGTAAAGAAGAAAACAGCATTGCTTATAACCTCTTCTCTCACTGATAACACTAATTAATATGAATACTTATGTTTTATATAATCAAAATTATGTGATGTATACAATTTTATGTCCTTTATCTCACTGAGTATTTCCCTTGAAAATTACCCCACATCGTTAAAAATGGCCCACGTATGTCACTTTTGAGAACTGAATAGTATTTGTTGTTGTTGGTTGGTTTTAGTTGATCAGTCATGTCCAGCTCTTTGGCAACCCAACAGACTCTAGCCCACCAGGCTCCTCTGTCCATGGGATTTCCCAGGCAAAAATACTGGAGTGGGCTGCTATTTCCTTCTCCAGGAGATCTTCCCAACCCAGGGATCGAACTCTCATTTCCTGCACTGGCAGGCAGATTTTTTTTTACCACTGAGCCACCAGGGAAGCTCCCATTTATTTGAGAAGTATTTGTTGACTCAGCCATAATTTACTTATTTTCTTATTGCTGGATATTTTCCCAAATTTTCAATATTATAAATAATACATTATTAAACCACATTGTATCCTATCTATGTTTTCCAGAGATATGCTTCTCTCTTAGCCTTCCCTTGTAAACACCTAGAAATAACTGGAACAGAATATGATAAAGAGAGATAACATTTGTGTTGTTACAAAAGTGGAGGTTAACGAGCTGATAAAATGCAATATTATACCATATCATGTCATTAGAATATAATTTACCCAAAGCTTAGGACAGTTGTGGATATTTGGATTATTTAATTATTTACCAGGTTATCTACCATGAATATATATATCACTTTATAACCAAGAAATTAAGCTTCATTTAAAAGAAATTTTATTTTAAGTAATAGTTGACTTTTTTAACTTCAAGATGACAGCCAACCACATTTATCACCCCTCTCTTTTGAAAACTTGTGGAAATAAGATTAAGAGTTCCAAGGATGGATAAAATCACAACGCTGTGTATAGAGAAGAGGGCAGCGGACCAAATGATGATTAATTTGTAAAGATGGCAAGTGGATGGAATGCTGTCTGTAAAATCTGAATTTTGGAGGCCTGTGCTCATAGCACCTCAGGAACAGCTGCCAGAGTGAACATTAATGATCAAGGTAACACGGGGCTTGCTCATCCGTCCCCCAGAGTTGACAAGGGCACAGACCAGAGTGTGTGTAAAAGGAGGTGTCTGAGGGAAAGCACTTGAAATGCTCTGGGAACTGCCCTCCCCACCCCCTGAGCACCAACGCTGTGGACCGGAAGTGGCAGTTTGTACCACAAAGGTGAAGCTGGATAAATCATTTTTCCAAGTAAATGAAAGCTGACAGGGAGCGGCTAGGGCTCACAGTAGGGTGGGGGCGGGTAGAGCCCACTTGCCTTCTCCCCACTCTCCCAGCTGAACATGAAGCTCCCCAGTTCCCCTTCCACACCCAGAATGCTCACCATCAGCCTTCTTGTTCAGAGAAGAGGAAACGCTCCCCAGTTACCTCAAGTAACACCCAACCTGGTGCAAATAAATAGGGATGGGCCCTGTTAACACAGAACAGTAAAAAGGAAGGACTGAGCCAGGTAATTAGAACAAATGAGCCTGGAGGAGGAGGGCCTGGGGAATGAGAACAAAAGGAAAACCCTAAACTGGACTTATCCTTGTGAGAAATCAAGAGTATACATCCATAAGACAACAACAGTCTTCTAAAAAGGAGCAGTTGGAAACTAGGAGTTTGTTTTAAATGTGAACTATATTTTTAATAATTATAGTGCATGGAATTAAAAAAAAAACAAAATTCAAACAATAGACTACACTATAAAGTTTAGAAGATCTTGCAGAATAGAGAGTAAATTGACAAGTGGATAACTTGAAAAAATACACAAAAGGTCAGTTCAGATGGGCAAATGTTTATGTAACAAGAATTTCAGGAAAGGGGAAGAGTGAAAATGGAGAGGAGGAAACAAAGAAATAATTGAAGAATATCTCCCAGCACGGGAGAAAGAGGTTTTGGTTTGAAAGATCCCAAGTACCAAGCATAATGAATAAAGAATAATCCGTAGAAATAATCTCATGTAATTTCAGAGTACTGTGTATAAGAAGAAATGCTAAATGCACTCAGACAGAGACACAAAGCCCACAAAAGTGTAAGATGATTAACATCATTCTTCTCATCTGCAACACCAGTGCTTGAAGGTGGAGCAGTTACCTTCAAAGACCAAAGAAATAATTTTGTACCTAGAATTAGATGCATTATCAAATTATTGATCCAGTGTGGAGGAGAAAAGCATGCAGGAACTCAGACTCCCAGACACCTTCTGAAAAGAAAATTATTTGATGATGTACTGCCCAAGAAAGAGAAAGATATGAAAACTAAAACCCATAAAACCAAACTAGAAATGTGATTAAAAGAAACTCCACCCCAGATGTGCAGTTGGCCTAATCAAAAGTCAGTAGAGTTTGGAGCATGTAGTAAATAATATAATTAAAACTAGCTGTATTACAAAGGAGGCATATGCTTTTATTGTCAATCAACTAAAGATTTCAGAAACAGTAAGTTGCAAAAATATATGGAGAGAAATATATAGAGAGGTAGTTGATAGAGAATCTCATGGCCCAAGTATAAAACTCACCAAAAAGTATCATGTTTTTGTGTGTGTAGTTGGTGAAGTTCAAGAAAGGAAACCCCACTTGACCTTGATCTTGGAACATTCCCTCCCCTCTGCAGAACTCAACATAATAGCTGCTTCTGTTGGGAATAATATTTACATCATCTTTGTACTTTAAATACTGCTGGTTCATTGGCTTTCAATGATCAGAATTAACTTACTGATAAATAATTGAGGACAACTTGACTGAACAGAATGCACGTACTATAAAACTTGACAGCATTAAAGAAGTGATATGGATGAGAGAGGGTATGGGAGTAGAAGCAAGAGAAGAGGGGAGTAAAGGAGTATTACTTTCCTATCTTACATGAAAAGCATGAACATGAAACTCGCTCGGTCGTATCCAACTCTTTGTGATCCCATGAACTATACAGACCATGGGATTCTCCAGGCCAGAATACTGGGTAGCCGTTCCCTTCACCAGGAGATCTTCCCAACCCAGGGATCAAACCCAGGTCTCCCGCATTGCAGGAGGATTCTTTACCAGCAGATTACAAGGGAAGCCCTTCCAGTCTTATATAGTGGAGAATCTAGAATCACTCGCTAAAATTAATGGGTCAATAAATAGAAATTGAGCATGATGTAATATCATAAGGGTAACCATCAGAAGCAGTAAAAATACACAACAGTCAGTGATTTGGAGGTGGGAGAAAGGAGGTGGATAAGTGAATAAGTTACTCACAAGTCAAAGTCTATAAATAGTGCCTCGAGCTGATAAATGAAGACATAAGGTGTAGTAGGTTATTTTAAAATATCAATCAAGGCAAATACCAGAAGAAATAGAATCAAAAGAAGATATGTACTAGAAGAAAACCTAGGAAAGGAGTGCGGAAAAAGACTTTTTGTCTTTTTTTTTTTCCACTCTTTTCCCACAGAGAGAGGAGCCTGGCAGGCTGCAGCCCACGGAGTCGCAGAGAGTCAGACACAACTGAGCGACTAACACACACGTAAGACGCTGAGTACAGTTTCCTGTGCTATAAAATAGAGCCTTGTTGCTTAGCCATTCTGTATAAAATAGTTTTCATGTGCTAGTCCCAAACTCCCAGTTCAGCTCTCCCCCATCCCTCTCCCCCTTGGCAACCACAGGTCTGTTCTCTATCTGGAAGCCTGTTTCTATTTCACGGAAGTGTGCAAGTGCTAGCCACTCAGTCACGTCCAACTCTTTGCAACTCCATGCACGGTAGCCTGCCAGAGGAGGACAGAGGTGGAATTCTCCTTGGACATGGAGTGGGTTGCCATGCCCTTCTCCGGGGATCTTCCCAACCCAGGGCTCAAACCCAGGTCTCCCACGTTGCAAGCAGATTCTTTATTGTTGAGCTACTCAGGAAACGCAAACAGAAAACATTCTGTTGTGTAGTTAAGTTTCTTCGTATCATATTTTAGACTCCACGTATAAGGGATGTCGTAAGGTATTTGTCTTTCTCGTTCTGACTTAGTTCTCTGAGTATGGCAGTCTCTGGGCTCACCCGCGTTGCTGCAAAGGGCATTATTTCACTCTTGAATAACGGCTGAGCAGCGTTCCATTGCGTGTGTGCCACCTCTTCTCTATCCACGCATCTGTCGATGGGCATGTAGGCTGTTTCCACGTCTTGGCGATTGTGAGTAGTGCTGCTGTGAACATTGAGATGCGTGTAGCGTTTTGAATTATAGTCTTGTCCAGGCGTATCCCAGAAGTGGGATTGCAGAATCATATGGCAACTCTAGTTTTAGTTTGCTGAGGAGGCTCCATACTGTTCTGCCTAGTGGCTGCACCTGTTTCCATGCCCACAGCACTGCAGGAGGGTTTCCTCATCTCCACACCCTCCCCAGCATTCGTTATTTGTGGACTTCTTAATGATGGCCATTCTGACCAGTGTGAAGTGGCACTTTATTGTAGTTTTGATTTTCATTTCTGTAATTATTAGTGATCTAGAGTATCTTTTTACATGCCTATTGGTCGTACATGGAGTGGGTATAGGGTATAATATGTATTAGGAAGACTTACTTTTTATGGCTTTCTATACTGTTTGAATTTTTATTTCCAGATACCTATATTTTAACAATCAAAAAGCAACAATTTTTTTAATGCCAGAAGATTTTATAGGACCAGTTAGGAATCTGGGGTCAAAATGAAATTATGTGGGTGATTTGTCTTCCTCTATTTTCCAATTATGCTGTTATATTTCCCAGTTATACTGGTTTTTGTTGTTTCCATAATGGAAAAATTTCTAGAGGAAAGAGAGAAATGGTTAATAACATTATTTTTATCACATGATGGTTGTAACTTGTAGATAATGGGAATGCTAAAGCAAAGCAATTAATCTGGAATATCTGTGGGATGATCCTATGATAACCATGAAGGCTAGGCTGGCTGCCTGCCTGTGGGCAAGTCATGTAACCTCTCTGGACTTTGGTTTCTACATCTGAATCATAGAGGAGCTAGCTTCAAAAGTTTTCAGACTCTGGTCAGCTCCCAAAGCTTTTGAGTCTCTTAGTATCTAGCAACTCTGAGCATTGCCACTGAGATCATGTGACCCAGGCATTTTTGACTATCAAAATGGCTAGGTTTTATTCCCCATGCTTGTTGAGGGGCTGAAGGAGACTTCCCCTTGAAATCTGAAGCTCTGAGGTGTTGCAAACCTCATGTTTCTCTAACAGATTTGCAGTTGTTCATTCCAACAGAAAGTAAAGTCTGTGTAGATTATATCCTGGGGTTCACATAAATAAAAACCAAAGGCCTCACACACTGAGGACCAAGGATGTGCCCAAGCCCTGCCCAAGCCTCAAAGAAACCTGTAATCATTTAGGCTGTGGTCTGCAAGAGAGGGGTAAGTCATCCTTTGTTTTGCAAGAAAAGAAGGAAGTGTGTTGAAAGACATAGCCACAGTAAAAATTGCCCCATCAAACTGAAAGGTGTCCGCTACACACGGGGAAATTGCGCACCACCAGGAACCAGATGGAATGACATCCTGTTACTTGCTGAACATCGTCTGTCTGTGCCGTGGCCAGGATATGGCATTTTATCCAAAATGAAGTTCTCCCGGTAGTAGGCTATTCACAACGATAACAAAAGAGAAACAGAAGTAAAAACCTTATGGTGAGATCATGTAACAAATGGCAGTTCATTTGGTTTTTGTGGTTATAGTATCTGAAATTGTGGAGTCAAGTTTGGAACAGTTGAGGGACAGTAACTGAGGAATATCCATAAGTCACTAATAAATAGCCTACAGTCTTTTTTGTAAACTGAAATATAGTTTACAATGTTGTGCCAATCTCTGCTGTACAGCAAAGTGACTCATCTATACACATATAGACATTCTTTTTTAAAAATATCCTTTTCCATTATGGTTTATCGCAGGATATTGAATATAGTTCCCTGTGCTACACATTAGTGTATTGTTTAGCCATGCTGTATAGCACAGCTTATATCTGCCAATCCCAAAGTCCCAGCCCTTCCCTCCCCCACCCGCTTTTCCCTAGGCAACCTCAAGTCTGATCTCTGTGCATGCGAGCCTGTGTTTCGTAGATAGGTTTGTTTGTGCCACATTTTAGATTCTACATGTGAGTGATATCATATGGTTTTATCTTTTTCTGACTTACTTCACTTAGTGTGATAATCTCAAGGTCCGTGCATGTTGCTGCAAATGTCATTGTTTCCTTCTTCTCTATGACTAGCTAGTATTCCTCTGGAGCACATCTCTATTCATTTATCTGTCAATGGACATTGAGATTGTTTCCATATGTTGGCTACTGTGAACAGTGCTGCTATGAACATAAGGGTGCTTTTGAATTATAGTTTTGTCAGGATGTATGCAGTCTATGAGGTTGCAAAGAGGCAGATACGACTGAGCAACTGAACTGAACTGATGCTAAAGCATATGGAAATTCCATTTTTAGTTTTCTGAGGAACCTTCATGCTGTTTTCCATAGTGGCTGGACCAATTCCCAGCAGCACTGTAGGAGAGTTTCCTTTTCTGCATACTCTCTCCAGCATTTGTTATTTGTAGACTTTTTAATGATGACTGTCCTGACTGGTGTGAGATGTACCTCACTGTCATTGAGAGTCTACAGTCTCACTGTGGGACATGTGGCCTCCAGAAGAGCAGCAGCATCCCCAGGGAGATTTTACATTTGCTGAATCATAGATCCCAGGCCAGACCTGCTGAATCAGAAATGGCCTTTTACCAAAATCTCCAGGTGACACATTTGGGCACTAAATTTTCAGAGGCCCAGGGGTGTAAGACCTGTGACGTCCACCCACCTACCCACATCAAAAACTGAGGATTTCACTGTGCACGAAGTCTAGAACCAGAGCCCACAATAACCCTTCAAAGAAGAGGTTGCACTTGCTGTTGCTATTATTTTCTCCTGCATACAGATGAGGAAACCCAGATTGACTTCTGCAGAACTGAAGTTTATTAAAAGGCTACCAGAAACTTGGAGAGAGAAGGCTTAGAGAGGTTATTAATAGAAACTTGAAGAAGTGAAGTGAAGTGAAGTCACTCAGTTGTGTCCAACTCTTTGAGACCCCATGGACTGTAGCCTACCAGGCTCCTCCATCCATGGGATTTTCCAGGCAAGAGTACTGGAATGGGTTGCCATTTCCTTCTCCAGAGGATCTTCCCGACCCAGGGATTGAAGCCAGGTCTCCCGCATTGTAGGCAGATGCTTTACCATCTGAGCCACCAGGGGAATAGAAACTTGTTCTACATCAAAAGGTAGTAAAGGGCAGGAAAGTGGAAAAAGTGTTACTCAGTCATGTCTCACTCTGTGACCCCATGGACTGCAGCCCGCCTGACCCCTCTGTCCATAGGGTTCTCCAGGCAAGAATACTAGAGTGGGTTGCCATGCCCTCCTCCAGAGCATCTTCCCAGTACTGAGATTGAACTCAGGTCTCCCACATTGAAGGCAGATTCTTTACTGCAGAACTAGGGCTTAAAACAATATCTCCTTGAATCTCACCATTACTTTCAGTTGCCTGCCTACGGTTGAATGTTTTCAAGTGATTCGCTTGAGAGCATGTGGAGAACCACTTTCCAGAATGTCATCCTTAGGAGACATCCCATGAGGTTTTCCCAGCCCTCACCTGATAGATAGGCTGGGAGGCACACTTCCTAGAGTTTTGTATCCAAGGGTGTGACCCTCCTAGGCAGTGAAATCTGAGTCACCATGGGCTGAGTGTGACAGTCAGCCCCAGAAACAAAGTCTAGAAACGCCTCTGTTTAAAGGCAGAAGGCCAAGGCTTCCTGGAAGGATGATCTGTTTTATGATGCCTTAAGGTTTCAAAATGACTGTGTGCCCCCCTCACCTTCTTCCTCTTAAGCTCCACCCTCTGCAACTCTTGGTTCTGGAGACAGAGTGGGTCTGAGGGTGGAGGCAGTTGCTGCTGCCAGAAACCTTGCTTTTCAAGAACCTGGGCTCAGAACAACGTGGCTCAGGCTCCCCAATCCCCTCATGGCGTGGCCTGGGGAGATGAGCGTTTGCTGGAGAGCCACGTGTGCTTTTTCTGGAGGAGGCAGAAAGTGGTGAGCTTCTCAGCAGCCCATTCTTAGCCCCACTTTCTAGACGACCCCACACAGGAATCATCTTCTCTGTGTGCAGGAATTAGATTCAACTGCCCACAGCAAGTGAAGAATAAAAATAATAGTGGCTTAAATTCATGCTTCTCAGACCATCATGTCCACATGAATCTGAATTTACAAGCATTTCTAACCAGCTCCTAGGGGGAGTCACATTACCGGTCCATGACACACACTGAGCGGTGAAGTCTTCAACTAGACGGAAGTTTATTCCTCACTTAACTCAAAAAACCTTGAGGCTGACCCTCCAGGCTCTTTGGGATCCACCGTAGATCCAACTCCAATGTCTCTGCTGCTCCAGTTCAGCAGGTGGTCTCCACCCTGAAGGTCACTGTACAATCTAAGATGGATCCTAGAGAATCAGCCCATCTGTGCTCTGAGCCAGCAGCAAGAGGAAGAGGGGAAAAATAACGTTCCTACCAGCCAAACCAGTTCCTCTGAAAAATTTCCTTGCAGTCCGTTAATTTCTGTTTGGTCCCTTGACCACACCCAAGCTGAAAGAAGATGACACTTGGATTTCTTTTCCTTAAAAAAAAGAGAAGAGACTGGGTGGCTAATAGGCAGTGGGATGTCTGTCTCATCTCTCCAGCTTGCTTGTTATTTTGAAACCGTAAGGAGAAGGAGCACAGCCTCGGCAGCCCCTCTTTGCCAGCAGTTTTTTCCCCAAGGAGGAAAAAGCCAGACTGTGCCATGCCTTGTCTACGCAGTCAGTGAGCCAAGATTAGAGGCCAGAGTAAGAACAAATGAAAAAAATGCTGGCAGAGGGCAGGAGGGAGGATGAATTGAGCAGAGTGGGAGGGAATCTTGTGCTAGAATTTGACAGAAGAGTGGAAAGACCTTGGGCAGACCTCATGTCCCGCTTTTGAAAACTGGCTTTGGTCTTGCTTCTGAGGTTTCAGGTCTATCTTGTACCTGAAGGAGTGGGCTCGTCCCTGGGCCTGCCAGCCTCTTTTCATCCCCCTAAAACAAAAGTCTTCTCTGCAATGCTCTACTTGGACTCTCCCCGCCCTTCCTCCCTACTCAGAGATGGGGTGCTGCCTGTGCCCACTCCAGCAGAAGCCTGGGGCCTCACCTTTGGCTCATGCCTTTGGCAGCTGGCCTCACCCAATCCTGGCTTTCTTCTCTTGCTTTGAATAGGTCTTCCTCAATCCTGTAATCTGCCAAAATCACCAGAAGCAGCTGCTTAATTCCTTGAGCCTTTAGGTGCTTTTTCTCTGTGATCAGTGTCCCCTTGAGCTGAAACTGCCTGGCCTGCAGCACACGCCTCCTGCACACATACCTAGGGAAAGCAGTTCTGGGGCGACCTTGGGCAGGGGTGACCACCTAGGCACCCAGCAGTGGATATCCTCCCATGTACTCCTAGTGGGTATGACATGGCCTGATGCAGAGGGAACTGACAAACCAAGGCAATAGCATTACCTAAGCCATTCAGAATCACTTACTACAGAATTTGATGTGAGAGTGCCACACGGAAAGAGGCAGACCTGTGGCTGCTGTGGGATCAGACTAAGGGCCTGTTTCTGACATCCCCAGCTCCTTCTGCCATTGGGCCTGCATTTCTGGTTATGCACCATGATGGTTTTCTATCCTGCTTGCCATCTAGGAATCCCCTCAGATTTTTTGGCAAGCGCAGTTGACATCCCTTTCTATTCATCCGTTGACATCTTGTGACATTTGACTAATGCCATGCAAAGTCCTTATTTTGATGTCTGCCCTGCTGCTCTTGCCTGGAAAATCCCACGGACAGAGGAGCCTGGTGGGCTGCAGTCCATGGGGTTGTGAAGAGTTGGACACAACTGAGTGACTTCCCTTTCATTTTTCACTTTCATGCATTGGAGAAGGAAATGGCAACCCACTCCAGTGTTCTTGCCTGGAGAATCCCAGGGATGGGGGATCCTGGTGGGCTGCCATCTATGGGATCACACAGAGTCGGACACGACTGAAGTGACTTAGCAGCCTGCCATATTGTATATCCCTTCTCAGAGCTCCTGGGGAAGCAGTACTAAACTATTCTGTGTGTGAAGGTGGCCACTGATTGGGTGAAAGGTGGGCATTGACTCAAGAGAGCCCAGCTATAGGCTTTCTGGTTAGGGTGGCCAGCTTCAAGGCAACAGCAATTTCCTAAATGTAACAGTATCTCAGCTGCCATGAGAAAAACCCACTAACATGCCTAAAACAAATACACGTTTCCTTTTTCTCTCCTGCAGGAGTCTAAGGTCACATGGAAGCTCTATTCTGTAAAGGTGTCAGGCCCCAGGCTCTTTCCGTCTTGTTGCTCTGTGCGCTGAGGTGGTGTTCTCGTCGACATTGCCCGAGTAGGCTCAAAGCATGTCTGCATTCCAACTAGTGGGGGAGGAATAGGAACTCCAAAGGACAAGCCCCTGTCCCTTTAAAACACAACCTGGAATTCACGCAGATCACTCACTTGCATCACATTGGCCAACGGAAGACTCAGATGTAAGGAAAGCTGAGAGACGTTAGCCCTATTCTAGGCAGCCATGCTGAGCTTAAAATCCACGGATATGTGGTTCTGAGAGAGAATGAATAGTAGGGGACATCTCCATTCTCTGCTGGTCAGATGGAGGAAGAGTGACGACTATCTTCCTGGGAGTAGGAGGAGGTGGGGGCTGGCACACAGAAGGAGCCACAGCCGTGAGGCCAGCAGATAGGCTGGGGGTGTGGGTAGGCCCCACGCCCCTTGTGCCACGAAACACTGCTCCCAGCCCTGCCCTTCCGGGTGGTGTCCTCCCAGGAAATCTCCTTCCTTTAAAGGGCCAGAGGTACTCAAACATCTTTGCTTTGTGTCCAGGATGTTCAGTCCTCTTGTCGATGAGGTCTGAGCAATATTTTAATCGTGGTTCCATCCTCCAGATGAGAAAAATAAACCTTAAGTGCTTCATCGTCTGTCTGCAGGTCCCTCAGCCCTAGTCAATCAAAGAAGAAAAGAGGCATCAGCATCTGTTGCTTTCAGCCTCTTAATCAGTGAGACAGACCCAAACCACTGTTGCACGATGCTATCTGGCTTCCTCTGAGTGGAAAAACAGATAGAGATCTTGAGGGTCTTGTTTGCTGAGACCACAGGCTCAGTGTGAGTCAGCCATATAACATAAGAGTAGCAGAGATGTGAGACTGACGTGTTTAAATGGGCACTGGACATACAGGCCCTTGCTGAGGTCCCAAGCGTATGAAGCCCCTGTTGGAGATCACAGTTCAGTTAACCACAGTGCACAGTGGGGCTGGGAAATGTAGGCAAGGAGAGTGGGGCCAGGACATAACCAGCATGGAGAGGGTAGGGTTAGCCTTCAGTCTTGGGGGAGGAAGTCCTTCCCAGACCAGCAGATGTGGTTCTCAAGGGGATGGCTGGGTCGATAACTTGCCTGGGGATGTAACTTTTGAAAATAGGAATCTGAAATCACTTAACAGTCCTTAACTGATATATAATATGCATGAGCCATTTGTGGGCAACTCAATTCAGTTTAGTCACTCAGTTGTGTCTGACTCTTTGTGACCCCTTGGACTGCAGCACACCAGGCCTCCCTGTCCATCACCAACTCCCGGAGTTCACTCAAACTCACGTCCATCGAGTCAGTGATGCCATCCAGCCATCTCATCCTCTATCGTCCCCTTCTCCTCCTGCCTTCAATCTTTCCCAGCATCAGGGTCTTTTCCAGTGAGTCAGTTCCTCGCATCAGGTAGCCAAAGTATTGGAGCTTCAGCTTTAGCATCAGTCCTTCCAATGAATATTCAGGACTGATTTTCTTTAGGATGGACTGGTTGGATCTCCTTGCAGTCCAAGGGACTCTCAAGAGTCTTCTCCAACACCACAGTTCAAAAGCATCAGTTCTTCAGTGCTCAGCTTTCTTTATAGTCCACCTCTCACATCCATACATGACTACTGGAAAAACCATCACTTTGACTAGATGGACTTTTGTTGGCAGTGATGTATCTGCTTTTTAACATGCTGTATAGGTTGGTCATGGCTTTTCTTCCAAGAGAACCCCATGAACAGTATGAAAAGGGCAAGCTCAGAGGGGCAGAAATCCTGCTAACCCTAAGAATGGGCATCTGCCAGACACCCTGGCCATAAGCCAACTGTGCTGCAATAATGAGGGTCTCCATTCTGGCCTAGATGGTTCTCAAGTTAGGATTCGGCAGCATCAGGAGGAAAGAGTGGGTGATTGTGGTCCTTAGCGGCAAGCGCCAGAGGTACAGGTGGTCCTGTAGAGCAACTACTGACCGCTAATGGATAAGTTCATCAGAAACCTAACTCAAACCTGCTTGAGCCAAAAAAGGCCACTGTAGTCGGTGCAAGCAAAGCTCACCAAGTGTATATTTGGGTAGAGCTGGACCAAGTTCAACTGGATTTAGAGAGTCAGCTATTGCCAGGGCTTCTCTCTCCACCTACATCTTCGTTGACTCAAGCTGCTGTAACAAAACACCATAGACTGGGAGGTTTAAAGAGCAGGCATCTATTCCTCGTAGCTCTGGAGGTTGGTAACTCCAAGACCAGAGCACTGGCATGTTTAGCTCCCACTCCATGGCTAGCAGACGGCCACCATCTCTCTGTATCCTCACACGATCTCTTCTTTTGTGTGAATGCAAGTGGGGAGAGAGAGTATGAACTCTGGTGTCTCTTCCTCTTGTGAAAAGTGCACTAATCCCATTATGGTGGGCCTATAATTATGGGGGGCTCATTCACAAAGAGACTGGAGAATGAGCAGGCTTCCATGAGGGAGCGAGACCCCAGAAATGAAGCAAAGATCTGGTCCCAGAACTGGAGTAGGCCTGGAGCCAGAGGACACAAGGGGCCTCCCTGGGTGTAAGCCCCGGGATCTAAGCTCTAGCCTCCTTAGAGTTGTGCTAGAAGGGAGCTGAAGGTGATGTCAGCTGTGGAAAGCAGGAGGCTACAGAGGCGGAGAACGTGGCCAAGCCTCACAGGTGTCAGTCCCAGCAACACCCCCAGAACCACTACAAGGAAATGCAACAAGATTAGAACTTGTGGTGCCTCTTTCTCCATCAGCAACTTTGAATCATCACCCCTTCTTTTCACTGATCAGCACTTTCAAGGTAATTTCAAGGACTCTAGAGGAAACTTTCCATCTTTGTAGATGCTGGCATGAAAACTTTGTGAAGGAGAAAGGTCTTGGAAAAGTCCACTTTTCAAGGGTAGAAAGGGACCTTCCAGCTGGCCTTGGAGCTGCTATCCACTTTTCTGCAGAAGGAAGAAGATTCTTACGGAGCATAAGAGAGGAGGGAGAAGTGGAACTGGGTGCTGGGGCAGGCGGCCCTGGGAAAAGAGAGATGCCGCCACGGCCCAGAGGAAGTTCGAGGGGCTTGTTGGGTACATACGTGTGAGATTAACTTTGCCTAGTGCACTCTGCCCAGCTGAAATCTTTTTTTTTTTTTTTTTTTTTGGAGCATGCTCTGCATCATGCAGAATCCTAGTTCCCTGACCCAAGGATCAAACCTGCACCACTGCCGTGAACATGCAGAGTCTCAACCAGTGACCCAGCACGGAAGTCCCTCAGCGGAAATCTTCGGTCAGTTCTCCACTGCTCAGTAATGCAGCTCCTGTCCCTGGGGTTAGAACTGACCAAAATCAACTTCACCATGTATAATCGGACAGGTCCTTTTGCTTAATAACAGCAGCCACCAGGAGTTAAGGGAGTTGAAAATCACCTACTCCCTGTAACCTCACTCCATCAGGTTACCGTAAGAGCAAGTTTCAGAATGAATTCGGCCCTGAAGACAGACATTTGTGAGCAAGGAGGCAGTGCTTTCAAGTGCAATCATTTGGGGCCACAAAGAGGTGGTGAGGATGAAAATGAAGACTTCAGGCAAAGATGAGCAAACCTCAGGGGGAACTACTATAAATGGATTTTCTGTATATTTATTTATACACTTGTTACTTCATTCAGAAACTCACTAGAGGCAGTGACGACTTGTTTGGCTTTAAGAATCCCTGTGTGACCTTATTCTCTGATCAGCAGGGAAGAAATATAATAAAACATGAACGGCATACAAATGTGCCTTGTGCACTGAAAAGCATGAACAATTTTTGTTCTCCAAAGGTGTCAACATTGCAGATGCAAATCTGGGATGTTGTAGCTCTCAAACCAAGCATTCCTCCCCACCTCTTGAAGACACAAAGGGAATTACGAGAGGAGTCGGATTCATCTGCCCAGTGCAGCTGCAGGGAGGAAGTCCAGTCCAGCAGGTGGGGCCGGGTGTCTGGAATCTGGTACCAAACCATGCGAAATGCAGACCTAAACCAAGAGAGCATCTGACATTGGGGTCCAGCCAGCCAGGCGTCAAGAGGGGCAGAACTCAGAAAACAACAAAGAGAACCCCGAGAGCAGTGGCCTTCCCAGATCCAGGAAGATGGACAGCAGGTAGGAGGGCAGCTGGGACGACAGTAGCTTATATGGCTCTGCTCACTGGAGCGAAATTCTGAAGAGCCCAGAGCAGAAACTGAGAAAGACAGGAGTAATAAGAGAGGTTCTGGAGGGACTGCACCACTGTGAGGTAGAAACTGCATGCAGAGAGAGGGGAAAAACCCCAGTTACTGAAGGCAGGTACAGGTGGGGGGCATCTGGTCACACCTGAAGATGAGGCCCGAGCGGCCAACAAGCTCTCCTTAAATGCCACTTCTTAATGTTAGAGTTAATCTCAGAAACAGAAAGAATATTTTAAATAGGATACATTCAGCTAGAAGTAAGCAGAAACTGAACTGAAAGTAGCGAAACAGCAAGGGGGCTGTTGACTCATGGGAAACTCAGCGGCACAAGGCAGTGGCTCCAAGTTCCTTTGCTGGTGACCTTCTTGCCTCTGCCTCGCTCAGGCTGCAGGCAGAGAAGTGGCCCCTGTCATGCTGGCTTTGGGTGGGGGCAGAGCAAACACAGGGCGGATAAGCCACGCAGGCAGGGCGGGTACCTGAACAAAATCATCCTGTTAGAAAGAAGGAACGGGGAACAATGCCAGCAGCACACCCGCGTCCCCCAGGGCGGGAGGTAGCGCGGGTGAGCAGCAGGCCAGCTTACCCATCCAAGGGCGGGAGGTAGCGCGGGTGAGCAGCAGGCCAGCTTACCCATCCAAGGGCGGGAGGTAGCGCGGGTGAGCAGCAGGCCAGCTTACCCATCCAAGGGCGGGAGGTAGCGCGGGTGAGCAGCAGGCCAGCTTACCCATCCAAGGGCGGGAGGTAGCGCGGGTGAGCAGCAGGCCAGCTTACCCATCCAAGGGCGGGAGGTAGCGCGGGTGAGCAGCAGGCCAGCTTACCCATCCAAGGGCGGGAGGTAGCGCGGGTGAGCAGCAGGCCAGCTTACCCATCCAAGGGCGGGAGGTAGCGCGGGTGAGCAGCAGGCCAGCTTACCCATCCAAGGGCGGGAGGTAGCGCGGGTGAGCAGCAGGCCAGCTTACCCATCCAAGGGCGGGAGGTAGCGCGGGTGAGCAGCAGGCCAGCTTACCCATCCAAGGGCGGGAGGTAGCGCGGGTGAGCAGCAGGCCAGCTTACCCATCCAAGGGCGGGAGGTAGCGCGGGTGAGCAGCAGGCCAGCTTACCCATCCAAGGGCGGGAGGTAGCGCGGGTGAGCAGCAGGCCAGCTTACCCATCCAAGGGCGGGAGGTAGCGCGGGTGAGCAGCAGGCCAGCTTACCCATCCAAGGGCGGGAGGTAGCGCGGGTGAGCAGCAGGCCAGCTTACCCATCCAAGGGCGGGAGGTAGCGCGGGTGAGCAGCAGGCCAGCTTACCCATCCAAGGGCGGGAGGTAGCGCGGGTGAGCAGCAGGCCAGCTTACCCATCCAAGGGCGGGAGGTAGCATGGGTGAGCAGCAGGCCAGCTTACCCATGCTGCTGCGGCGTCTCTAGCCAGCTGCGTGATCTGGGGCGAGCCACCTTGGCTCTGGAGGGCTCCATTTTTTTTTTTTCATCTTAGGTTAAAGTGATAAAACAAGAGAATGTGTCAGATTCTATCCAGCTCTAAATAATCTCTGACTCTCTGAGTTGGGATGCTCATGGCTTACTCAGTATATAAGCCTTCAGGTATGAGACATGATTCTGGTCTTTTGTAGAAGATTCCACTTTCTAGAGATGGCCAGAGCAATTCCTCCCACCCCACATGCCCCCCGCAACTTGGGACCTTGCCACTCCATCATCAGGATATTGAGTCTAATTCTCATTCCTTTGCATCTGTGCCAGCCTGATGACTTGATTGTATCCATAGTAGCTCATAACTAATAAACTATGGGAGAAGTAACGCTGAGAGACTTCCCAAAAGGCCATGCAGAATCCACTTGTTTCTCTCCGAACACTAGTTGCAAGGGAATCTAGCACCATATAAGAAATTCAGCTATTCTGAAAATGCCACGCTAGTGAGGCCAGGAGTAGGTGCTCATGTCGGCAACCAGCTGAGCCTCCAGTCCACAGCCAACACTGGCTGCCAGCCATGAGTGTGCGCCATCTTGGGCATCCATCCTGGGCTGACCTTCAAATGACTAAAGCCTCAGCTAACATCATACTGCAACCCCATGAGAAATAATACAAGTAGAGGGCCCAGGTGCCTTTCTAGAATTCCTCACCCAGAAAATCAAGAGCAAAATAAAAACAAGTGTTGCTGGTCTGCACCCCTATGTTTCAGAGAGATTTGTCAGGCAGCAGAGATGACCAGAATAACCTTATAAAAGAGTGGGCATAAAGGAACAAGGAAAGATTTAGAGTCAGCTTTAAGAGATTGTTTCTGATAGTTGCAAAACACGGAACATATCTCAGTTCCCTTTTCTTTGGCTATTTAAGGAAGCAATGGAGAGATTCTTTGGAGACATGATCTCTGGGCATCTTACCAGGAGATAATAGCAATGAACTTTCACCTTAATGCAGCCCTTTGGAGTTTGTAAAAAGCAAAGCAGCTCATTTGAGTGTCAGAACTAAGGGGCAGGGCACAGCTCAGCCTCCATTTCGGCCCAGCAGCCCTCCTGGAAGTCCTGAGACTGTGACCCGCCTGCTTTCCTCAGAAAGAACACTTAAGGTTGAGCAAACCTCCCTTCCGTGAGCACCATGTGCAACAGGCACACTGCCGGGCATGTTCCTAATTGTCTCCGCACTGTGCCTTCATATGGGGACAGCGAAGAGGCCTAGAGGCCTTGGAGCCACCACATTCCTACGCCGGCGCTCCTGTACTTGACATAGGGTTTCCTGTGATGGCCTCAGTCCCCAGCAACCCTTTTCACAGCTGTTCTTAGCTGCTGCTGTCTCAACTCCTACCAGATGCATCCTCTGGTTAATGGTTATTCTTGCAGTGGGCATGCAAACAAAACCGCATGATGGCTGTGAGATGGGCACGGCAGATACTACTAATTGCTACTAAGGTGGTAGCCAGCCATCACATTTGTCCCCAGTGGTTTATACCTCTGGGTGTTCACATCCCTGAGCTGGCCTGACTTGGGTAACAGATGAGACAGTGCAAAAATGACAGTGCTTGACTGTAGAAGTGTGGTCATAAAGATACTGTGGCTTCTGTCCTGCTCTCTTAGATTGCTCACTGTGGGGGAAGCCAGCTACCATGCCAGGAGGATACTCAAGCATCTCCATGGAGGACACTTGTGTCCAGGAACCAGGGCCTCTGTCCAGCAGCCACGTGAACAAAGCTGTCTTGGAAAGCAGATCCTCCAGCCCCAGTCAAGCCTTCAGATGACTACAGCCCCAAAGGACATCTTGACCTCATTCCATGAAACACTACAAGCCAAAACCACCTCAGTGAGTAGGTGAGTCGCTCACAGATATTCGAACTACAGACAGATAAATACTTACTGTGTAACCCACTAGGTTCTGAAGGAGTTTTTAAGAGTGACAGATAATTAATATACCCATTACACAAGTGAGAAACTGAGCCTCAGACACACAGAGTGATTGCCCACAGTTGCACAGCTAGAGCTATGGGAGAACTGGGAAGAGAGCCCTCATCTTGTGACTGCTGAGCCACAGCACACGGGTTCTCTTACAGCCCGTGTGATTCAGCAGTTTTCCAATCTGCGTTCAGAAGAGGCAGACAGGAGGCTGCAGGCACAGGGCAGCAACTCCCCGGGCAACTGCGGCCACACCTAGGGAGGGAGCGGGACTGAGACCCTCTGCTCCCACTTATTGCAACCCTCCTGAGCAGGAGGCATCAGAAACAGGGACTTCTTCCCACCAAGGCAGACCCATACCCGTGGAGGCTCACACATGTGTTCCAGCCTCAAGCCCTATGACAAAGCAAACTGCAGCTGACCCACGATGCTGCTGGTCCTGCAGGGCTGCGGTGGGAAAGATTTGTGGTGTCAGGGCTTGCACGTAAGATCCTGCCTGCAACACAGGGTCTGGCCTTGCCTCCCAGCTTCCTCTCTGCTGATTCATGCGTCCACTTCAGACAAGTCACCCCACTGAGGGGTATTTTCAATTCCCATGTGACTCACCAGCCATGTGACCACCAGTCCCCCCTCTGCAAGCAGGACCCATGGGCGACGTGAGCCCTCTGTACTGACAGAGTGTGATGGACACAGGGTCAGCAAGTGACAAGTCTAGCTGGTTGTTTTCTTATCCTTCCAGCTGGGTTAGACTTATTCCAGCAAGAGCTATGATGGTCCCCTGGGAGGCAGGCGGGACTGCAAGTGGGCAAGTCTGGAGGGTAGTTGAAGATAAAAGGGCAAGAAGGGTTATGTAGTCCCTGCTAGTCTCCAGGGTCCCTAGCGAGGCTGCCAGCCAGGAAGCAATGAGATAGAGCCCTAAGGCAGGGCTGGGCTTCCCAGCAGAGGCATGCTCATGGTGGGCCAAGGATGCAGCAGAGAGTAGCCCCTGGCTGTGCAGGAGACCTACCTGTGGGAACGTGAGGGAGAGGCCTGAGGTGGTGAAATCTCTTGATAAGGGGCCTAACAGGTCCAGCAGAGAGTCTTGTGACTGTGTCCTCCTGTGGCGTTCAAAGACCTCCACAGTAGGAGAGGTTTTTAAAAATAGGGTATAAGACACCTGCATTCTAATCTAAACCCAGGATCATATTAGCTGGATCACTTTGGTAAAGTTGTTGGCCCATCTGGGCCTCAGTTTCTTCATGAGCAGAGTCAAGTGAATGATTTTCTGAGTTCCTCGAAGCCCAAGGATTCTGCAGACCTCCCTTAGAGTTTGCCATTGGGAGAGAGCCTCTCAACCTATATTGTCCCACAGAAATAGTAAGTAAGCCACACATGCAATTTAAAATTTTCTAGTACACATATTTTTAAAATTCTAAGAATAGGTAGAATTAATTTTAAGAGTATCTTTTATTTAATCCACCTAGAATGTTGCCATTTCAACATGTGGCCAATTTATTACATTTACTAATAAAATATTTTGCATTCCCTCTTTTTTTTTTTTTTTTTTGACTATATCTTCAATATCTGGCTTGTAATTTTGTACTTAAGCACATTTCAACAGGGACCAGCCACATGTCTCTGGCTCAGTAGCCTGAGTTGTATCCCTGACTTGTTAAGAGGTAGGAGACCGTCCCCTGGAGGACAAAACAGGAAAGTACATGGGAGACTGAGGTACTTTGGACTGTGAACTCTCACGTCCATATTCTTGATTCAGTAATCACGTGTAATGTCAGCAGTAACTGTATACTGAGGGCATTTGGAGAGAGCACGTACAAATCAGAGAAGCAGGCTAAGGCCAGACTCCTGATGAAACTGTGAGAATTGATGGCAGCCTCCCTTGCTTCTGGGAAGAGAGTTGAGTGTGGACTGTTGTTTCAAGGAGTGTTACTCTGAAGGGGAGGGACATGCAAGGGATGGGGCACAGAATAGGAGGGTGTTTTAAGTGGGGGAAAGGTATTTGGACCACAGTAGAGGCCGAAGAATAACTGTCATGATCGGAGCAAAGGAGCCAGAGGCATTCCAGCGGCGGACCTGCAGAGCCGGTTAGCAACACAGCCCTTGGGGCCAGCTTCACTGGCTCCTGCCTGTGCCTTCAGCCTAATTACTGACCTTCTTGTGCCTCCGTTCTCACATCAGTACAATGGTACCTGTCTCTTGTGTTTGCAGCATGGTGAGTTGTGTTTGCTATGAGGATTGATTCTTTTTTTTTTTTTTCAAAGTAACATACTCAGATGCTAAGAGTAGACAAAAGAAAGTAGCTGCAGTGACTAGAGGGATTCCTTCAGGGGGCATTTTCTGTGAGTGCTCATACACCAGTCTACCTTTTCCTCAGTGAGTTGAAGTTCAAATGCTGTTAGCTGGCAAGTCTTATTCTCTACTCAGAAGTGACAGTATCATTTCAACAGAGGGCAGTGTTCAACAACATATTTCTCTGGCATCTTTAAACTGAAACTACCAAGACCAGCTTCCTGACCTAGCCAGGGGCATTCTGAACCAAGGAGGGCCTGCCTCTTGTTATACGTCCTTCCCAGGGAAATATGGAACTTATCAAGAGTCACAATTCTATTTTTTAACTTTGATGCTGATGAATTCAATCATCTCTCTCTTTTTTTTTTTTTTTTCCAAAATAATGGTTACCATCTGTTGAATCACTAAGTGGCAATCGATGACCAGTATCCTATCTAATCCTTTCAGGTCTGCAAGGTGAGGTTAATTCACAAAAATCACATTAGGCCATAAACATCATTCAGAATACTTTGTTTTTTCAACACGATGTTTTTGAGCTACCACTGTGGAGCTGTAATAATAATTAATATTACTACTATTTCTGAGTGCTGCTGTCTTACTGTGTGTGCAAGTACCACCATTTTATGTATCCATTTCCTCGTGACAGACACCTGTGTTGTTCCCAGTCTTTGCCATCACAAACAGTGTTGCCGTGAGCATCTTCCCACCTATCTCCTTAGGCCTGTGCAGTCTTTCTCTGGATGAGGAACCCAAGAGTGGAACAGCTAGATCAGAGGGTATCTGCAGGCTTACCGTCTCCCAGGTTGTCCCTCCAAAATGCTATACCAGTTTACTCTCTCACCAGCTTTGCCTCCAGGGTTCTCCCTTTCCTTTTTCTCATTAGTCCTTGATATTATGACTTTCTAATTTGACCAAATACATGGGCAAAAAATAATGTCTGGCAGCTTTAGTTTAGATATGCCTCATTGCTCCTGAAGCCTCCTTATATTCCTTGAGCCATTCCAGACTTGGATTCAAAGGGCAGCTTCTGTCCGGGAACAGGTAGTGTTTTCTGATAGACGTGCGTCCCTTCACCAGGTGACCTGGTGTATTTTGGTGTAGCTACTGCTCCCACCAGCCCTGGGAAGTACTCACAGCACATGAGACTCAGAGAGCTTACTGACTGATCCTTGGATTGTCAAGACAGTTATTACTGGACCTGGGATGAGAATCAAGGTGTGCTGACCCCTCACAGGCTCTTCCTACTCGGACTGTGTTATACCCGGGGCCCATCAATAAGAGATGGCCCATCCCCCAAAGCACAGGGTTCATATGTTTGTGAGAGAGCTGGGGGGTTTGTTTTTCTTTTGTTTCTTAAATCAGCTTCACTGAGGTATCATTTACATGCAATAAAATGCTAAATGGGTGTTCAGTGGGTGTCTCCACAAGTACATACCAGTACACAACCACCACTAACCGAGATATGAAACATTCCTGACACTCCCAGAACCTTCCCAGATAATCGCCCACCCTGGCAACTACTTATTTGCTTTTGGTTGTAAATTAAATTTGTTCTTACCCAGATTTTCCAAAGTTTTGTTCAGAATGTGTACTCTTTTGTGTCTGTCATTCAGCATGTTTGTGAGATTCAACAGTATTGTTGCAAGGACTGGTTGTTGGTTCCTTTTTGTTGCTGACTGGCATTTAACTGTATGTACCACAATTGATTGGTCCATTCACTAGTCGACGGGAAGCTGGTCCCTTCGCCAGCTTGGGGGTATGATGAATAAAGCTGCTGCTAAGACTTTACATCCAAGTCTTTATGTAGAGAACAGGGTTAGGACCAGGTGGAAGAACCTAAGATGGAAAATTTGAGGAGGCACTCTCAGGTTTAGGAAGTGCCATGTGTGTGTACAGTCCCCTTTATCACATATGTGGATTCCTCCAATCACCACCTTCATCAAGAGACAGAACAATTTATCATCACAGAGGTGTCCTTCCCCTGCTGCCCCGTTACCCTTTCTAGTAATAACTGCCCCCAACCTTCCTAACCCTGGCAACTACTGATCTGCTTTCCATCTCTGTGATGTTATCACTTCAGGAATGTCCTGTAAATAGAGTTGCTCAGTATGTGACCTTTTGAAATTGCTTTTTTTTTTTTTTTACAAATCACAAGCCCCCTGAAGTCTATACACAGCTTGCTCCTTTTTCTTGCTGAACAGTATCCCATGGTATGAAATTTAGCCATTCGCCCATTATGGGACATCTTGATTGTCTCCAGTTTGGGGCTATTAAGAATTTGCTTTGTTGTGAAGTTGCTCAGTTGTGTCCGACTCTTTGCAACACCATGGACTGTGGTATGCCAGGCTTCCCGGGTGTGTGCTTGATTTTTTTAACAAACTGTCACACCCTTTTCCAGAATGGCCATGCCAGTTCCCATTTCCTACAGCAATGAATTGTTTAGTTGATCAGTTGTGTCCGACTCTGTGACCCCATGGACTATAGCCCACCAGGCTCCTCTGCCCATGGAATTTTCCAGGCAAGGATACTGGAGTGGGTTGCCATTTCCTTCTGCAGGGAATCTTCCTGACCCAGGGATCGAACCCGAGTCTCCTGCATTGGCCAGCAATGTGCTTGTCATTTCTGTGGTTTGCAAATGCTTCTCTCAGTCTGTAACGTATCTCACCCGTGTCATTTGCAGGCAGAGGTTTTTCATTTTCATGAAGTCTAGTTCCGTCTTTTATGTATGCTTTTGGTGTTCTAAGAATTTGTCAACAAGCTTTCAGATGACTTCAGTCACTCAGTCGTGTCCAACTCTTTGCAACCCCATGGACTGTAGCACGCTAGGCTTCCATGTCCATCACCAGCTCCCAGAGCTTGCTCAGACTCATATCCAACCAGTTGGTGATGCCATCCAACCATCTTGTCCCCTGTTGTCTCCTTCTGCTTCTGCCTCCAATCTTTCCAGGCAACAGGGTCTTTGTCAGTGAGTCAGTTCTTCGAATCATGAGACCACCGATGTATTGGCATTTCAGCTTCAGCATCAGTTTTTCCAATGAATATTCAGGACTGATTTCCTTTAGGATGGACTGGTTGCAGTCCAAGGGACTCTCAAGAGTCTTTTCCAACACCACAGTTCAAAAGCATCAATTATTCGGCACTCAGCTTTCTTTATAGTCCAACTCACATCCATACATGACTACTGGGAAAACCATAGCTTTGACTAGATGAAACTTTGTTGGCAAAATAATGTCTCTGCTTTTTAATATGCTATCTAGGTTGGTCATAACTTTTCTTCCAAGGAGCAAGCTTCTTTTAATTTCATGGCAGTCACCACCTGCAGTAATTTTGGAGCCCCCCCAAAATTAAATCTCTCTTAAGTTTCCACTGTTTCCCTTTCTATTTTCCATGAAGTGATGGGACCAGATGCCATGATCTTAGTTTTTTGAATATTGAGTTTTAGGCCAGCTTTTTCACTATCCTCTTTTACTTTCATCCAGAGGCTCTTTTGTTCTTTGCTTTCTGCCATAAGGGTGGTGTCATCTGCATATCTGAAGTTATTGATATTTCTCCCGGCACTCTTGATTCCAGCTTGTGCTTCATCTACCCCGGCATTTCACGTGATGTATACTGCATAGAAGTTAAATAAGCAAGGTGACAATATACAGCTTTGACATGCTCTTTTCCCTATTTGGAACCAGTCTATTATTCCATGTCCAGTTCTAACAGTTGCTTCCTGACCTGCATACAGGTTTCTCAAGAGACAGGTCAGGTGGTCTGGTATTCCCATCTCTTTCAGAATTTTCCACAGTCTGTTGTGATCCACATAGTCAAAGGATTTGGCATAGTCAATAAAGTAGAAGTAGATGTTTTTCTGGAACTCTCTTTTTCGATGATCCAATGGATGTTGGCAATTTGATCTCTGGTTCCTCTGCCTTTTCTAAGTCCAGCTTGAGCATCTGGAAGTTCATGGTTCAGGTACTGTTGAAGCCTGGCTTGGAGAATTTTGAGCATTACTTTACTAGTGTGTGAGATAAGTGAAATTGGACAGTAGTTAGAGCTTTCTTTGGCATTGCCTTTCTTTTGGACTGGAATGAAAACTGACCTTTTCCAGTCCTGTGGCCACTGCTGAGTTTTGCAAATTTGCTGGCATACTGAGCGAAGCACTTTCACAGCATCATCTTTTAGGATTTGAAAGAGCTCAACTGGAATTCCATCACCTTCACTAGCTTTGTTCGTAGTGATGCTTCCTAAGGCCCACGTGACTTTGCACTCCAGGATGTCTGGCTCTAGGTGAGTGATCACAGCATGGTAGTTATCTAGGTCATGAAGGTCTTTCTTTGTAGAGTTCTTCTATGACTTCCCTCATGGCTCAGATGGTAAAGCGTCTGCATACAATGCAGAAGACCCGGATTCAATCCCTGGGTCGGGAAGGTCCTCTGGAGAAGGAAATGCCAATCCACTCCAGTACTCTTGCCTGGAAAATCCCATGGATGGAGAAGCATGGCAGGCTACAGTCCATGGGGTCCCAAAGAGTCGGACACGACTGAGCAACTTTACTCACTCTATGTATTCTTGCCACCTCTTCTTAATATTTTTTCCTTCTGTTAGGTCCATACCATTTCTGTCCTTTATTGTGCCCATCTCTGCATGAATGTTCCCTTGGTATCTCTGAGGTGATCTCTGGTTTTATCCATTCTATTGTTCCTATTTCTTTGAATTGATCACTAATTCAAAATTTAAATTGTTCTTTTTTTTTTTTTAACCTATAAATATCCAGTTGCTCTAGCACCATTTGTTGAAAAGTCTGTCCTTCCTCCAGTGAATTAATTTTGCACTTGTGTCAAAAATCAGATGGCCTCACGGGTGTGGGGCTGTTTCTGGGCTTTCCATTCTCTTCCATTAATCTTCATGTCCACCCCTCTACCAATATGACAGTCTAAATTATGACAGCTGCATAATGAGTCCTGAGATAAAGTAGGGTGATTACTCCCATTTCCTTTTTTTCAAAATGTTTTAGTTCTTTTAGTTCCTTTGCTTATTACATAAATTTTAAGTCTGACTCTGCCTGCAAAAAATCTTGGAGAATTTTGCTAGAGATTTCATTATAATCATATATCATTTGAGGGAGATTTGACAATTTTACTATGATGAATCTTCCAACCAATGAATGTGTCTTCATTTATATAGCTTTTTAAAAAATTTTATCAGTATTTTGCAATTTTTAGTATACATATTTTGTACATTTTAGTGATTTATGCACAGGTATTTCTTTTTTGAGAGAGAGGTTTTAAATATAATATTGTACTTTAATTTTGCTTTCCATGTGTTTCTTGCTAGTATATAGAAATGCCATTGATTTTTATGTTGATCTTATATCTTGCAGCTTTGCTAAGCTCACTTACTATCCTAGAAATTGTTTCCGTTTTGTTTTTGGATGTTATTAGACCATTATGTCAGCTGCAAACAGAGACAGATTCATTTATGTCTTTTCATCCTGTGTGTCTTTTCGTCCTGTATATCTTTTATTTCCTTTTGCCTTTTTGTGCTACCCAAAGCTTCCGGTACTGTATTGAACACAAGGAGTTAATACAGACACCCTTTCCTTGCTCCCAATCCTAGGGGGAAAAAAATTCAGTCTTTCAATGTTAGTATTTTAGTAGCTGCTGGTTTTTTAATAGGTAGTTTTTTTTTATCAAATTGAGGAAGTTCCCCACATCCCTTATTTTTTTAAGTGTTATCATAAATAGTTGTTGAATTTTGTCAAATGATTTTTCTGTATTGATTGATATGATTATATGGTTTTTCTTCTTTAGCCTTTTAATACAGTGAATTTCATTGATTGACTTTAAGTATCAAACCAGCCTTGCATCTCTGGAATAAATCCTGTATTCTATTTGCTAATATTTATTGAAGGTTTTTAAATTTTTATTTGTGAAGGATATTGATCCATGGTTATACTATGTACTCTTTGGTACCATCTGGATACTCTTTGGTATCCAGTTTTGGTAACAGGGTAATACATACTGGTCTCACAAAGTGAGGTGTGAAGTGTTCTCTCTTCTACTTTCTGTAAAAGATTATGTAGAATGAGTGATAATTCTTTAAACATTTGAAAGAATCCTCCAATCAAATTATCTGGAAATTTCTTTCTCAAAGTTGTTAAATTGTGACTTCAGTTTCCTTGAAGGGCTATTCAAGTTATTTATTTCATACTGAGTGTGTTATGATAATCTGTGTTTTGAGGAATTCATGTACTTCATCTAAGTTATAGATGTTCATATGATTTGATTATCTTTGATGTCTATAGAATCCATAGTGATACTCAGTTTCCTTCCTGTTATTAGTGTTCAATAATTTGTCTTCCTCTTTTTTAAATACAACCATTTATTCAATTAATTATAAAACAGTATAAAAAGTGATATACAGTCACACCAAAGTTCATCCAGAATGCCTCTTTATAAATTATGAGACTGACGCACTACCTACTGTGCTAACAAGGCACCTGCCTCTTTATAAATTAGTGCTACTTGTTCATTTTACAGTGAGATTAAGCCTTCATGTGTGTTAACTCAGATGTGAGTCTGTTCTTGGTGGTTCAGCAGTTTGCATGATTTCGGATGCTGTTAATTTGCTTCACCATTTCTCTTCTGTGCTCACCCTTCTCCTTCAGGATGGACTGAATGCATTTTTTACTGGTAGGTGCTGAGAGTAGTGGTGGGCTTTTGAGGACTCAGTACCTTTTCCATCTTTCGTCGTTGATAGTCTTTTTTCATAGTAACTCTTTTGATAGCATTGCCCAAATGTCGAAGTTGATGAGGTCTCAGCTATAATTCTTTCTTCATGTCTCTCTCATTGTCAGAGAGAACTGGGAGCTGAGACTGAAAACTGTGAAGTACTTTTTTCATCCTTTTCATGATGTCTTCTTGTTTTTCCTTGGCTTCCTTATATTTGTCAGCTAAGCACTCAGCCATTTCCCGTAGACTTTTCCTCTCCTCTTGACAACAATGGAGATCTTCTAATTGTTTCTTTTTTGGTCACATAACAATTTGACCCTCCACTGAATCTCCTCCTTTGCCAGGTCCTGTTTAAGAATGTAGTATTCTCTGAACACCTGGGTGGCTCTGCTGATGAGCTGAAGACATTCTTCGGGAGGAGGAGCCGTATCTTTTTCAGATGATTTTAAAAAGGCTGGATTTACAACACTGCACTGCGAATACTTCTAATATGCTTCTAATATGCTTTTCAAAGTAATCTGGGAATTCCTTTGAATCCGGGAATCCAGAATACGGAGGGGAGACTCTGCCATTTCAACATCCACTTGGGTACAAAGCAGGGGAGGAGACGCTGGCTGGACTATGCTTAGTAAAGGCCTGAGGAGGTATTTGTAGGTACTGCTGATGCAGATCATGGTTGGCCGCAGGATGTCAGGGATGATCCAGAATCCTCGAAAAGGAGCTGGCTGACTGCATGGCAGTGGCTTCCTACAAAGAATGTGTTCTACAAAGCACTTATGTTCTGTAGCCAGTTCCTGTAAACTGTCCTTGTCTTCTTCATCTGATCCAAGAAACTTGTGAAGTTTATGAATCCAAGGTAGCCCAACACTATGTACACCAGCTTCGTGAGTATAGTGGTATCTTAAGGGACACGTGGGATCTCTATGAAGTTTCATTGGACAAGAAAAGTCAGAATCAAAGGGCTCATCCTCTCCGGAAGCCAGTTTCAGAGCAAGCTCCAACTCAACACACTCAAACACATACAGTGATGGAATGAGGTCAGCCCTGGAATCCCAGGACTTTTATGATGTTTGATCATCATCTTCTTCCCCCTCCAGCACAACGCAGTGATGAAGCATTCCTGACTCAGTAGTAATCACCAGGATGTTGACGATGCATGGTAAGCAAAGCACAGCACAAGCATTATAGCTATAGTTATCTTCAGCGGCAGGATGCATGGGCAACGGGCCCAATAGCTAACCCACACACCCAGGGCTTGTTTCCTTACTAACAAACGTAAGGAAAAGTTTCCTCGTTCTTATATAAAACGTACAGGGAGTAAGCCACTACTTCTTTGCCTTTTTATCCAAATACGTGCTTTGGGATTGCTGACAATGGCCCAAAGTCGAATGCAACTGCTGTCTCTCCCAGAGATGCGGTGTAGGCCCTGCCTTTGTTGAGTATGAGACTTTCCTCTTCTGCTACTCGGCGTCTGGGGCTCACGCAAAGGGTAAATTCTTATGACGTCGTCTGACGTTCACGGCACAATGTGGGGACCTAGCAACTCTCTTGGATACCAGGCAGCATGCTTCCCAGTCAGAGAGGTCGACCTGGTGAAAAATCTCTCATTAACGGGAGTCGGGCTACAATTCACTGCTGATTTTCCACCTTCAAATTCCGAATTCTTTCCCCATCTGTTAGGTAATTCTAATATCATAAGTCCTTTCACTCCTGTAAGTGCTACATGATGTTGTGCTGGGCTTACCAAGGCTTGATAGATTTCAAACAGGGGTGGATTTAGGCAAAGCCGTCGCTGGGACTGGGAGAGGGAGGCCTCCTCACCAGCGCGCTGGGGCCCGCGGGCCCGCGGCTAAGGAGTCTTCTGCGTCCCGCAGACAGAGCCTCCGCGAGCCCGAGAGCAGGCTTCCCGTCAGCAACTGAGGCGGCGGCGGCGGCGGCGAAGGCAGTGATGAAGCTGGCTTGTCGGTTTCGGCTGAGCTCTGGTTTTCCCGTCCCTCTCGGAGCCGCAGGAGCACGGCGTGGCCGGGCCGCCAGGTACGCCGCCGCCCCCCTCCGTCCCGCGGCCTCCCTCGGCGCCGCCTCAGGCGCCCGCCATCTTGAGCCCTCAGCTCTCGCCGCTGAGGCAGCCGCTCCGCCCCCGGCGGTTGTTTTTGTTCATCTTTCTATACCACTTTTATTGATCTTTTCAAAGAACATACTTTTTTGTTTCGTTTCTCTGTTGGTTTTATGTTTACAATTTTATCAGTTCTCTTCGTTTTTTCCCTCCTACTTGAGTTTATTTTGCGTCTCTAGGTTCTTAAGTGCTTATTTATGTGAGATATTTTCTCTTTCTTAGTGCTAAAAATTTCCCTCTTGGTGCTGCTTTTAACTGTGTCCCACAAAATTTGATGTTGTGTTTTCATTTTTATCCCATTTTTAAAAAAAAATTCCTCTTCAGTCCTGTTTGATCCTTGTATTATTGAAAAGGGTGCTCTTTATTTTCTGGTAATTCACTTGTTGAAGACTTTTAGGCACAGTATGTGGGTTTACTATTTTTTATTACATTATTTTCAACTGTTGATTACATAGTGAGGATGGGTTGAAAGGAGACCGGACCCATCCTTATCATTGAGGGAGCCCAGAACTTTGTGAGCTAAGTTGTGTTGATATGGAAATCTATATGAACCACCCCACCATATACACACAGGGCCACACAACCACATATATGCAAGCCCACACACATGCCCATGGCATACTTACATGCATACCTAACCAGCGGAGCTAAAATTCTCATTTTCAAAAAACAAAGCGATTGGCAGGGACCATGATTTTTAAAACAAAACAAAACAAAAAAAAACAGGAAAAGGAAGCTGTTTAGGAAGAAAAAAAAAAGCACAAAATCAGCATCATATCTCTGAAAAAATTAGGTCAAACCAGAACCCTCCAGCGGAAATAGAGGTATTTCAGGTTCTGGGTTGCCTGTAGGCAAGCCGAATTTCTTTTTATGTTGGTAGCACCTGCCTTCCTAGTCAGCCTCTTCCTCCTTTCCCACCATCACTGCCCGCATCACAACAAGGCCAGTCCAACAAGTTCTGCTTCAGAAAATCGAAAGGAAAGAAGACGCTACACTGACCACAACAGTGGAATAGAGATTCCAGGGACTGAAGATGTATCGAGAGGAGAGAAAGCTGTGTCCTGCAAACCAGTTCAGTGTCTGAGCGATAGTAATGCCCTTCTCAAATGACATGAAATGAAAACTATATGTATATTGTATTTGTGTTTATATGTAATATATGTACATGTATGTTTATTTCCCATCTGATAACGATTTTTGTCTTGCAGGTTGTTTAATTTTTGTTTCTTATATTTCAGTCTATCTAAAAATTTATATGGTTGTAGCTTTATAATACACTGATATATCTGGCAGTGTCTCAGGTCCCTCAGCAGTGAAACTATGAAACTGAATCTTTGGGCAGGCTGTTAGTTCCAAAGGTCCAGTGAGGGAGGCAGATCCACCGCCCCATATAAACTAAGGGCACTCAGTCAGTTTAGACCAGGGTTTTTCAACCTTGACACAATAGCTATTTTGTTAATTTTCTTTTGTAGGAGTTTGTCATGTTTGTCAACATCCCTGGCCTCTACCTGCTAGATTGTCAGTAGCTTTCCCAAACTAAGATGACCAAAAATTGCCCCCAGTGAAAAGCTGGTTGCTTTAGACATGTTTCCTTATTTCCTGCCCTCAGTGCTGTACAAAGCTGTGATACTTGGTACCATGGCAAGCATCTTGCAGGCATGAGGGATGATATTACAGAGGCACTGAGGCTAGCACATGAGGTAGAAGGGGCTGTGGTTTTTGATGACATTGCCAAAGTACTGCACTAACCCTAGCATTACCTCCCTATGGGAAATCAACAGCTTCCACCACTTAAACCTCTTTGGCCCTGTGTTTTGTCACTTACAGCCAAGACCATCCTAGTGAATCCAGTGATCACCTTACTCGTCTGCTTAAAACCCTTTGCTAGTTCTCCTTTCAGGATGAATTCTAGACTCCTGAGCTTGGCACCCGAGTGCCTTTGTCTCTCCCTCCTGCTCATCTCCCACTGCCCTCTCAGCATACATCTTCCCCTCTTGAGCCTTAAGTAGAGTCCTCTGACCCAGCCTGGAGATTTCCTGTCCGCTGTGTTTACACTTGCTGGTCCCCGAATGGCACATCCTTCCTCCTCTGCTCTTTCTCTCTCTTCACTCCTACTCCTACCTTTCAAGACTTAGCCCATGTACTCTCCTTCAGGAACTTGTCCCCAAATCTCCATGTGGTGATTTTGAAACATGGACTCCAAATTATTAATATTTGACACTCGTCTTCTTGAGAGTGGCTGGGCAGGGATTTGGACCTCAGTGACTTTTTATACTCTAGACACTGAAGTAGGGTGCTAACTGACTGACCCAGGGAAGTGTTATTCAGTGGCACACAAGGCGACCTTCATGATAAGGACATGCGGTGCATGAGATGAGCCAGTCAGACCTGCAGGCATCAGGCAAACCCAAGTCAACCCAAGCCTCTGATGCTGCTCATCTTTCCAGCCTCAAACCCTGGCAGTCTGCCACTTCCACCACACACCTCTCTGTATGAATCATTGGGAGGCTCAGAATGTGCCCTATTGCATAAGCATTCCCCCACACCTGGCATTCAGCTGCCTTTCCCTGCGTAACTCCTACTCATCCTTCAGATCTGCCTTTGACATCACCTCCTCTAGGAAGCCTTCTTCACCTCTCCAAGGCTGGCCCAGAGCCTTTTCCTCACACCACACTTAACATATTGCCTTCTACCACCTGTTTCCACCTTTGTGAGTCTGTGAGCATCTGAAGGGCAGAGAATGATTTATTCCTTTGTGGGCCACCAGCCCCTAGAACAATACCAGAGGCTGCTATGAAAATTAATGTTCATAGCATGATTGTGCCAGTGGTGTGGCTGGCTGTGTCCTGCTCTTGTTCTCCATTCAGCCAACATTTATTGAGCTCTGACCCTGTACTGAAGGTACAGCTCTCTGCATTTCATCTCTTGCCACTCTCTGGGGAGCTGGAGTTCACAGTTATAGAGCACTCACTGGGGGTTATCCTCATACCTAACTCATCTGCTGTGTTTGGTCCTTTTAACAAGCCAGTAAGGTTGTAATTATCTACAATTGATGTTGCAGATAATTGTAATTATCTGCAATTCATGTTGGAAACTGAGGCACCAGAATTATTAAATGGGCACTGAATCCTGGAGTCCACGTTTGAACCCCTGCAGCCCAACTCTAGAGCCTGTGGTGTTAATCTCTACACTGCCTGGCTTCCTTATGAACACCCAGACTTGTCAGGAATGCAGAGGCCCAGGCCTCACCTGAAGTCCTTGTTTCTGTAGGTCTGTAGGCAGGACCTGGGGATCCCCTGTCCTCATAAGCCCCACATGGTGCAAAAATGACAGTGGCCAAGAGCATCACGGAGGCTTTGAGGCTCCGTGAGGTCCAGCCCTGATGCACCTGTCTCACTGCATCATAGACACCTCCTGTCCCCTGTCTTCTCCAGACCCTGGCTACTTCTGCCGGAGAAGGGTCCTCACCTCACCCACCAACCCATGTGCTTGAGGAGCAGTGAAGCAAGTGAGAAGAGGGAGCCCTTGCAGCTCAGGGTGGGCTGGCAAAGCCCAGGGACATCCCACGCAGCCCCTTCCAGAGGCCCTGGAGAAGGTCAAGAGGCCTCCTGCTCCTCAAATGTTTCTTTAGTCTGTGGTGCTGCCAGACATGTCCAAATGGCTCCATCCAGAACCCCCACACCTTCTGAGCACACCCTAGGGTTCAGTCCTCTCACCGCAGTCGTGGGGCCCTCAGAAGCTCCTTGACGACGAGTGCTGGTGATGCCAGCGGAGTTTGCTGTACCCGGGACAGCCAGCTGGGGAGCAAGTCCTCAGTGAAAGCACGGCAGCCCCGGCCAGTGGCTGATTTCCCCAGCTCTCAGTGTGAAAACCGTCCAACCAGGCCTGTGGGTGAGCAGACCAGACCTCCAAGGCAAGGGCCTCTCCCTGGGAGTTGGTGATTTTACCGTCACAAAAGGTTGAAGGGGTCAGCAGGAAAATTTGGCCCTTGACCCAGAACAACTCAGCTCTCTTCACTACCTACTAAACAGCCAGACCTGCTCTCAGGGGATTTCCCAGCCATGTTCAAATGGAAGCTCAATCGAGTAGGCACCTCTGTTAAAGCCACATCAAAGGTTAGTTGCTGGAGAGTTAGTAAGACTCCGGATGATGATAGTTGTCAGGGGTCATGTAGAACGTGGGATGGACAAAGGTGGAATGGAAAATAGACGTAGGGATTTCCCCAAAACCAATATTAGAAGTTCTGACTCTTGCTCTGTAATGAGCCACCCTCCAATACAGAGGTCTAAAATAAGAGCCATTTTATTGTGTCTCATAAATTGTGACTCGGAAGCTTGAGCAGGACTCAGCTGGGTAATTCTTTTTCAAGTGGCATCAGTGGGGGTCCCTTAATGCCACTGAGCTGGAAGAGGGATTGCTCCAAGCTTCCCCACCAGGTCTGGCCCCAGTAGAGGAGGCTAGAAAGCTGGACTAGGAGAGATCAGCCACCTCACACGCAGCCTCACCAGTGTGATGGCCTCATGGAGCTGGACTTCATAAATGGTGGTTCGGGACTATCAATGAGAATGGTAGGGACCCAGCTGAAGGCTGTTCAGCTTCTTATGACCTAGAAGTCCCAGAATCTCATGTCCACCAAATTCTATCCATCAAGCAAGTCACCAAGACCAGCCCTCATTCAACAAGAATGGAGTTAGACTCTGCCTGTCAGTGGAAAGAATGGAAAAACATTTGCAGCCATATTTAATGTCCCTACTACAGAAGAGCTAGGAAACACTTGCTACACTTACTGAGGGGATTTTTACTCCCCATGTTGGTCTAGTTCACACTGTGTTCCAGGCTGTGTCCTGGAACGTCCCCAAGAAAAAGAAATGCAAAAAGGCAAAATGGTTGTCTGAGGAAGCCTTACAAAGAGAGACAGAGCAGTGACTGCGGCAGAGACATGGCACCTGCCCTCTCGAATACAGCCATAACCCAGTGCCTGGCATGTGGGAAGTGCCAGGAAACGTGAACTACTGGTATTTTAATTGTTAAATGAATCATTATTGGATTAAAAGTAATAAGCACAGTGAGCTTAAGCAGAGAATTGTTTCGGAGAATGACAAGGTGCAAAAGAACACAATCAAGAGCGTCTGACCTGTTCAGGAGGGTGAACTCTAAACCAAGAAGGAGGAGTAATGAACTGGGGGGAGGGGAGCAGAAGTAACATGTGTGGCCATTGAGGACAGTGGACAAAGGAAGCGTGCATCCCATGAGCTGGCCAGGATCAGGCCACCTAAGGCTCTTGACTGAGTGCCTTACATCCATCCTTCCAGGCAACGCCCCATGTCTAGCAACCTTCTCCAAGAGCCCATCTCACCAGGTTCTCCAGTGGCTTTTTCTTCCCCAGGCCTGGGCTCAGTAGACACTGTCTGCCCTCACTGGTCCAGGGACACCTCCCATCTTTGCCTGCATCCCACACCTTGTCCATGCCTTCGTGAAAGTCCATTCCTTGCATTATCCTCAGTCACCCTCTTGAAAGGACCATCTGTCCCTTCCTGGAATCAACAATACCACTACACCAGCAAGAATAGGAACTTGGGACGTTATCTCAGGAGCAATTTAGGAAAATGATAACCTTCTATCCAGTGGTGGGCTGGTAAATTGTAACAACTAGCTTGCCAGAGGGTAAAGCCCTGATTTGCATTAACTTCCAGATTCCATTTTCCAATTTTCCCCTCAGTCAGTCTCTCCCATCAGGAAGCTTCCATAAGCCTCTTATCCTTCTCCATCAGAGGACAGACAGACGGAAAACCACAATCAAAGAAAGTAACCAATCTAATCACATGGACCACAGCCTTGTCTAACTCAGTGAAACTATGAGCCATGCCATGTAGGGCCTCCCAAGATGGATGGGTCATGATGAAGAGTTCTAACAAAACGTGGTCCACTGGAGAAGGGAATGGCAAACCACTTCAGTATTCTTGCCTTGAGAACCTCATAAACAGTATAAAAAGGCAAAAAGATATGACACTGACAGATGAACTCCCCCAGTCAGTAGGTGCACAATATGCTACTGGAGATCAATGGAGAAACAACTCCAGAAAGAATGAAGAGAGGAGCCAAGGCAAAAACAATACCCAGTTGTGGATGTAACTTGTGATGGAAGCAAAGTCCTATGCTGTAAAGAGCAATTACATAGGGACATGGAATGTCAAGTCCATGAATCAAGGTAAATTGGAAGTGGTCAAACAGGAGATGGCAAGAATGAATGTTGACATTTTAGGGATGAGCAAACTAAAATGGACTGGAATGGGTGAATTTAACTCAGGTGGCCATTATACCTACTACTGTGGTCAAGAATCCCTTAAGAGAAATGGAGTAGCCATCACTGTCAACAAAAGAGTCCAAAAAGCAGTGTTTGAATGCAGTCTCAAAAATCACAGAATGATCTCTGTTTGTTTCCAAGGCAAACTATTCAATATCACAGTAATTCAACTCTATGCTCTGACCAATAGTGCTGAAGAAGCTGAAGTTGGATGTGTCTATGAAGACCTACAAGACCTTCTAGAACTAACACCCCAGAAATATGGCCTTTTCACTATAGGGGACTGGAATGCAAAAGTAGGAAGTCAAGAAACACCTGGAGTAATAGGGAAATTTGGCCTTGGAGTACAGAATGAAGCAGGGCAAAGGCTAATAGAGTTTTGCCAAGAGAACACACTGGTCGTAGCAAACACCCTCTTCCCACAACACATGGACAGCCACCCCATGTCCATGGACATCACCAGACGGTCAATACCGAAATCAGATTGATTATACTCTTTGCAGCCAAAGATGGAGAAGCTCTATACAGTCAGAAAAAACAAGACCGGGACCTGACTGTGGCTCAGATAATGAACTCCTTATTGCCAAATTAGACTTAAATTGATGAAAGTAGGGAAAACCACTAGACCATTCAGGTATGACCTAAATCAAATCCCTTATGTTTATACAGTGAAAGCAACAAATAGATTCAAGGGGTTAGTAGATCTGATAGAGCGCCTGAAGAACTATGTATGGAGGATCATGACCTTGTACAGGAGGCAGGGACCAAGACCATCCCCAAGAAAAAGAAATGCAAAAAGGCAAAATGGTTGTCTGAGGAGGCCTTACAAAGAGCTGTAAAAAGAAAAGAAAGGCAATGGGGAAAAGGAAAGATATACTCATTTGAATGCAGAGTTCCAAAGAATAGCAAGGAGAGATAAGAAAGCCTTCCTCAGTGATCAGTGCAAGGAAATAGAGGAAAACAATAGAATGGGAAAGACTAGAGATGTCTTCAAGAAAATCAGAGATACCAAGGGAACATTTCATGCAAAAATGGGCTCAGTAAAGGTCAGAAATGCTATGGACCTAACAGAAGCAGAAACTATTAAGAAGAGGTGGCAAGAATACCCAGAAGAACTATACAAAAAAGATCTTAATGATCCAGATAATCATGATGGTGTGATCACTCACCTAGAGCCAGACATCCTGGAATGCGAAATCAAGTGGGCCTTAAGAAGCATCACTGTTAACAAAGCTAGTGGAAGTGATGGAATTCCTGCTGAGCTATTTCAAATCCTAAAAGATGATGCTATGAAAGTGCTGCACACAATGTGCCAGCAAAATTTGAAAACTCAGCACAGGACTGGAAAAGGTCAGTTTTAATTCCCATCCCAAAGAAAGGCAATGCCAAAGAATGCTCAGACTACTGCACAATTTCACTTATCTCACATGCTGATAAAGTAATGCTCAAAATTCTCCAATCCAGGCTTGCAGATATTCAAGCTGGATTTAGAAAAGACAGAGGAACTAGAGATCAGTTTGCCAACATGCATTGGATCATTGAAAAAGCAAGAGCATTCCAGAAAAACATCTACTTCTGTTTTATTCACTATGCCAAATCCTTTCACTGTGGATCACAACAAACTATGGAAAATCCTTAAAGAGATGGGAATATCAGACCACCTGACCTGCCTCTTGAGAAATCTGTATGCAGGTCAGGAAGCAACAGTTAGGACTGGACATGGAACAACAGACTGGTTCCAAATAGGGAAAGGAGTACTTCAAGGCCGTATATTGTCACCCTGCTTATTTAACTTATATACAGAGTACAACATGTGAAATGCCAGGCTGGATGGAGCACAAGCTGGAATCAAGATTGCCGGGAGAAATATCAATAACTTCAGATATGCAGATGACACCACCCTTATGGCAGAAAGCAGAGAGGAACTAAAAAGCCTCTTGATGAAAGTGAAAGAGGAGAGTGAAAAAGTTGGCTTAAAGCTCAACATTCAGAAAACTAAGATCGTGGCATCTGGTCCCATCACTTCGTAGCAAATAGATGGGGGGAAATAGTGGGAACAGTGTCAGACTTTATTTTTTGGGCTCCAAAGTCACTGCAGATGGTGACTGCAGTCATGAAGTTGAAAGGCACTTATTCTTTGGAAGAAAAGTTATAACCACGCTAGACAGCATATTAAAAAGCAGAGACATTACTTTGCCAACAAAGGTCCTTCTAGTCTAAGCTATGGTTTTTCCAGTAGTCACATATGGATGTGAGAGTTGGACTATAAAGAAAGTTGAACGCCAAAGAATTGGTGCTTTTGAATTGTGGTGTTGGAGAAGACTCTTGAGAGTTCCTTGGACCTCAAGGAGATCCAACCAGTCCATCCTAAAGGAAATCAGTCCTGAATATTCACTGGAAGGACTGATGCTGAAGCTGAAACTCCAATACTTTGGCCATCTGATGCAAAGAACTGACTGATTTGAAAAGACCCTGATGCTGGCAAAGATTGAAGGCAGGAGGAGAAGAGGACGACAGAGGATGAGATGGTTGGATGGCATCATGAACTTAATGGACATGAGTTTGGGTAAACTCCAGGAATGGGGATGGACAGGGAGGCGTGGTGTGCTGTAGTCCATGGGGCCGAAAAGAGTCGGACACGACTGATCGACTGAACTCACTGACTGGCGAGATTCCAGGGTGTCAGTACTTCCACCGTGGTTGATTTCAAGCCACCCGTGTGACAGCAGGCAGTTCACAAAAGCCCTAAAAATAAAATGCAGGGTGGTGGAAAAAAAAAAAATGCAGGGTGNAATGGGCTCAGTAAAGGTCAGAAATGCTATGGACCTAACAGAAGCAGAAACTATTAAGAAGAGGTGGCAAGAATACCCAGAAGAACTATACAAAAAAGATCTTAATGATCCAGATAATCATGATGGTGTGATCACTCACCTAGAGCCAGACATCCTGGAATGCGAAATCAAGTGGGCCTTAAGAAGCATCACTGTTAACAAAGCTAGTGGAAGTGATGGAATTCCTGCTGAGCTATTTCAAATCCTAAAAGATGATGCTATGAAAGTGCTGCACACAATGTGCCAGCAAAATTTGAAAACTCAGCACAGGACTGGAAAAGGTCAGTTTTAATTCCCATCCCAAAGAAAGGCAATGCCAAAGAATGCTCAGACTACTGCACAATTTCACTTATCTCACATGCTGATAAAGTAATGCTCAAAATTCTCCAATCCAGGCTTGCAGATATTCAAGCTGGATTTAGAAAAGACAGAGGAACTAGAGATCAGTTTGCCAACATGCATTGGATCATTGAAAAAGCAAGAGCATTCCAGAAAAACATCTACTTCTGTTTTATTCACTATGCCAAATCCTTTCACTGTGGATCACAACAAACTATGGAAAATCCTTAAAGAGATGGGAATATCAGACCACCTGACCTGCCTCTTGAGAAATCTGTATGCAGGTCAGGAAGCAACAGTTAGGACTGGACATGGAACAACAGACTGGTTCCAAATAGGGAAAGGAGTACTTCAAGGCCGTATATTGTCACCCTGCTTATTTAACTTATATACAGAGTACAACATGTGAAATGCCAGGCTGGATGGAGCACAAGCTGGAATCAAGATTGCCGGGAGAAATATCAATAACTTCAGATATGCAGATGACACCACCCTTATGGCAGAAAGCAGAGAGGAACTAAAAAGCCTCTTGATGAAAGTGAAAGAGGAGAGTGAAAAAGTTGGCTTAAAGCTCAACATTCAGAAAACTAAGATCGTGGCATCTGGTCCCATCACTTCGTAGCAAATAGATGGGGGGAAATAGTGGGAACAGTGTCAGACTTTATTTTTTGGGCTCCAAAGTCACTGCAGATGGTGACTGCAGTCATGAAGTTGAAAGGCACTTATTCTTTGGAAGAAAAGTTATAACCACGCTAGACAGCATATTAAAAAGCAGAGACATTACTTTGCCAACAAAGGTCCTTCTAGTCTAAGCTATGGTTTTTCCAGTAGTCACATATGGATGTGAGAGTTGGACTATAAAGAAAGTTGAACGCCAAAGAATTGGTGCTTTTGAATTGTGGTGTTGGAGAAGACTCTTGAGAGTTCCTTGGACCTCAAGGAGATCCAACCAGTCCATCCTAAAGGAAATCAGTCCTGAATATTCACTGGAAGGACTGATGCTGAAGCTGAAACTCCAATACTTTGGCCATCTGATGCAAAGAACTGACTGATTTGAAAAGACCCTGATGCTGGCAAAGATTGAAGGCAGGAGGAGAAGAGGACGACAGAGGATGAGATGGTTGGATGGCATCATGAACTTAATGGACATGAGTTTGGGTAAACTCCAGGAATGGGGATGGACAGGGAGGCGTGGTGTGCTGTAGTCCATGGGGCCGAAAAGAGTCGGACACGACTGATCGACTGAACTCACTGACTGGCGAGATTCCAGGGTGTCAGTACTTCCACCGTGGTTGATTTCAAGCCACCCGTGTGACAGCAGGCAGTTCACAAAAGCCCTAAAAATAAAATGCAGGGTGGTGGAAAAAAAAAAAATGCAGGGTGGTGAGCCAGCTCCATCACTCCTCAGCCCAGACCAAACGCTAGCTCCAGGCTCTCCATGGGAGCCACCTCAGCCAGAGGCCAGATGTTCCAGCAGAGAGGGGGCCTCTGGGTGCTGCCTGGCCTCTTCCCTCCTGGGCCCTATGAACCCCAGTGAGGCCAGGATGCTCTCTCTAAGGGCTCCTAAAAGTGCGAGACCTTTCATGTGCCTCTGCCTGTCCTCCTGTGCATGGAGGCGAGACCGAAACAACTATCCCTCTCCCTGGATTTGGTCCAATTAGGTCATGAGACCCTGGGGATCTAGAGTCAGCAGTTCTCTTTTTAAGAGCAATTCATTCCCACCAAGAGCTGCACTCTGATGCTGATGCCAGAGACCTCTGATGCTGATCTCGGCCCTGAATCTCACTTCCCCACAGAGGGATCCAGACCTTAACTGTGATAACCAGACCTCTATCTACTTTGTGCTTCACCCAGAACTGAACTTCCCCCTCTGTATTTTGAGTCTGTATGAGGCTGAAACTCAATTCCATCTGTGTCCAGCCCAACCAATGTTTTAGAACTTTCTGTTTAAGACGAGAGCATGAAATTCTTTCATAATGAAACCAAATGTGAGGAAATGTGAAGTGATTCTTTCAAATTGTGTCTTCATATTTAAGGAACAGACATTTGTTAAACACTTGCTGTATGAGTCCTTTCAGTAATTACCTACCTTGGCAAAGAGCAGTTATTAATACAGACATGCATACACACACACACAATTGGGAGAGTAAATTTATAGAGAAAATTCCTAACTCAACAAAATTTGAATCAAAACAACATAATATTATAAGTATCCTTTCAGACCAACCAAATGTTTTAAAGTTAGTAACACCTGATTTTGACTAGGTGTACACTGTTGTGGAAATGTAAATAAATACAACCATTTTAGAAGTCGTAAATGGTATTTTGACAATACTTCAGTTCACTTCAGTCACTCAGTTTTGTCTGACTCTTTGCAGCCCCATGGACTGCAGCACGCCAGGCCTCCCTGGCCATCACCATCTCCCAGAGCTTACTCAAACTCATGTCCATCGAGTCAGTGATGCCATCCAACCATCTCATCCTCTGTCGTCCTCTTCTCCTCCCACCTTCAATCTTTCCCAGCATCAGGGTCTTTTCAAATGAGTCAATTCTTTGCATCAGATGGCCAAAGTATTGGAGTTTCAGCTTCAGCATCAGTCCTTCCACTGAATATCCAGGGCTGATTTTCTTTAGGATGGACTGGTTTGATCTTCTTTCAGTCCAAGGGACTTTCGAGAGTCTTCTCCAACACCACAGTTCAAAAACATCAATTCTTCAGTGCTCAGCTTTCTTTATAGTCCAACTCTCACATCCATATGTGGCTATTGGAAAAACCATAACTGACTAGATGGACCTTTGTTGGCAAAGTAATGTCTCTGCTTTTTAATATGCTGACTAGGTTGGTCNTATGGATGTGAGAGTTGGACTATAAAGAAAGTTGAACGCCAAAGAATTGGTGCTTTTGAATTGTGGTGTTGGAGAAGACTCTTGAGAGTTCCTTGGACCTCAAGGAGATCCAACCAGTCCATCCTAAAGGAAATCAGTCCTGAATATTCACTGGAAGGACTGATGCTGAAGCTGAAACTCCAATACTTTGGCCATCTGATGCAAAGAACTGACTGATTTGAAAAGACCCTGATGCTGGCAAAGATTGAAGGCAGGAGGAGAAGAGGACGACAGAGGATGAGATGGTTGGATGGCATCATGAACTTAATGGACATGAGTTTGGGTAAACTCCAGGAATGGGGATGGACAGGGAGGCGTGGTGTGCTGTAGTCCATGGGGCCGAAAAGAGTCGGACACGACTGATCGACTGAACTCACTGACTGGCGAGATTCCAGGGTGTCAGTACTTCCACCGTGGTTGATTTCAAGCCACCCGTGTGACAGCAGGCAGTTCACAAAAGCCCTAAAAATAAAATGCAGGGTGGTGGAAAAAAAAAAAATGCAGGGTGGTGAGCCAGCTCCATCACTCCTCAGCCCAGACCAAACGCTAGCTCCAGGCTCTCCATGGGAGCCACCTCAGCCAGAGGCCAGATGTTCCAGCAGAGAGGGGGCCTCTGGGTGCTGCCTGGCCTCTTCCCTCCTGGGCCCTATGAACCCCAGTGAGGCCAGGATGCTCTCTCTAAGGGCTCCTAAAAGTGCGAGACCTTTCATGTGCCTCTGCCTGTCCTCCTGTGCATGGAGGCGAGACCGAAACAACTATCCCTCTCCCTGGATTTGGTCCAATTAGGTCATGAGACCCTGGGGATCTAGAGTCAGCAGTTCTCTTTTTAAGAGCAATTCATTCCCACCAAGAGCTGCACTCTGATGCTGATGCCAGAGACCTCTGATGCTGATCTCGGCCCTGAATCTCACTTCCCCACAGAGGGATCCAGACCTTAACTGTGATAACCAGACCTCTATCTACTTTGTGCTTCACCCAGAACTGAACTTCCCCCTCTGTATTTTGAGTCTGTATGAGGCTGAAACTCAATTCCATCTGTGTCCAGCCCAACCAATGTTTTAGAACTTTCTGTTTAAGACGAGAGCATGAAATTCTTTCATAATGAAACCAAATGTGAGGAAATGTGAAGTGATTCTTTCAAATTGTGTCTTCATATTTAAGGAACAGACATTTGTTAAACACTTGCTGTATGAGTCCTTTCAGTAATTACCTACCTTGGCAAAGAGCAGTTATTAATACAGACATGCATACACACACACACAATTGGGAGAGTAAATTTATAGAGAAAATTCCTAACTCAACAAAATTTGAATCAAAACAACATAATATTATAAGTATCCTTTCAGACCAACCAAATGTTTTAAAGTTAGTAACACCTGATTTTGACTAGGTGTACACTGTTGTGGAAATGTAAATAAATACAACCATTTTAGAAGTCGTAAATGGTATTTTGACAATACTTCAGTTCACTTCAGTCACTCAGTTTTGTCTGACTCTTTGCAGCCCCATGGACTGCAGCACGCCAGGCCTCCCTGGCCATCACCATCTCCCAGAGCTTACTCAAACTCATGTCCATCGAGTCAGTGATGCCATCCAACCATCTCATCCTCTGTCGTCCTCTTCTCCTCCCACCTTCAATCTTTCCCAGCATCAGGGTCTTTTCAAATGAGTCAATTCTTTGCATCAGATGGCCAAAGTATTGGAGTTTCAGCTTCAGCATCAGTCCTTCCACTGAATATCCAGGGCTGATTTTCTTTAGGATGGACTGGTTTGATCTTCTTTCAGTCCAAGGGACTTTCGAGAGTCTTCTCCAACACCACAGTTCAAAAACATCAATTCTTCAGTGCTCAGCTTTCTTTATAGTCCAACTCTCACATCCATATGTGGCTATTGGAAAAACCATAACTGACTAGATGGACCTTTGTTGGCAAAGTAATGTCTCTGCTTTTTAATATGCTGACTAGGTTGGTCATAACTTTTCTTCCAAGGAGCAAGCGTCTTTTAATTTCATGGCTGTAGTCAACATCTGCAGTGATTTTGGAGCCCAAGAAAATAAAATCTGTCATTGTTTACATTGTTTCCCCTTCTATTTGCCATGAAGTGATGGGACCGGATGCCATGATCTCTCTTTTCTGAATGTTGAGCTTTAAGCCAACTTTTTCATTCTTTTCTTTCACTTTCATCAAGAGGCTTTTTAGTTCTTTGCTTTCTGCCATAAGGGTGGTGTCATCTGTATATCTGAGGTTATTGATAGTTCTCCCGGCAATCTTGATTCCAGCTTGTGCTTCATCCAGCCCAGAAGTTCACATGATGTACTCTGCATAGAAGTTAAATAAGCAGGGTGACAATATACAGCCTTGAAGTACTCCTTTCCCAATTTGGAACCAATCTGTTGTTCCATGTCCAGTTCCAAGTGTTGCTTCCTGATCTGCATACAGATTTCTCAAGAGGCAGGTCAGGTGGTCTAATATTCCCACCTTTTTAAGGATTTTCCACAGTTTGTTGTGATCCACACAGTCAAAGGCTCTGGCATAGTCAATAAAGCAGAAGTAGATGTTTTTCTGGAACTCTCTTGCTTTTTCGATGATCCAACAGATGTTTGCAGATTGGTCTGTGGTTCCTCTGCCTTTTCTAAATCCAGCTGGAACGTCTGGAAGTTCATGGTTCATGTATTGCTGAAGCCTGGCTTGGAGAATTTTGAGCACTACTTTGCTAGTGTGTGAGATGTGTACAATTGTGTGGTAGTTTGAACATTCTTTGGCATTGCCTTTCTTTGGGGTTGGAATGAAAACTGACCTTTCCAGTCCTGTGGCCACTGCTGAGTTTTCCAAATATGCTGGCATATTGAGTGCAGCACTTTAACAATACTTGCCAACATGTAAAATGCACATTCTCTATGATCCAGAATTGCATCGCTTCTAGTAATCTATCCTACAGAAATTCAATACCAGTACATTAAAATATATGTATTATAATCCTTGCAGCATTCTGATAATTTTAAAAATTGAATGTAAAGTGGATGTTCATTGAAAGGAAAAGAAGCAAAGCCTAACACCATAATGTAGTGGAACACTTTCTAGCCATTGAAAAGAATAGGATAGGCTTGGAGAGACTTTCATGCTGTTGCATTGAATGGAAAAAGTATAAATCAGTGTACATGATAGGATCATATTTTTGAAGAGAAAGACTACAAAATTGGAGCCTTCATACATTACTGTTGGGAAAAAAAAAAACTGAAGCAGCTCTGTGGAAGACGATTTATCAGTTCCTCAAACAATCAAACAATCCTGCTCCTAGGTAAATACCCAAGAGAATTGAAAAAATTTATACGCATACAGAAATACACAAATGAATGTTCAGAGCAGCCTTATTTACCACATCCAAAGAGTGGAAACAATCCAAATGTCATTCAATAGACAACTGGTTGAAATATGGTTTATCCATACAATGGAATATTATTCATCCATAAGGAGGAATGACGTTCTGACACATGCTACAACATGGATGAACCCTGAAAATATTGTGCTGAGTAAAAGTATCCAGACACAAAAAGGATCACATATTATATGATTCAACGCACATGAAATTTCTAGAGTGGGCAAACTAGAGCGACAAAGTAGACCGTGGTTGCCAAGAGATGGCGGGAACTAGGGAGTAAGACTGACTGCTGGCAAACAAGCATGAATTTCTTTTGAGGGTGAAGGAAATGTTCTGAATCGGATAGCGATGGTGGTATACAACACTGAATATGCCAAAAACCACTGAATTCTGCAGTTTAAAATGGTAAATTCTATGTTACATGACTTATTTCAATTTAAAATAATAATAATCATGCACTACTGATATTTATACATTAATTTAAAACATTTAGCTGTTTGTTTTCCTTTTGGCCGCGTTGACCATCGCTGCTGAGTGCGGGCACTCTCTAGCTGTGGCAAGTGGGGACTGCTCTTTGTTGCAGTTCACAGGCCTCATTGCGGTGGCTTCTGCTGCAGAGCGCAGGCTCCAGGATGCGACGGCTTCAGTTGTTCTGGTGCCATGGGCTCATGAGTTGCGGGATTCGGGCTCAGTAATTGTGGTACAAGGGCTTAGTGGCTCTGTGGCATGTGGAATTTCTTCTTGGACCAGGGATCAAACCTGTGTCCCCTGCATTGGCAGGTGGATTCTTAACCACTGGACCACTAGGGAAGTCCCAAATATAGTGTTTGATAAAATTTAAAACACCACTTTAAAAAACACACTATCTTTTAAGATCCCTAACTCCAGAATTACTTGTATCTGTCCTTGGTGGAACTGAGGGGCTCAGATGACCCCTAAGTCAACAACTTAGGAAAAGACTCATTGGAAAAGATTCTGCTTTGGGGAAAGAGCCTAATACTGAGATGGTTGGATAACATCACCCATTCAATGGACATGAATTTGAGCAAACTCCGAGAGGTAGTGAAGGACAGGGTAGCTTGGTGTCCTGCAGTCTATAGGGTCACAAAGAGTTGGACATGACTTAGCAATTGAATGCCACCACCGCCTTCCTCTAGCCCACTGAGAGGGTGTCTCAGTTTCTTTGCACAAAATAAGGAACAGAGAAGCACCATTTCTGCCTGGAGGCGCGTGTACAGAGGTGCACAGATAGGTGAGTTCCTTCACAACCCTTTCAAATGTATGATTTCCTCTACTTTTAATAGCGGATAGCTGGGATTCTTAAACACTGGGTAGGTATCAGAATCACCTGGAGACCACGTAAATAACACAGATTCCTGAGCCCTGCATCCAGAGGCTCTGATTCCCTGAATCTGGGTTTTCCTAAAAATCTGCCATGCTGTAAAGAATGTCAGTAGATTATGCTTTGAGTAGGACTGTCATACATAATCTTTTACTTTTCCTTGTGCTTAAAAAAGGGGAGGTGTTTGGTTATAAATCTGTATGTAAGGCATTGTTATTATTAGTGTTTGAATAATTTAGAGCTGTATTTCTCAATCCAAATTATACTGTGGACCAGAAAGCTAAAGTTAGTCTGTTAGAATTGAAGTGGACTTTGGAGATCTCGAGGTGGGAGGGCAATGACATGCAAAGGGAACCCCTAGAATGCAACTCTGAGAAGCTTGGGGTTTGGAACCATTCTCCTTTCTGTGCCCAAGGCCCACAATGCCCAGACCAAGAGCACCTCTGAAAACTTGAGTAAATGTATTAATAACTGATAAAACATGGAAAGATTTGTTTTTATAGGTGCCTGATATCCCTTTTATTTCTAGTTTGCTGAGTTTATATCATGAATTGTTGAGTTTTGTCAAATGCCCTTCTGTATTTGTCAAAAAGGATCATATAGTTTCATCTTAGTATGGTCACTTAAATTGATTTTCGAATGTTAAACCAACTTCATGCTTTTGGGATAAACACTTGGTCATGATGTATTAACCTTTTAAAATATATTGCTGGATTTAATCTGCTAATATTTGGTTAAGGATATTTATGTCTGTTTTCATGAGAAATATTAGTCTACTGGTCTATAGTTTTCTTTTACTGTAATTTTTGTCTGGTTTTGGTATCAAGGTTATGTTGGTCTCATAAAACAATTTGAGAACTACTCCTTACTGTTTCTCAGGTACTTTGTATAAGATCAGTGTTATTTCTTCCTGATATGTTTGACAGAATGCACTAGAAAAATCTAATTTTGGAGTTTTCTTTGTAGGATAGTTTCTTAGTTTTTTAGAGTTGACAAAGTTTCTGTAATAAAGGTAGGATTATGTCATATCATTTCATGTCAGTTCTGGTAGGCTGAATTTTTAAAGAAATCTATCTATTTCATATAAGTTTTTGAATTGGTTAAAATTGATCATAATATTTCTTTGTTATTCTTTTAAAGTTTGTAAGACCTATAGCAATAACCACTCTTTCATTCCCGCTATTGACAATTCATGTTCTCTCTTTTTGTTCTCAGTCTAGCTAGAGTTTTCAGTTCAGTTCAGTCGCTCAGTTATGTCCAACTCTTTGCAACCCCATGGACTGCCGTACTCCAGGCTTCTCTGTCCATTGCCAATTCTCAGAACTTGCTCAAACTCATGTCCATTGAGTTGGAGATGCCATCCAACCATCTCATCTTCTGTTGTCCCCTGCTCCTCCTGCCTCCAATCTTTCCCAGCATCAGAGTCTTTGCCAATGAGTCTGTTCTTCACACCAGGTGGCCAAAGTATTGGAGTTTCAGCTCTAGCATCAGTCCTTCCAATGAATATTCAGGACTGATTTCCTTTAGGATGGACTGGTTGGATCTCCTTGCAGTCCAAGAGACTCTCAAGAGTCTTCTCCAACACCTCAGTTCAAAAGCATCAATTCTTTGGCAGTCAGTTTTCTTTATGGTCCAACTCTCACATCTGTACATGACCACTGGAAAAACCATAGCTTTGACTATATGGACCTTTGTTGACAAAGTAATGTCTCTGCTTTTTATATGCTATCTAGATTGGTCATAACTTTCCTGCCAAGGAGCAAGCGTCTTTTAATTTCATGGCTGCAGTCACCATCTGCAGTGATTTGGGAGCCCAAGAAAATAAAATGTCAGTTTCCATTGTTTCCCCTTCTATTTGCCAAGAAGTGATGGGTCCAGGTGCCATGATCTTAGTTTTTTGAATGTGGAATTTCAAACCAGCTTTTTCCCTCTCCTCTTTCACCTTCATCGAGAGACTCTAGTTCCTTGTCACTTTCTGCCATTAGAGTGGTGTCATCTGCATATCTGAGGTTATATTTCTCCTGGCAATCTTGATTCCAATTTGAACTTCATCCAGTCAGCCATTTCACATGATATGTCCTGCACGTAAGTTAAATAAGCAACATACAGCCTTGTATATAAACAATATACAGCCCTGACTTACTCTTCTTCCAATTTGGAACCAGTCCATTGTTCCATGTCCAGTTCTAACTGTTGCTTCTTGACCTGCATACAGATTTCTCAGGAGGCAGGTATATTCCCATCTCTTTAAGAATGTTCCACAGTTTGTTGTGATCCACACAGTCAAAGGCTTTTAGTATAGTCAGTGAAGCAGAAGTAGATGTTTTTCTGGAATTCTCTTGCTTTTTCTATGTTTTAGTACATCTTTTAAGTGTTTTTCCAAATAACTAGCTTGGGCTTTGTATGACAGGAAGTGTGCTTAACAAACTCCTGTCCCAAAATATCTCCACTTCAACTTGTCAGGAAACTATAAACTTCTTATAGATAGAAACTGTTATGTTCACACCCTAAAATCCAACATCTGTCACAGTGCCTGGTGTGTGTCACTGATCATTATGGGCTGTTGTGTTGAGTCAGATAAGCTCTTCTTTAAAATGTAAGCACTCAATTTCTAAATGTCAGAAAAAATAAGACCATGAGACATGATTAAAAGCAGAATGGGTTGACCAGTTTGTGTAAAGGGCTCTTAAAGTCCATAAGGAAAACAATATTATCTCAAGTAGAAAAATAAATAAAATCCATAAGTACTTTAAAAATAAGAACCAAAAGTAGACAGTCAACATGCAAAACTATCTGTATCCCCCCCTATATATTAAAAGAATATAAAACAACCATCTTAATATTTTCAGTTATCTTCACTTTGGTGTTTCAAGAGGCAAATTGACTTACACCTAAAATAGGATAAATTTTGAGACTCCTGCCCCTCCTTATTAGTCCTCCTATCCCAGACTGGAAAATAGGGAACTACTCCTCCAGTTCTTCTCCTCAAAATGCAAGGACACAGAGTCTGGGTTCTAGTGTTGGCCTTCCTGGCGGTTTCCTGGCTTTATAACATTGAGCAGGTCCTTTTACCAGTGTGAGCTGGTTTCCTCTTCTGTAAAGTGGAAATGGTCCCATCTCGTGAGAGAGCTGCAGGATGAAGAGAGCAGATGAGCACTGCGAGTCAGCAGGGCGCCTGGCCCAGAGTGGACGCAGAGAGCTCTCACAGTGCACTCCCTTTCAGGCAGCTGCTTCCTCCAGGGCTGCCGTCCTTCGCTGGGGCCCTGCGGCTTCATCTGCCTCTATCAAGTAAAATTCCCAGCTCTTCAGCCACGTTCTCTGCCTCCTTGGCTTCCAGTCTCACTGTTTCTAAGCTCTCACTAGCACAGAGGACTGAGTCTGTGTGCCTCTATGTTTTCCTAGCCACTCATCTTCTACTGGACACAGGTTATTTCCACTTGCTCATAAGATATGCTATAAACCAAACTCCTAGATGATGAAGCTTTCTGCTTTGGGAGTTAATCCTGTGTTAGTGGGGATCTGATCTCGCAGATTCTCAATATTCATTGAAGTCTTGAGATTATTTCATAATTAGCTTTACATGAAACAGATGTTTGCTTCGTTTGTGTCTTCTTTTTTGACTGGTTCCAGGAGACCACAAGCGTCCTGAAACAATCCTGCTGTCAGGATTTCTACGCTTTCTGGGAGTGAGGAAGGAAAGGAAGGAGCAGAGAAACAAAGGAAGGGAGGGACAGTGGGAGAGGAGACAGGAAGGCAAGTAGGATTGATAAATGTTCACTACCTTGGGTATTTGTTGCATAAATGAAGGAATGACTCTGGGATCATTAGCCCTGCTTTGTAGATAAGGACCTAAGGTTCAGAAAGGTTAAAAAGCTTGTCCAAGAACACAATATTGGGCCCTACATTTGATCTCAGGTCTTTCTACAATACTTTGGCCACCTGATGGGAAGAACTGACTCATTTGAAATGACCCTGATGTTGGAAAAGATTGAAGGCAGGAGGAAAAGGGGACGACAGAGGATGAGATGGCTGGATGGCATCACCAACTCAACGGACATGAGTTTGGGTAAACTCTGGGAGTTGGTGATAGACAGGGAGGCCTGGTGTGCTGTGGTTCATGGGGTCGCAAACAGTTGGACATGACTGAGTGACTGAACTGAACTGAACTTTGATATCCAGTTCCACTGTCTTTCTATTAGACCTCCTGGGACACTGGTCTACCTTAGTGCTGCTGAAAAGTTCCTAATTTCATTATAAAGTTCACCAACCAGTAGCTGGGCCATGGATCACAGCTTTTTGTACCTTGGGTCCTGTTGCTCTCTAGCCTAACCACATGGCTTTGAACTCCATGTCTCTATCACTTCAGATGCTCTCAGCGTCTAGATGGAGCCCTCAGACATCCCGGAGTCCACCACCATTTATGACTATGATCCTCAGAGCCTTCTGTGTGAGAAGAGGACGTTCGTCTTCGCCACCATCAGCACCACCATCCTGTACTGCCTGGTGTTCTTTCTCAGCGTGGTGGGCAACAGCCTAGTGCTGTGGGTCCTGGTGAAGTATGAGAGCCTGGAGTCCCTCACCAATGTCTTCATCCTCAACCTGTGCCTCTCAGACCTGGTGTTCTCCTGCTTGTTGCCCGTGTGGATCTTGGGGTACCACTGGGGCTGGGTGCTGGGAGACTTCCTGTGCAAGCTCCTCAACATGCTCTTCTCCACCAGCCTCTACAGCAGCATCTCCTTCCTGACCATCATGACCGTCCATCGCTACCTGTCGGTGGTGAGTCCCATCTCGTCCCTGCGCGTCCACACGCTCCAGCGCCGTGTGCTGGTGACCGCCGCCGTATGGGCAGCCAGCATCCTGTCCTCTGTCCCCGATGCCATCTTCCACAAGGTGTTCCCTTCGGGCTGTGACTATTCGGAACTCGAGTGGTTCCTTGCCTCCGTCTACCAGCACAACGTCATCTTCCTGCTGTCCGTGGGGGTCATCCTGTTCTGCTACGTGGAGATCCTCAGGACCCTGTTCCGCTCGCGGTCCAAAAGGCGCCACCGCACCGTGAGGCTCATCTTCACCGTCGTGGCAGCGTACTTCCTCAGCTGGGCTCCCTACAACCTGATCCTATTCCTGCAGACACTGTTGAAACTGGGGGTCATTCAGAACTGCGAGCTCAGCCAGCAGCTGGATTACGCCCTGCTCATCTGCCGCAACGTGGCCTTCTCTCACTGCTGCTTCAACCCTGTGCTCTATGTCTTTGTCGGGGTCAAGTTCCGCAGGCACCTCAAAAGTCTGCTCCGGCGCTTCTGGCTCTGCCGGCAGCAAGCGCCCAGCCTTCCTCCGTCACCTCACCCCCCAGGTGCCTTCACCTACGAGGGCACCTCCTTCTACTGAAGGGGAGTTTGGTGGGGCAGGAAGGAGACGGAGGGCACGTGGCTGGGCAATACTCCAGCTGCGGCTGGGGGATGACAGCAGTGCATTACACCAGGGGTCCTACGGGCCCCCTCTTTTGTGAAAGAGTTTCCCACCTGGAAATCTTACATTGCCATCCGGAAAAATGCTTCTTAGATTTTGAGGATATCTTTTCTCTTTTATTCCTTCATTCAGACATGGATTTCTCATCCTTGCTGAGGTCAGGAGACTCTCAAATATGAAAGGCTTCCAGGAAAAGAGCATCCTTCAGGACTTGATGAGGGTCTGGAATTCAGTTGTGCAGCTCTAGGCTGCTGGCAAGACGCTGTTCCCTCCCTGACTATAGCATTGTCCCCCGGTGTTGGAGGTGGTGGCTCTGGATGCGGCTCTCTGGAGAACAGAAGTGATCACACCCGCAGACAAGTACAGTCAGAGTGAAATCTGGATTCTGAATTCCCACGGCTGGACCAGAGATGTGCCCTGTACCATAGCTCCAGTGTCCGGCACGTGAACCAGCTACTTGCATATTTAGTCTGTAAATCTTTTATTGAAAGAATGAATGCAGTAAGTGCCACCTTCTACAGGCGTGTATGTGGAAGCTATAAAGATTAATGATATGCAGATACTGCCCTTCAGGTACCAACAGTCGAGCCCTGAGGGCCCAGTTAACTGAACACCCACCTTCCTGAAGGCATCCAGGATGAAGATTCCTCCAGCACCTCCTCCTCTCCAAGTGCATATTGAGCTGACGCTTCCGATTCACAATGTTCCACCTAAAGTGTTCTCCTGCTCCTGGCTGATGGTGCCAGCTTTCCCCAAAAGCCAGGTTATCTTAGAAGAGTGAAGAGTGAAGTCGCTCAGTCGTGTCCGACTCTTGGCAACCCCATGGACTGTAGCCTCCCAGGCTCCTCCATCCATGGGATTTTCCAGGCAAGAGTACTGGAGTGGGTTGCCATTGCCTTCTCCAGGATATCTTCCCGACCCAGGAATTGAACCCAGATCTCCCGCATTGTAGGCAGACGCTTTACCATCTGAGCCACCAGGGAAGTCTTGGAGCCCTGCATTTCCTTTCCATCCATGCCCCACGGCCAAGTCCTGTTGATGTTACCTTTCCAGTACCTCTCACATGCCTGTGGCTTCCTCCCTAAACAGCCTCACATCCTCGGCGTCTTCCTGCTGCTCATTTCTTTCCCCACCAAGTGTCCTCTGCATTGATATCACGGCACTTCAAAACCCTCATGTTACATTCAAATAAAGCCCAAATACCATAGGCTTTATTTGCATGTAAATAAAGTCCCCTTCAATCTGGTGTCAACTAACTTTTCTATTCTTTCTAATTTTTGTTGTCGTTCAGTCACTAAGTTTTGTCTGACTCTGTGACCCCATGGATTACAGCACACCAGGCTTCCCTCTCCTTCACTACCTCTTGGAATTTGTTCAGACTTAGATTCATTGAGTCAGTGATCTCATCCAACCATCTTGTCCTCTGTCACCCCCTTCTCCTTCTGTCCTCAGTCTTTCCCAGCATCAGGGTCTTTTCCAATGAGTCAGCTCTTTGCATCAGGTGACCAGAGTATCAGAGCTTCAGCTTCAGCATCAGTCCTTCCAGGGAATATTCAGGGTTGATTTCCTTTAGGATTGACTGGTTTGATTTCCTTGCAATTCACGGGACTCTCAAGAGTCTTCCCAGAGCCCCAGTTGGAAAGCATCAGTTCTTTGGCTGTCAGTCTTTTTTATGGTCCAGCTCTCACATCCAATTTTGATCCAACATAAATCTTCACCCCCAAACTTCCCCGGTCGCTCAGATGGTAAAGTGTCTGTCTACAGTGCGGGAGACCTGGGTTCAATCCCTGGGTCGGGAAGATCCGCTGGAGAAGGAAATGGCAATCCACTCCAGTACTATTGCCTGGAAAATCCCATGGACAGAGGAGCCTGCTATGTTACAGTCCATGGGGTCGCAAAGAGTCGGACACGACTGAGCGACTTTCCTTCCTTCCTTCCTTCCTTCCTTAAGCAGCCTAGAACCCAATCACAAAAGACCACATTGGTCCTTCCCCAAACACCCCTCTCCCAGTCTCTTCTGGTCCTTTGTCATGCTGGGCCTTCTAGTCCTTAACCTGCAGGCCCTATCTGAAACACCGACACCTTGGGTCAGGCATCCACAACCTGCACATTAGGAGAACAGCCTCTGCGGCGTCGAGGCACTCTACTTGTCCCCTCTGGAATAGCATTTGCCACCTTCCAGTGTGTTGTAGTTGCACCCATGGATGTCTGATCTCCATGCCCCATCACTGCAAACTCCCCGATGGCAGGAGCCTGGGCGTGCACCTGCCAAGCAGGGCCCCGGTGTCCCATCACTGTACTGGGTGCGAGAAAGCAGTGACAGCTGCCATCCGTGTTCTGATGTGCTTTGGGGGGAGCCAGGACCACGTGGCACATTCTACCTTGTTTGCCCCAGCCTGCTTCTTCATCAGTACTCACTTTTCTTTTCTAGTCTCCACTCTCAGAGCACACTGCTTCTCTCTCTCTCTGGCAGTGGCTTACCTTGCCCATCCTTTTTATTTAGTGGTACACTGCCTGTTTCTTACAATATCCCAGAGCTTCACATCAAAGGACGTAGATGAAAACCACCCTCTAAGCTTTCCCCTACCCCACACTCCTGATCCCAATCTGTGAGCCCTAGTCTGGAGTAGGGCGTTTGGAAAAGCTCCCTTGGTGATTCTGACGTGCACCCCAGTTAAGAACATTTGCCTGCAACTCCTTGAAAATGGGAATTTCAGAGACTTCCACAGTCCCCTGAGCAAGACTTTGCATCCAGCAGGCATTCCACACATGCTTGTTGAATCTGCCTGCCAGCACAGGAGACACAGGTTTGATCCCTGGGTCAGGAAGATCTCATGTAGAAGGAAATGACAACTTACTCCAGTATTCTTGCCTGGGAAATCCCATGGACAGAGGAGCCTGGTGGGCTACAGTCCATGGGGTCGCAAAGAGTTCGACATGACATAGCAACCAAACAACAGTATAGCCCTCACCTAGAGCTTAGAGAGTTGGTACGGCATTTCCCCTGAAGCTTCAATGATCTCTCAGCCCCTAGGCAGCCAGTCTTGAAGGAGTTTGACCTGACTGGGGAAGAGTGAGGGTCTAGTTTTTAGAATTAGGCCTGTTGGGGAGGGCTGGCTGGTGCAGTTGTAAAGGGATAAAACTCCCGTGGACTTGCTAATCAATTGGGGTGGCCATCACTCCCCATCAAAGAAAGGAAGAGCAGAAGGAAGGAGACAGATAGCTATGGGGGCAGAGCTAAGCCTATGAGCTTCTGGTCAGGCTCACCATCCCGCACTCCTTCAAGCGGATGTTATTAAAACTGTATTCAAATTCTGTTCAGAGGGCGGACTGAGCCGAGGGAGGAGAAGGGCAGAGGACTCCATTACCCACCTACTTTGCTAAATCAGAGCTGGTTTTGAGCCCACTCTTCTTAGAAGGCAGGTTTGGGGATCTTGTATCACTGCTGAGCATGGCCTTTGAGAACCTCACTCCATGGTCTCCTCAGCCCATCCCATTCCTTCATATCCCAAGATACTTCTCTGAGTATTCCTTTCAGTACATACAGCCATATCCCTGGGAGCATTTCATCAGTACAATCATGTTTGTCTCTGCATTTCTAGTGATGTTTGGGACCCTCCAGTAGACTAGGGTAATCTTTAATCCAGAGTCTTCTCCTAATCTAGCTCCTAGAGAATACAAGGGAAGAGGCACACAGAAAGAGAGAGAGAGAGAGAAATGAATGGGAAGGTGGAGGGGCACCCATCCTATCAGAAAGGGAACCTGGGTTGGACTGCTGAAGGAAGCGGCCTGCAAGCTGCAACCCAGCGACCACACTCCACATTAGTTGGCCACAATCTTCATGGATGACAAGCTCCTTCTTTCCCCTCCCTCTACCACTGAAACCACTATTGAACCTCAGCTGGGTCACTGTGGCCCTGTCCCTTCTTATCCAGTCAAAATAGAGATGCCCTGGACCCAGGGCTGCAAACCACCTGCCATTCCCGCAGCATTAAAAACCCACAACAGCTCCAAGGGAAGAAACTCCTCACAGCATTTCCACCTCCACCCTCTCTCAGACAAAATCAGCAAGAGAGAAACCATGCTGATCTCTAAATGGGAACATGCCTCCAAGCCCAGGGCAGCCCCAGACCTCAGATGACCCCAGGTGACCCCAGCTGGAGTGGAGGTTCCTTGAGGGTGCAAACCCCATTGTGCATGTCTAGAACCTCCCTCAGTGCCCAGCAGTGTTTATGGTTGGCTAAGTGAATGGGAGATCAACTTTTTAGCCTTTTTCCACTTTTGTTTCTTCTTCCTACACTTGCTTACATTACATCTTCCACTCAACAACAGGCACCACCCAGTGGGCTTCCCATGAACTCTTCTCTTGGGCTCACCAGCTCAGATAGTGCCGGGTTTGTTGAACACATGGCTTTCATTTGTGAAACCTGCCTGTAACAGGACAAATATGAATTACTCTTAAAAATCATCTCATAAAATATAGAAACCATCACTGTGTCATGTATGCAAATAAAAGATTAGCATGTACTGACTTACCTTGGGCTGTTTATGTTCCCCTCGTTTCTACTCAAGATGATTATTTAAGATTCTTTTATTATTTATTTATTTACTTGGCTGTGCTGGATCTTAGTTTGGCACTCAGGGTCTTCGATCTTCATTGCAGCAATCAGAATCTTTAGTTACAGCACACAAACTCTTAGCGTGGCATGTAGGATCTAGTTCCCTGGACAGAGATCGAACCTGTGCCCCCTGCATTGGGAGCATGGACTTATAGTCACTGATCACCAGGGAAATACCATTATTTAAGATTTTTTAAAGCTCTCTGTTTATGAGGGATCTGGGTTAGGTTCTTGGTAGAATGGAGTGATACAGAAGAAAGACTAGAGATAAAGCATGGAACAAGCTCTATATGGGTCAGGACGGTAGGAAATTGGCTCCACTCAGGCCTTGGGTGACATTGCCCAGGAGGCCAAATTTGTTTTGAATGCTCCTAGCCTCAGTTTTCTGTCCCTCCCTATCTCTCCCCTGGCCTAGCACTTGAGTTTTCCATCTTCATTGTGTCTCAGGACCCACTGTGCCTGAACAGGGACCTACCAGAGGTCAACCCTCCAATCAGAAGGAATGCTGGGAATTTCAGGCTTCCTGAAAACTTGGTAGGATATATTTGACAGATTTGGAGGGACGTTTGGTAAGGGGAAGAAAGTTATCCTAAATCCTAACCAAGTTATTCTGAGCACAGTCCCCTCTACACCTTGGGGTCATCCCCAATCTTAGGTGTGGGGTTGTTGCAAACAGTCTCTGCCATGTGACACCCCCACACACACCTGCCACAGAAGGGTGTGGCTGGAAGGACCAAAGGATGACAAAGGTGGCCTGGCTCCTTGACTTTATCATTTTCAGAAAATTAGCCTTGAGCATCAGAGAGAACACATGGGCAACAGATGGACAGGTGGAACTGGGCGGTTTCAGGGATTAGAGAAGAGGGTGGCTAAATCCTGTTGGGTAGAAGAATATTTCAAGAGGAAATGGTGAGAAAGAGCCAAGAGAAAGGGATGGTGCTGCCAGGGCCAAGGAATGGAAGACAGTCCCAGGCTGAAGTACTCCACATACTGTTGCTCTCCTCTCTTGTGCCCAGTCATTACTAATGAATGCATTTTGTTCTATTGAGTGTAGACTCAGAGTGCTTCACAACTTATCAATGGAAAATATGAATAGAAATTGGGCGGAGAGCATGGAGAAGTTGGGGGAGGTAGTTCATTCATTAACAGTTTTTGAGCACTGCTTTTAAGTAGGTGCCTGTGTTAAGTACCAAAGGGGTTGAAAAGACAGACCATTAGGCCCAGCAATATAGAATGCTTTTTATTTAGCCCAGTAAATTTTTTAAAAGTTATCATTTCAACATGGAATCAATATAAAAATGTTTGTGAGTTATTTTACACTTTTTTGGAACTCAGGTGTATTTTGTACTTAACAGTACATGTACAGTTCAGCTCTAGTCACAATTCGAGTTCTTAAAAGCCACACACGGACAGCACTGCCTGCAGGATACCAGAGATATGTTTATAGAACTGCATGCCCCCAGAGATTGCAAGAGTTAATTTAAGGCCGGCTGCCCGGGTGGGACCTGTGTGAGTAGTAAACAGCAACTCTGCGGGGCATGCTGGGAGTTGTAGTTCGCGCTCGTCTGCCCATGGAGTCCAATGGGAGTGGTAGACCTCGGCCCTGTGGAGCACGCCGGGAGTTGTAGTCCGCGCCTGTCTGCGGAGGGGTCAGCGTATCATGGCCGCTTACGCTGAGCTCTCGTACTCTTCCGCTTGGCCGCAGAAAGTTTCGGTTCTGTCACGCTTTGGACTCACGAGCGAGTAAGTGCTGCGGAGGGCCGGCCAGACTCAGGGGGCACCTCTAGCTGCTGTGGTCTCCGGAGCGGCGACCTTCCCTCCGGGCGCGACTTGTCACCTGTTGCCCTTAACGTCCCCTCCCACCCCGAGTCTTCCACAGACCCCGTCGGAGCCCCGAACCCTTGCCCAGCGGGCTTAGGAAGCACCCCGGACTGAAGGATCTGACGCTAGAACCCAGGCCTCCTCTGGCCGTCAGTTAGAAAGACAGACACCCTCCGCCCCCTCCAAGCGCCAGTTCCGAGACTCCCCGCGGCCATGGGGTCGCCAAGGAGCCCACCATGTGTGGTCTCAGAACGAGTCTTGGAGTCTGTAAGCAGAGGAGGACAGGTCCCGAGTTTCTGCTTGCCTCGTCGAAGAGGCCGCTGACCTCAAGAAGCGTACTTCCTGCCTCAGCTGGGCTGTCCCAGCCCACCCCTTAACTTGGCAAGACTCCAAAACTTAACTTTTGCCGGAGTCTCCCCACTCCTCTCTGTCAGCGGACGGTTTATTGATCCTGGGCCATCCCAGGCCACGGCCTAGTCTGTTGACCCTCAGCCGCTTGTGTTCTGGTGCAGTTTCAAGATAACCCCTAGAGGATTGTTGCTGAAACACCTGTGGATTTATGAGTAGTGGGGTGGCTGCACCAGGCTCAGGCCATGTTGTTAAGAACCTAGGCGGGAAGGCTGGGTTTTATTTTTGTGACAAAAGCGTGTGTGGTTGGCACTTAGACCACGTGGCTCTCAGTGCATTTGTATCCTCTGATACCCTTTGTCACTCTTCTCAGTTCCATCCGCAAAAAAAAAAAAAAATGGCCGCTGCCTGCGCGGGCCACAGCCTGTCAGCTCCTGTACTTGTCTTACCACAGCAGTTTCCTTCCCAAGCAGAGAAATGGGTCAGGGGCTCCTTGAGGGCAGAGGATCAGGCCTTAATCTGCTCGCTGCTGGCCCGCCACTTCCAGCCTTCTGGTCGCCTCTGCACAAGCTTAACTCTGCCATCTGCCTAATGCGGGCTGCTGGGTATTGTAGGGGGTTGAGGGAAGAGCTGCCACGCTGAGGTTGACTGCTTTCAGTGGCTCCTGCCCTCTGAAGTGGGCCCCTACTGAGTAAGTCCCACTTGACCCTCGCTCCCGTGAGAGTTATGCTCACAAATTGTTGAATGTCCTCTACCAGTTATGAGCTACTACTGTTGTTACCCTGGAAATCAGAGGTAATTGTCTCAGTGACGGGACATGGTCTTCTTTGATTAAAAGAATCTGCACAGGCTTTAGGACAAATATTTTCTGCTTCTGTTAAAATTGTTCTTTGTGTGGTGCTTCATTTAGTTTTTATTTTCTTTTCAGTCACTTTATTAGGAAAATAAGCATACAGAATCATTGAAAAAAATTGTGCAGTGAATGTCCACTCACCTGTCTGATTCTACAATTAATATTTTACTCTGATTATTGTTGTGTGGCTTTAGAGTCAGTCCTCTAGTTGCCCTTCGGATGGTCTTTGCTCTTTTGCCGGCTGGTTTGGGGATCCCAGATGGGTTCAGGAGCCACACTTTTAACCTGGTTTTAACCTGGTCCTTTGGGGATGAGATGGTCCGCAGATGTGTGTTAATGAGAGGAACCACCCAAAACAGCACAAGATCAGAGCAGCTGGTGATTTTTTTTCCCGTGTTGCTCACTGAGGCTGTGGGCTGCCACGTCTAGAACATGCAGTAGGCACTCAAGAAATGGCAGGCCCCCTGTTCCCTTTAGGGGAGAGGCTTGGATAATAGGTAACCTGTGTTTTCTGGTGATTCCAAGGACAACTCTGGTGACTCAAAACCAGAGTGTCTTTAATCCTGAGACAGAGGCAGCATATTGTCTAGCTGTGGTGCTGTGGTGCAGATCACTGATGGAACTCAGAGGCTGGAGCCACAGTCTCTAGGGCAGGCCCAGGCCACGGAGCAGGTAGGATTCCTCAACCAGAAGCCTCCTGTGAGCACAGATGGAGTTTGGCCTTGTCAGCATCTGCTCACCTGCTGATCCTGCTCATCTGCTGAATGTTACTATGTTGCTCAAAAGATAAACAGTATTTCCAATTTGTGAACTCAATGCCAGGTTTCTGTTTTTGTTTGTTTTTAAAGCTCTTGGTTTAATAGCATCTGTTTGAATAACTAAATACATCAGTAGGGTGAGTTTTGAACTGTTTCCATGGGTCTGTGTTTACCCTGCTGTTTTTAGAGGTGTCACTATACTCTCCCCTTAAGAGCGTCAGCCTCCACACACATGGGCTCCCTGACTTTCAGAAAATCAAGATGACAGAGCTGTGCTGCGTTGGGTAGAGGGTGGTTTTCCCTCTTCCTCATCTTGGAGCCAGTTCTCCTGTTGGTTTTCGTGGCTGCCAGTGGTCCTTCCTGTTCGCATATGTCTCTGTGGCATTTGAAAGAACCCAGTTGCCTGTTTCTAGTTGGGCCAGATCCTCTGCAGGGATGAGGATGTGTGTATCAGTGTGTTTCTGAGGACAGACTTAAGCAGAATCTGTGGCCATGTGGCTGGTTCCAGGCCCAAGGGCAGGTACTGGAGTACTACACCCTTGACCTGGGCCAGAAATCCAGGTTAGAGGAACCCTTGGAATCCAAAGAAAAACTGAAGGGAAAAAGCATTCCAAGCAAGACATTGGTCTGCAGAGGGATAGACCAAGAGAATCCCTGTGAGAGGGGCAGGGTGGGCTGGAAGCTAAATCAGAGGTGGTGGCTTCGTGTGGAGCTGGAAGGAACTGTAGCCCCACGTGCTTTTTCCAGGGCATCTGCAGCCTGAGTCAAGAGCAGGGCTTAGAAGCCTCAACCAGAGGTAGCCACTGAGAATGTCTCTTCTCCTTGCCCATCTTCTCTCTGGAGGAAGGTAAAGGGTAACACCTCTGTACACTGCACATGAAAACACACACGCGTGTACACACACACACGTAGGAAGAGGTCAGAAAACTTCCCGAAGACAGAGAGGCTAAAATTGCCTCAAAATAGTTTGAAACAAAGGTACTGTGGGTTTCCCACGATCATGGCATGGTCGTTACTGCATGACTTGGTGCACAATAGGGAAATGCCATTTCACAAGGTGAACCTAATTCTGCCTTCCAAATAGGGTTCCAGATGTTTCCTCTGGGATTTCCAGTGGCCAGACATTGGCCCTGCACCCCCAAATATGTTTGTATGGTCCTTCCTGAGCAACTGCCCACCTTCCTAAAAAAGACTGCTTTCTCCAAGCCCAGAAGCAGCACCTCACACCCCCAAGTCCCTCTTGACCCTGTTCACCTGGGTCAGCCAACTGGAATTAGGACCTGTTTTGTTCCAGGAAGAGTGACCAAGAAATCTGAAATTGTTGGTGGAAGGGAGGAGGCCAAGAAAGGGTGCAAGAAGTGATGGCCAAGGCTCAAGTCTTCATTTCCTTTAAGAAAGAAGAGATGACTATGAGGGGTGAGTGGGCTAGATGACCCGGGCCCCACAGTTAGTCAGTGCTTTAACTGTAGGTCTTCAGACATAATTGGGTCACCCAGTGAGGCTTTGTTCACATGCGTTGAAGCATCAGCCTCTGAACTGGCCTCTGACAGGCTCTCCAGCACTCTCCTTGGCACCGTCTTGAAACCCTGGAGAGGGCAACTTGCCTGCCCACTGACTGCTTCACCGCTGACTGACCCCAAGACCTCCAGGCCTTCACAGCTGCAGGTACCAGCCAAGCGCCTCCCTTCCCATAGGTGGTAACTGGATAGACGCTGTTGGGTGTGCTGAAGCCAGTCAAGGCAATGGACTCTTCAGAAAGAGTTTTTTGCTTTTGACTGGTCCGAACTGTCCTCATTCACATTCTTTCCTGGTCAGTGTGGAATTGACAACTGGTATGCTCCACCTTGACCAGGAGTCGAGGAGGAGCCCGCTGTATGGTGCCCTGTCTGGGTCACGTCTTAGCTGTTGTGTTGGGAGCAAGTACAACAAATCTGGCAGGCCGGGCAAGGTTGCCTCCTGTGCCCACAGCTTCTCCCTTTCTCATCCGTCTTTCCCAGCATTGCTACTCAGATGCTGTTGTCGACTGAAAAAATATGAGAGTTACGAGTTAAGTTTTACCTGGGGCAAAATAAGAAGTTTAGCCTGGGAGACAGCATCTCAGGCCTCTCAGGTAGCTCTGAGGAACTGCTCCACAGAGGTAGCAACTAAGGGCAGACCTATATATGATTTTAGTGAAAGGGGGTGCACCCAGTCAAGCACACATTTTGCAAAGGCTTGCAGCTAGTTGTGAGCAGCAGATGTCACTGTGAACGACCTAGTGCTTTTCTAGATATGAGAAGATGTAAGGATTTGGGCTCATAAAATCTCCTCCTGAAAATATCTGTTCATACCTATCTGCAGGCCTGTTCTGCTAATTTCCCAGAGTACAGAGTGCCTCATTCCTGATCTCCATCCTGAACTCCAGTCAGAATGTGTTGAAGGTCAGTGACTGAAGTGGTTNGCAGTCAAGCACACATTTTGCAAAGGCTTGCAACTAGTTGTGAGCAGCAGATGTCACTGTGAACGACCTAGTGCTTTTCTAGATATGAGAAGATGTAAGGATTTGAGCTCATAAAATCTCCTCCTGAAAATATCTGTTCATACCTATCTGCAGGCCTGTTCTGCTAATTTCCAGAGTACAGAGTGCCTCATTCCTGATCTCCATCCTGAACTCCAGTCAGAATGTGTTGAAGGTCAGTGACTGAAGTGGTTAGAGTGACTTAATCCTTGTAGAGGCAGATGGCAAGTGCCCACTTCCAGTTGGCATGGTGTTGTTCCTGCCAGAGTCAGCTTCTGGGCAACATTAGGAGTATTAGTCATTTGTACCATAGTGTGGAGAAGTTTATATGAGTCAGCGTCTTTGTATCTTAATTTGAGGTTGAACTGCTGTCTCTGTTGTTTAAGGCATTAGGGTAACTGGGCAGGTGTGGGAGGAATTTGGAAGTCGAGGAAGGTCCTTCGCCTCTAAAATAATACCTCGGTTGTGACTTGGAAGCCAGGCAGTAGTCCCAGGTAATATATAAGAATTTTTAAAAATGTGTTTAGTCCCTTTTTGTCTTTATCAAAAGATTGGATGTTTTCACACACTCTGGATAAGCTTAAACATAATTTGGTGTTGAAGAGACTCCACTGTTCCCTCAAATTTTATAAAATAAATTTCTCTGGTATTTGAAAGAGCTTGCCAGAAACTAGTGAAGGAGGTGTTTACAGTGTTATCAGCAAGGACCCTGGGTTCCTGGAGGTGATTTGCACTGTGGGGGTCTTGCAAGGTGCTGGAGGCCTGGAGCCCATGGCGTGTGGACAGAGAAATCTCTGAGTGTCTCCTGAGTTAGGAGAGCAGTTTGCAGTGGGTTGTAGAGGTCAGGACCATGCTGATTCAAGCCAGAAGTCTGGGATCCCCGTGATATAGTAGGAAACACATATTTGGTCTCTGTCCCTGGTTCCTGGCACAGAACTTCTAATACTCTTGGAATTTCCTTAGAACCCCCTTCAGAAGGGCTGAAGGTGGAATTAATCACCAGTAGCCAGTGATTTCATCAGTCGAACATTAACTAATGAAATGCTCAAAATTTTCCAAGCGAGGCTTCAACAGTATGTGAACCCATAACTTCCAGGTGTTCAAGCTAGATTTAGAAAAGGCAGAGGAACCAGAGATCAAATTCCCAACATCCGTTGGATCATAGAAAAAGCAAGAGAGTTCCAGAAAAACATCTACTTCTGCTTTATTGACTATGCCAAAGCCTTTGACTGTGTGGATCACAACAAACTGTGGAAAATTCTTCAAGAGATGAGAATACTAGACCAGCTTACCTGCCTCCTGAGGAATCTGTATGCAGATCAAGAAGCAACAGTTAGAACTGGGCATGGAACAACAGACTGGTTTCAAATCAGGAAAGGAGTACTTCAAGGTTGTATATTGTCACCCTGCTTATTTAACTTCTGTACAGAATACGTCATGTGAAATGCCAGGCTGGATGAAGCACAAGCTGGAATTGAGATTGCTGGGAGAAATATCAATAACCTCAGGTATGCCGATGACACCACCCTTATGGCAGAAAGTGAAGAGGAACTGAAGAGCCTTTTGATAAAAGTGAAAGGGGAAAGTGAAAAAGCTGGCTTAAAACCCAACATTCAAAAAACAAAGATCAGGGCAGCTGGTCCCAGCACTTCATGGCAAATAGATGGGGAAACAGTGACAGACTTTATTTTCCGGGCTCTAAAATCACTACACATGGTGACTGCAGCCATGAAATTAAAAGATGCTTGCTCCTTGGAAGAAAAGTTATGACCAACCTAGACAGCATATTAAAAAGCAGAGACATTACTTTGCTGACAAAGGTCCATCAGGTCATGAATAGATCCATGGTTTTTCCAGTAGTCATGTATGGATGTGAGAGTTGGACCGTAAAGCTGAGCACTGAAGAGCTGATGCTTTTGAACTGTGGTGTTGGAGAAGACTCCTGTGAGTCCCTTGGTCTGCAAGCAGATCAAACCAGTCAGTCCTAAAGGAAATCAGTGGTGAATATTCATTGGGAGGACTGATGCTAAAGCTGAAGCTTCAATCCTTTGGCTACCTGATGTGAAGAACTGACTCATTGGAAAAGACCTTGATGCTGGGAAAGATTAAAGGTGGGAGGAGAAGGGGATGACAGAGGGTGGTCAGAAGTACAGGCAGTGACAGGTACTGGGACTTGTGACTGGTGTCTGAAGCCCAGGCAGTCTTGTGGACTGAATGCTTAACCTGTGGGGTCTGCACTGACTCCAGAGTTAGAGTTAGAGTTGAATTGAGGGACTTCCCTGGTGGCCCAGTGATTAGGACTCCGAGCTTTCAGTGCTGAAGGCCTGCGTTTGATCCCTGGTCAGGGAACTAAGATCCCATAAGCCATGTGGCATGAACAAAACGAAAACGAATTGAACTGAGTTGCAAGACACCCAGGCGGTGATAACTAGATATTGGTATGGGGAAAAGCCACACATTTGGTGTCAGAAGTGTTAGGTGTAAAAACAGCTCATCCCTAAGCCAAAGGGCAAGCTCGTCTAGAGATAAGAGGAAATAGATGGAGGGGACTGCCCCCGTTCTGTCTTTTGTTCAGTAATAACCTCAGGGTCAGGAAAAGGGAGGCCAGAATACTGAGAGTCATTCTTTCAAATCCATGAAACTAGCATTCCTATGGAGGCCATTTGCTTCCTGAAACCTTGGGAGGTGGCGACCCACAACCATGTGGGGAAGCCTGCTGTGACCTATAGACCCAGCAACAGTTTCTCAGGGCTTTTACCTTGGTGGTGATGTAGGCTCTTGGGAAAATAAACTTGTGTAATCAGTGCTTGGCCACAGGTCACCCTATGACCTAGGAGTTTGGCCTTGGCAGAGGGGGCACGCCAAGGTTCAGGCAGAGAAGGCCTCCTGGGCTCAGGCTGACACCTGCAGCTTCACCAAAGCACCAGGAGGTCCAGAAGGAGCATGTTTCTGCCTGTTCAGGCTCACCCTGCCAAGATGCCAGTTTGGTTTACGGACACTGTTGCCCTTGTGCCAAGCTCCAAAGAGGGCTGGTTTCTAGGAAATCGAGGTTGGTTGTATGGTTCGTGCGATATCCCAGCCAGAGCCTGGATGAGGTGACTCAGAGCGTGTGGTTGTCAGGACTTCCTCTCCAGGTTCCGCCCTCCCCTTCATGTTCAGGTCTCCCCCTAGCTCTCAGTATGCACACAGACCCAGTGGACTCTCCAGGTCATCATCTTTCAAGGTCATTTCCCCCCGAAGCGACAAGGCTCGCTGTTGACCATAATCGAATAAGAGGCATGCAGGTACAGACGTGGCCTCGACACCTGTCATGCCCTTTCCTCCTCGGGTCTCTTTAATGACCTCCTGTTCATTTTTTAGGCCTCGTCCAACCCAGTCGCCATCACAGAGTGTCCACCACACTCTCCCTTCCCCAAGTGGAATGAACGTTCCCTTCCTTGGGTCCGATTGCATCTTGTTAAATTCGTCCCAGTTGCTGCTATTTCTTTTGCTGAGATAAAATGCACAATAAGAGGTTTGACACAAGTTCGTCAAAGGTACACAGTCACGTAGCCACCACCATAATCAAGACAGAACAGAATTGTCCCCAGATTTCTGCATGTTCTCCTATAGTCAGACCCTCCCTTTCCCATCAGTCCTCGGCAGCCGTAGGTCTGGTTTCTCCCCAGAGTCCCCCTTTGTAAGAATAGCAGGCACATGGAATTGTAAAGTAGATAGCTTTTCAGTCTGGCTTCTTTCACTTGCAGACCTCACGCGTTGTGTGTATCCCTGGTCCATTCCCTCCCCTGGCTGAGTGTTCCTTGCTCTTCGTTTGAATCTCCGCGTGCACTCTTCTGCTTCACCTGCACGTCTAAACGCTTTCCTGTCCTGTCGGCGCATGGCCGAGCTCCTCCAGGGCTGGGTGGTGCCTGTGTGCCCTGAAGCCCCAGGCTGAACTTGCCAGGGCGGTCCTGGGCAGCTGTGCGTTGACAGTGGTGGCCCTCGACCGTCTCCTCCTTCCTGGGAGGCGCCGAGTGTCTCCCAGGCAGCAGGGCCGCTGCGCAGGTCTGACCCATCCTGGGCTGCTGCTCTCTAGGGCCCTGGCTGGTCCCTGCTTGGGCTTTGTGTTCAGCAGGGGCCCAGAGAGCCGCCCAGGGAAGGGCAGGCTGGCTTCCGGTAACCCAGCCTACCCTCGCTTTGAGGGTGGGGTGCCAGCACTTTTACTGGGGACTTTGGCAGAGTCTGTGGGTCCCGTGACCCTCTGGGGCTCTGTGTCTGAGATTCCTGGGGGTGTGGTGCTGGCTGTCTAGTTCCTCCTAGGCCGGAGAAGCCCTCTTTGGGCCTTGTTTTCCCTGAGTCACAGCCACGCCAGCTTGTGAGTTAAAAATAGGCCTCGGGACATCTGCACCATGACAGCCCCTCCCTGGGCCCCAGGCTGACCTGGAATGCTTTTGTAAATATTTGGGAACTTGGAGTTCTTAACCGTTTTTCCTCCTGCCTTGTCTCCTGGAGTAGTGAGGGTGACGGGAGCGTGTGGGCTGGCAGCACCCTTGAGAGGCCTTGGAGTCCAGAGCAGCTCCCAGAAGCCAGTGGAAGTGGCAGCATTTGCTGCAGTGACAGTGGCTCCGTATGGAGCTAAAGGGGGTGAGTTCAGCCTGACCAGCATTCCCCTCCCTGCTGGCCCGGGCCATAGACGAGTTACACAGCTTCTCTGCACCCAGGTTCTCCCTTGCACGTTGTCTGCCCCTCCCCTGGCCCCCGGGTACTGCTGAGGATTAAAATGACTGAGTGTGTAAAGCACCTCGCAGGCCCATTGCACAGGTAGCTACTCTGGCCACCTCTCGTCTTGCCAGCCAATTTTGCCAGCAAACGTTGCGCCTTTGCATCGGCCATCTGAGGCAAGGACTAGAGGTTCTGGAAGGAGGACTCGTTGGGGTCCCCATGCACATCCACACCTCCTTCCGACGCTGCTCGGATCTCCTCGTTTTTGGTCTCCCTCGTTTTTGGTATCCCTTCAGCAGCTGCCCAAGTAGCACTGGTAACTCGGGACTCACCAGCCATGAGAGGACTAGCCACGCTTAAAATAGACACGTCCCTTGGCTGTGCAGGCCCCCGGTAGGCCCTGGTGTCTACCCTCCCTGGCTGAGCCGGACGCTGAGCAGCTGGAGGCCACAGCCCTCTGCTAGAGGCGAGCCAGGCTCTCCTTGGTCCAGAAGCCCTGAGGGTATGTGTCCTCAGCCTCTCCCTCCACGGCTGCTACCGGCCAGAGCTTCCCAGCCCTTCCTCCGAAAGCAGCCTGGGAGGCCGTGGGGCCGGGTGCGGAAGAGACGGAGCTCCGCACCTCAGGCCTAGCTGCAGTGAGTGGGGGCTGGACTAGTTCTGGCCTCGGNCCTCACAGCTGCTACCGGCCAGAGCTTCCCAGCCCTTCCTCCGAAAGCAGCCTGGGAGGCCGTGGGGCCGGGTGCGGAAGAGACGGAGCTCCGCACCTCAGGCCTAGCTGCAGTGAGTGGGGGCTGGACTAGTTCTGGCCTCGGTGTAGCAGGGTGAGGGGAGCGCTGGGAGGTTTTTAAAGGTGGAAAGTGAGGTAGGCCTGCCTAAGAGGGCAGCCTGGGAGGGGAGCTCGGAAGAATAGATGGTGCTGTTTAGTTGATCTCATTTCTTCTGAAGCCCAAACCGGGTTATTGTTCCTGAATGTAAGTGTCTCAGAGAATGTAAGTGTATCAGAACAAGGCTCACGCAGAAGGGTCTAGCCCTTCCCATTCAGAGGAGACGCCCAGACAGGGTGACGTTGCTCCTGGAGCAGCATCCCTCTCCTGCTGACTTTAAGTCTGTCTGTGACCCCTTCTCCACGGCCTCTTCCCTGTGCAGGTGCCACCATGGAGTCTGACCGCTGCTGAGTGGACCCGGGCAGGAAGCGCACAGCCAGGAAAGGTGGCCCCAGACGGTCACGGTCACCATGGCGTCCACCAGCGGCGAGAGCCAGCTGCAGAGAATCATCCGCGATTTACAAGGTACGGCCCGGCTGCAGGGCACCCCGAGCTTGGCGCTGAGGGAGCTGTGGCTGTGCTTTGCCAGGGCCGGCTGAGTTTCAGCCCTGTGANATCATCGGGAGCATGAACCCTGGTTTGCATACTGATCTCAAGTGTCTTGCTAGGGCCAGGCTCTCTGACCAGCTCACCCCACCTCTATCACAACAAGCCAGAAACCTCTTTAGAAGCCGTGTTTTCCTCTGTGGGTAGGGGTTGTGAAGGCTGGCCTGCACCCGGACCCTGTATCCACTTCAGGGTTATTGAAACAGAACTGCACCCATTTCTCGTTACCTCAGTGTGACTGGGCCGCCTAGAAACTCCCCTGCCCTCACCCCCCGGGCACCTTCTGACTAAACCCAGTGAGCTGGCATAGCTGAAAAGAGATCCCACCAGGAAAGCGCTGGCAGATGTGTGGATTTTACTGACGGTTCCTTGAGGGCGCAGGGGGCCCAGTTACGTCCGTCCCAGGTCCCCTGACACTCCTCTGCCTTTTGCCCTCCCTCTCCCCCTTCCACACGGGCTCCAGCCACGCCGCCTCGCCTTTCCTGCGGCCTCTCTTCTCCCAGCACTTCAAAACCCAGCCCAGACATGCGCTGAACGGAGATCATCTCTCACTCCTCAAGAGTACTTCTGCTGTGAGGAGCCCTCTGTTTATCTCCGGCTTGTTTTCTAAAGGTTCCAGATTAAACGAGACCATTTTCATCTCTGACTCTAAACGCAGGGATTCTGAGGGAGCAGAGGAGGAAGAATGACCTTCCAGTAGAATCCACAGTAGATGCTTGAGCCTCTTGTGACGGTGTCTTCCACGGCACGCTTGCTGGCGTCCACAGATTATTGGAGGCCTGCAAGGCGTCCACACAGGCCTAAAGCCTCTTTCTCTGAGGCAGCGTTCTCAAATGTTCCGTGTGCTTTGCGGGACCTGAGTGAAGCTTCTGTGTAGGGAGACTGGGTAGCACTTTCCGCCCTGTTTCTGTTTTGCCAGCCGTCCTTGGAGGCCTGTGTTTAGAGTTAGGCTGACAGCTCTTGGTGTCTGTTTTATCTACTTTTTCCAGCTCCGAACGTCTCTTGGGAAAGGAAGAGCATTTATTCGCTACTCCTTGGTGCACCAGAGGCTGGCCGACACTTTACAGCAGTGCTTCATGAACACCAGAGTGACCAGGTAAACACGTGACAGACAGTCTGGAGATGGCCCCAAGGCCCCTCGTGAGCAGTGATGGGACTACTTACACTGGTCAGAGAAAGACAGATCTCATATATCTCTTATGTGGAGTCTAGAAAACAGGATGAATGAACTTACTTATGATACTGTTGAAACAGACTCACAGACACAGAAGACAAACTTCTGGGGGAGAGGTAGACGGAGAGTACGGGATTAACAGACACACAGTGCTATGTATAAAGTAAACATCAAAGCTTTACTGTATGGTGCAGGGAACTACATTCAGCATCTTGTAATAAACTATAATGGAAAAGAATTTTTAAAATATAGCCATGTACACGTATTGTTGTTGTTCAGTCGCTAAGTTATGTCCAACTCTTTGCGACCCCATGGACTAAAGCACGCCAGGCTTTCCTGTCCTTCACTGTCTCCTGGAGCTTGCTCAGACTCATCTCCATTGAGTTGGTGATGCCATCCAGCCATCTCATCCTCTGTTGCCCCTTTCTCCTTTGGCCTTCAGTCTTTGCCAGCATCAGGGTCTTTTCCAGTAGGTTGGCTCTTTGTATCAGGTAGCCAAAGTACTGGGCTTCCCTGGTGGCTCAGAGGCCAAAGTATTGGAGTTTCAGCTTCAGCATCAGTCCTTCCAATGAATATTCAGGGTTGATTTCCTTTAGGATTGACTGGTTTGATCTCATTGCAATCCAAGGGAGTCTCAAGAGTCTTCTCCAGCGTCACAGTTCAAAAGCATCAGTTCTTTGGTGCTCAGCCTTCTTTATGATTCAGCTCTCCCGTCCGTATTTGACTATTGGAAAAACCATAGCTTTGACTATACAGACCTTCGTTGTCTATGTCTCTGCTTTCTAATATGCTGTCTAGGTTTGTCATAACTTGTCTTCCAAGGAGCAGACGTCTTTTAGTTTCATGTACATATATGTGTGAAACCAAATCACTTTACTGTACTCATGAAACTAACATAGTACTTGTAAATCAACTATCAAAGAAAATTATGATGCTGTTTATAATACACAAAGTGGAAACCATCAATGTTCAATGATAGAGGGCTGTAAAATTACAGCAAATTAACTTAAATGGCATAGCATGACATCATTTAAAATTCTAATAAGGAAGTTTGTATAGCAGCAATGAAAATAACAATATAACGATCAAGGAAAAAGAATGCAAATCTTCTCTGTCCTAATGACAACAATGAAGAAATTGCAAAAAAACATAAAAGGATTAGAAAGTATACGAGAACATGACGTGATAAATAAAAGGTAGGAATATGTCATTTTTTTCTTTTTAAATTATTGTTTTTGTAGTGAACAATTTTTTTTTGAACACATTTCAGCAGGCATTAAAGTGTATGACACCTCTGAAACAAGTTCAGGAGCCCTCAAACAAGTGTGATAAACTTAAAGATTATAATAGCAGTAATGGCAGCCGCAGCCGCAGCGCCTGTCTGTGCCACATCCTGGCACAAGCAGGGGCCTCCAGCTGTCATCCTCTCCTCCCCTTCCTGACCACAGTCCTTGATGCCCGCGAAGCAGGAAGCCCTGTGCTGTCACAGGTGGGGAGACAGAGGCCTAGGGAGGCCAGATGCCTCTGTCNGTGGAGTCTAGAAAACAGGATGAATGAACTTACTTATGATACTGTTGAAACAGACTCACAGACACAGAAGACAAACTTCTGGGGGAGAGGTAGACGGAGAGTACGGGATTAACAGACACACAGTGCTATGTATAAAGTAAACATCAAAGCTTTACTGTATGGTGCAGGGAACTACATTCAGCATCTTGTAATAAACTATAATGGAAAAGAATTTTTAAAATATAGCCATGTACACGTATTGTTGTTGTTCAGTCGCTAAGTTATGTCCAACTCTTTGCGACCCCATGGACTAAAGCACGCCAGGCTTTCCTGTCCTTCACTGTCTCCTGGAGCTTGCTCAGACTCATCTCCATTGAGTTGGTGATGCCATCCAGCCATCTCATCCTCTGTTGCCCCTTTCTCCTTTGGCCTTCAGTCTTTGCCAGCATCAGGGTCTTTTCCAGTAGGTTGGCTCTTTGTATCAGGTAGCCAAAGTACTGGGCTTCCCTGGTGGCTCAGAGGCCAAAGTATTGGAGTTTCAGCTTCAGCATCAGTCCTTCCAATGAATATTCAGGGTTGATTTCCTTTAGGATTGACTGGTTTGATCTCATTGCAATCCAAGGGAGTCTCAAGAGTCTTCTCCAGCGTCACAGTTCAAAAGCATCAGTTCTTTGGTGCTCAGCCTTCTTTATGATTCAGCTCTCCCGTCCGTATTTGACTATTGGAAAAACCATAGCTTTGACTATACAGACCTTCGTTGTCTATGTCTCTGCTTTCTAATATGCTGTCTAGGTTTGTCATAACTTGTCTTCCAAGGAGCAGACGTCTTTTAGTTTCATGTACATATATGTGTGAAACCAAATCACTTTACTGTACTCATGAAACTAACATAGTACTTGTAAATCAACTATCAAAGAAAATTATGATGCTGTTTATAATACACAAAGTGGAAACCATCAATGTTCAATGATAGAGGGCTGTAAAATTACAGCAAATTAACTTAAATGGCATAGCATGACATCATTTAAAATTCTAATAAGGAAGTTTGTATAGCAGCAATGAAAATAACAATATAACGATCAAGGAAAAAGAATGCAAATCTTCTCTGTCCTAATGACAACAATGAAGAAATTGCAAAAAAACATAAAAGGATTAGAAAGTATACGAGAACATGACGTGATAAATAAAAGGTAGGAATATGTCATTTTTTTCTTTTTAAATTATTGTTTTTGTAGTGAACAATTTTTTTTTGAACACATTTCAGCAGGCATTAAAGTGTATGACACCTCTGAAACAAGTTCAGGAGCCCTCAAACAAGTGTGATAAACTTAAAGATTATAATAGCAGTAATGGCAGCCGCAGCCGCAGCGCCTGTCTGTGCCACATCCTGGCACAAGCAGGGGCCTCCAGCTGTCATCCTCTCCTCCCCTTCCTGACCACAGTCCTTGATGCCCGCGAAGCAGGAAGCCCTGTGCTGTCACAGGTGGGGAGACAGAGGCCTAGGGAGGCCAGATGCCTCTGTCTGGGCCCCACTGATGCTCAGGTGGGGAGCAGAACCTGGGGTTCAGGTCTCGGAACTCCTAATGCCAGGTGCTTTCCCCTGGTGGATGGCGTGTCCTTGATGCTGGCAGACATGCCTCTCCGCAGAACCACCTGTGGAGTCTTTAACACCAGCGAGCCTGGGGCCTCACCAGAGACACTGAGTCAGTGCTGGCCCCGTTGGTCTGGGCTCCCTGGAGCTTGTGACACCAACCAGATTGGGGGCCTTTGGGCCCCTCGTGCCCCTCTCACCCCCTCAGCAGGGGGAGGAGGACAGGACGGAAAGCAGGACTGAGCACATGGAGCCAGGAGAGGATGTCAGATTAGGAGCCTGTCAGCTGAACCTCTGTGGCTGCCCGGCTGCCCTGCCCATCTCTGCCTCCCTTCTGCCTCTGGAGCTTCTTCCAGTTAATCAAAGAGATACTTCTGAATTAAGGAAAAACTATTGGGAAATATTTTGTTTCATTTTGTGTCACCTTTAAGATTTGTATAAATGCATATTTCCCTTGTATGTGCTAAGCTTTGTGAATTCATGTGAGTTGAAAACCTTTGCATGTTTGATTTGAAGGTTGTTTTGTTGTGATCTTTACTGACAGCTGTCATAAACTGACTAACAGTCTCTCCCAGTTCCCGGAACTCAGCCACGTAGCTCATTAAACTCATCAGTGTTGTCTCTCTAATTCTTACTGTCTCACATGAAGTAAAACAGCCACCACCTCAAAGTGGAGACACTTTGTTCTTGGGCTTTTTAAATACATGTCTGGACAGAAATTAGCAGTGAGTTCAGTGTCCTGTATTGCGTTCTCTAGAAGGGATAGAAGAAAAAATTTTCCTGTGAAAAGGAAGTGTTCGTTCCCTTACAACTGCCCTTGCCTGGACGGTAATTCAGATTTAAGGTTTCTCACATTCTTTGGGGGAATAGATAAGATATAAATAATAAACAAATAAGCTTCTAGTTCGTTTCAGTAATTCCTTGTAGAACAGTGAGTTTCAGAGTTACATGCTTCAGTGGTGAAAATCACATTGGGCTGTGTATATTTCTGTCTGCCTTTAATTAATTTAGTACCTGAGTTACAATTTGATGAGGCAAAGCCGTGCTCGGAGGACTGACTGAATGCTCTCTTCCATTGTCTTTATGGTCCCTGTACTTGACCCCTTTCTGTGTTTTTCTGCAGTGACTGGTACTATGCAAGGAGCCCCTTTCTGAAGCCAAAGCTGAGCTCTGACATCGTGGGCCAACTCTATGAGCTGACTGACGTCCAGTTTGACCTGGCGTCGAGGGGCTATGACCTGGATGCTGCCTGGCCAACATTTGCCAGGTACTTTGAAGAATTAACTGCTTGGTTGAAAAGAGGGGAAAGAGGTGTTTGAAGTTTTGAAGCTTGCCATCAGTACACTCAAAGCAGTTTTGCTAATGCAGTAAATTACCTTATACTTGCTCATTTCACAGACTTGGTTGCATCATGACTAGCGATAACATCTGAAGGCTCCAGCCTTAAACTAACCTAGTTGGTTAGGCGGTATGAGTCAGTGGAATGCATATGCAAAACCCAGGGCTTTCAGATGTGTTAAGGAACCCAGTGTGGAGCAAAGTGAAAGCAAGTGGGCTTTTCCCAGTTGTGTTCTCCTAGATACAGTTATTATCATGGACACCAATGAGAGGGAGAGAAAGCGCATCACATAAGGGTTGTTGGGAAGTTTGCTTTGCTGTGGTTTCTTTTCCTACACCAGTACAGCGCCCACACAACACCCATTTCAGGAGTGAGGTGCTGAGGAAGCAGGCGCAGAGAGTGGAGAGACTTGCCCAGTGCCACACAACTGGCAAGAGCAGGGCCAGGGTACCAGACTCAAGTTCAGCTCAAACCCAGCACTCTTTGTTGGATTTTTTTTTTTCTTTTTTTTTTTGCTTTCTGTGAAAAAGGCGTGTTTTGTTTTTAATTCCAATGTTTTGAATTTCTTATTAAGGACTTCTTTCTGTGGAGGAAAAAGTACTGACTGTAATGGAACCCATGTGTCAACTCCTGGGGCTTAAGAGCCAACATTTTTGCCATATTTACTTCACACATCCTTTTTAGAATGGTTCGATTTTAAAATAATTTCAGAATTACAGAAAAGTTGTAGAAACAGTGCGCAGTGCTCGTCTGTCCTTCACCTCAATTCCCTAGTTATCAGTGTTTTACTACAACTGTTGTTACATTCTTTTTTCTTTTGTCATTTTTTGACTGCACCTCACGGCTTGGGGATTCTCAGTTCCCCATCCAAGGCTGAACCTGTACCTTTGCAGCGGAAACATGGAGTCTTAACCGCTAGACTGTCAGGGAATTCCATATCACTTTTTCTCCTTATGTAAACGTGGTTTGTTTCCATTCTCCTTTGAGAATATGTTACAGCCCTGATTGCCCTTTACTCCTAAGTATTTCATTGTGTATTTCCTTAAATCAGGGACATCTTTTTATACAGCCTCAGTATAATTGTTAAAGTCGGGGAATTGACATTGATACAATACTGCTCTCCCGTCTACAGAACATACTCAAAGTTTAAGAATTATGCCAGACACGTCTTTGAGGCAGTCCAGGATTACGTCAGTGAATTGTCAAGGGTCTCGTGCTTCTTCGTTTGGGATAGTTTCCCTTCTTTGTTGTTTATAGCATAGACATTTTTGAGAAGTAGAGGCCAGGTGTTTCATAACTTGTTCCTTGATTTGCATTTGTCTAGTGTCCTTTCCCGTTACGGTATTCAGGGTAAGCGTTTTGGGAGAAACACCCCAGGTTTTGTGTCCCTCTCGGTATATTGTACCCAGCGGCACAGGATGTTGATTGGTTTCATTACTAGTGAGGTTAACTATCATCATTTGGTTATGCTGGTGTTAGCCAGGTTTCTCCTGAAGTTTTGTTTCTCTCTTTGTAATTAATATGTATGTATCTTATTGGAAGACATTTTGAGACTAGTTTTTTTTTTTTTTTTAATCCTATTTCTTTTAAATCTCTCTCCTGTTAGCATCCATTGGTAAATCTTTCATGAATCAATAACTGTCATGGTTATCAGAGTGATTTTCTGAGTCCATTTTTCCTTCTGCATTAGTAGTTGGTATTCTGTTTGTAAGGAAGGAAGATTTTTCTTTCTTCTCCATCTGTTTATTCATTTGCTTATTTATAGCAGTATTGACTTGTGGATTCTTCTTTTCTTCAATAGGTTATATTCGTCACTGTAATAATTTTAAAGCTCAAGTTATCTCATATTTGGCCAGTCAAAGCCCCTTCAAGCTGGTTCCCTTTTTTTTAGGAAATAAAATATAGATTCAAATAAAGCCCCATCCCATGGCCATCCTTTCTGATCTCTCCCTTTCTAGAAGCAATTTACAACCCTGTAGTTGATGAATGGCATTCCCAGATATTTTTATGTTTTACTGTGTGTTCTCATAAATATATATATAGTTTTATATATATATATATATATTTTTGCATTTGCATATATTGAATCATGAAGGAGCTGTTCTTTCGCAACTCGCCTTTTTCATTCCACTTTGTTTTTGAGGTTTTTAGCTAATTGCACAGGGAGTTCTACAGATGTGGAATAGGACTGGCAAACTGTGGCCCACAGGGCAGTGTGTAACACACCTTTATTTGCCCACTGTCTATGGGTCTGCCTCAGGCTACGGTGGCAGAGTTGAGTTGTGACAGAGCCCATAAGGCTTACAAACCAAAAATATTCACTGCCTGGCACTTTACAAAATAGATGACCAGTGCGTGGCGTAGTGTTCCTCTGTGTGAGTAAAGAGGCTCTCTGTCTCTGCAGTGATAGAGTCAGACTTGTTCTGCTTTCTCCACCATGAAACACTGCCGAGAGCACCCACACGTCACCCACACGTACGTGACGGTCTTCCGGGTAGATGCCGACAAGTGCAGTCGCCGGGCTCTGGAGACTAACAGGTGCAAAATGCAATAACTGTAGATTAAGGGACAGATTCTGGTTAAGGGAAAGTGCATTTCGTTTGCAGTGACTAGTGCCATCAAATAGAACTTTCCGCAGTGAGGAAAGTGTCTGGTGTGGTCGCATGAACCAGAAGAGGTCTTCCCGCCACATTACCCGTGTAACGTACTGTAAAGCAGTGACCTCAAGGCCCAAAGCACAGCATGACCTCTATTTCCCAGAATGACTGCTGCTGGTTCCTCACTGGCAGACAAGTTAGTGTCTGGCACCGAAGTTTCTAGGAAAGCTTAAACCTCAAACTGGGAAAATAGTATATCATTCCTTTTTGACAGTGGGAGCAAAGCCACCATGCTTAGACTTCAGCAGTGGAGTCCAGCGGCCACAACCAACCTGAGTGTACGCTTTGGTGGGAATTGCTGGACTTTGCCTCCTTCCTGTACCTGGGTGGGCATCACCCCTGCCGCCACTGGTTGCCAGTTGACAGCCAAGGCCTCCCCGAGTGTGTGTGTGTGTGTTTCCTGCTCTGAGGCAGGCATGTCTGTTCTGCGGCCCCACAGGAGGACCCTGGCCACCAGCTCTTCTGCTTACCTGTGGAGACCACCCAGCCGAAGCTCAAGCATGAGCAGTTTGGTGAGCAGCTACCTGCAGGTAATGCTGGGAAGGCTGGGCCTTCCTGTCTGTCCTGTCCTTGCCCCGCCGAACTTGGGGGACGTTTTCAGACACCTGGTGTTCCAGCCCCAAGCCACATAACCCCTCTGTCCTACCCCCTGTTTCCTAGAGTCCAGGCTTTTACAACCAAAAGGTATTCAGGCCTTTTAAAAAGAAAAGTTATTTTTTAAAACTTTCTGAAGTGTTTTAGAAGTGAGCACTGTGGTTAAAAGTGGCATGATCATATCCTGACTGTCACTCGCCACCTGTGTGACTCTGGGAAGGTGACTTACCTTCTCGGAACTTGAGCTCTCTCATCTGTAAAATGGGATCATAACAATTATCCCAGCCCTTAAGATGGTTGTAGGGCATAGACAAAGGTCTGCGCATACTGAAGGCTTGGTGCAAGCCTGGTACTCAGTGAGTGCCAGTGGGTAAGGTCAGTCTGGTTAATTTTGTTATCTTTGTGAATGGAATGTATCATATAATTTAATGGGAAAGAACACAGAAATTATTCAGCAAAGCAAAATAAAGAGTAATCAATACAAGAAGCATTCCGAGTAGCACTTTTACCCCATTTTGTGATATAATCGCAGCAGGAACTGTGGGTACAGTGCAGTGGGTGAGCAGTAGTTTACATATAACTTAATTTCTCTGAGAGCGTACATCCACTGTGTTACTAATACTAGCAGGGGCGGGATGGGAAACGTCAATTCTGGGTCTCAGGGGAACTCACATGTGTGGCATTGCATCATGGTTTTAGGATGTGCTGCTGACCTTCTCTGGCAGCTGCTTTGAGCGAAGGGGTTCCAGTCCTTCAAATAGCTCCATAGACTTTAGGTCACCTAATTGATGTATTTTTCCTTCTATTCGCATTAAATTCTAAAGCTTCACCAAACAGCTGTGTAGCTTCATCCCCTAGCCACTTATTCTCCGTGTTTCCGCCCAGACTCAGGAGATGGCCTCCAGCCTGGACCTGAGCAACCCCTTAAACAGCGAGTCCCTGGAAGGCTTCGACGAGATGCGGCTGGAGCTGGACCAGCTGGAGGTGCGGGAGAAGCAGTTGCAGGAGCGGATGCAACAGCTGGACAGAGAGAACCAGGAGCTGAGGGCGGCCATCAGCCTGCAGGGAGAGCAGCTACAGGTGGAGAGGGAGAGGGGCCGCACCACTGCCGAGGACAACAGTCGCCTCGCAGACATGGTGGCCGCGCTCCAGAAGCAGTGGGAAGTCACCCAGGCCACGCAGAACACCATGGTGGAGCTGCACACGTGCTTGCAGGCCCTAGAGCTGGGGGCTGCAGAGAAGAAGGATTACTGCTCGGCCCTGCGGCGGCTGGAGTCCTTGCTGAAGCCCCTGGCTCGGGAGCTCGAGGCCACCCATGACTCCCCACGCAGGAGGGACCAGAACATCCCTGCGGACGATGTCCTAGAACAGCTGGCCACAGCCGAGCAGATGGCCACTACGGCTCTGGATGCAAAGGAGAGGGAAGAGCGCGCCTCCAGTGACTCGGCCCTGGAGACCCAGGAGCTGGCGGTGAGGCACCAAGCCCTGGAAAGCGAGAATCCCCATGTCCAGGAGCTCAGCGGGCAGCAGGCAGTGCAGCTGGAGCTGCTGGCCGGGGAACTGCAGCTGAAGGAGGAGGCCGGGGCACGCCTGGTGGAGGAGACGGCCCTGCTGCGGGAAGAGCTGTCCCACAAGGGACAGGAGGCAGCCCAGCTCCGGCGCCAGCTGCAGGAGTCTCTGGGCCACTTGGGCTCCCTAGAGGAGGAGCTTGCGCAGGCGAGGCGTGAGGCACGGCAGTGGCTGGAGGAGAAGGAGCTGTTGGAACTGGAGGCCCGCTCGCTGACACGGCAGCTGCAGCTCCTGGAAACCCAGCTGGCCCAGGTGAGCCAGCACGTGAGTGACCTGGAGGAGCAGAAGAAGCAGCTCATCCAGGACAGGGACCACCTCAGCCAGAAGGTGGGGACGCTGGAGCAACTTGCTGCACAGCCAGGCCCAGGTCTGCCCGGCGCGGCTGAGACGCTTGAAGCTCCGAACTCTGCCCCACAGCAGGCCTGTGAGACACCAGAGGAGGAACAGCAGGGCCTGCGGGAGAGACAGACATACGATCCCAGGGTGCACAGGGCCAGCCCGGAGGAGCCGCTCCAGCAGGCCCACAGGGAGCTGGAGAAGGAGCTGCAGAATGTAGCTGAGCGCAACCACATTCTGGAGGAGAAACTTCAGGCCCTGCAGGCTGATTACCAAGCGCTGCAGCAACGGGAGGCGGCCAGCCAGGGCTCTCTGGCCTCTCTGGAGTCAGAGCAGACGGAGGCAAGCCTGCGGTCCCACATAGCAGAGAAGGAGGCTGCCCTGCAGAGCAAGGATGCCGAGACCCAGCACGGGGAGCTCCAAGCTCTTGAGGGCCAGTGCCAGCAGCAGACCCAGCTGACTGAGACCCTCAGGGCAGACGGAGGCCAACAGGGTCTCAGCCCACCTGAAGACCACGCGCTGCAGGAGCTGGCCGCCCNGCGGCTGGAGCTGGACCAGCTGGAGGTGCGGGAGAAGCAGTTGCAGGAGCGGATGCAACAGCTGGACAGAGAGAACCAGGAGCTGAGGGCGGCCATCAGCCTGCAGGGAGAGCAGCTACAGGTGGAGAGGGAGAGGGGCCGCACCACTGCCGAGGACAACAGTCGCCTCGCAGACATGGTGGCCGCGCTCCAGAAGCAGTGGGAAGTCACCCAGGCCACGCAGAACACCATGGTGGAGCTGCACACGTGCTTGCAGGCCCTAGAGCTGGGGGCTGCAGAGAAGAAGGATTACTGCTCGGCCCTGCGGCGGCTGGAGTCCTTGCTGAAGCCCCTGGCTCGGGAGCTCGAGGCCACCCATGACTCCCCACGCAGGAGGGACCAGAACATCCCTGCGGACGATGTCCTAGAACAGCTGGCCACAGCCGAGCAGATGGCCACTACGGCTCTGGATGCAAAGGAGAGGGAAGAGCGCGCCTCCAGTGACTCGGCCCTGGAGACCCAGGAGCTGGCGGTGAGGCACCAAGCCCTGGAAAGCGAGAATCCCCATGTCCAGGAGCTCAGCGGGCAGCAGGCAGTGCAGCTGGAGCTGCTGGCCGGGGAACTGCAGCTGAAGGAGGAGGCCGGGGCACGCCTGGTGGAGGAGACGGCCCTGCTGCGGGAAGAGCTGTCCCACAAGGGACAGGAGGCAGCCCAGCTCCGGCGCCAGCTGCAGGAGTCTCTGGGCCACTTGGGCTCCCTAGAGGAGGAGCTTGCGCAGGCGAGGCGTGAGGCACGGCAGTGGCTGGAGGAGAAGGAGCTGTTGGAACTGGAGGCCCGCTCGCTGACACGGCAGCTGCAGCTCCTGGAAACCCAGCTGGCCCAGTTGAGCCAGCACGTGAGTGACCTGGAGGAGCAGAAGAAGCAGCTCATCCAGGACAGGGACCACCTCAGCCAGAAGGTGGGGACGCTGGAGCAACTTGCTGCACAGCCAGGCCCAGGTCTGCCCGGCGCGGCTGAGACGCTTGAAGCTCCGAACTCTGCCCCACAGCAGGCCTGTGAGACACCAGAGGAGGAACAGCAGGGCCTGCGGGAGAGACAGACATACGATCCCAGGGTGCACAGGGCCAGCCCGGAGGAGCCGCTCCAGCAGGCCCACAGGGAGCTGGAGAAGGAGCTGCAGAATGTAGCTGAGCGCAACCACATTCTGGAGGAGAAACTTCAGGCCCTGCAGGCTGATTACCAAGCGCTGCAGCAACGGGAGGCGGCCAGCCAGGGCTCTCTGGCCTCTCTGGAGTCAGAGCAGACGGAGGCAAGCCTGCGGTCCCACATAGCAGAGAAGGAGGCTGCCCTGCAGAGCAAGGATGCCGAGACCCGGCACGGGGAGCTCCAAGCTCTTGAGGGCCAGTGCCAGCAGCAGACCCAGCTGACTGAGACCCTCAGGGCAGACGGAGGCCAACAGGGTCTCAGCCCACCTGAAGACCACGCGCTGCAGGAGCTGGCCGCCCAGCTGGCCCTGTCTCAGGCGCAGCTGGAGATCCATCATGGGGAGGCCCGGCGACTCCAGGCCGTGGTGGTGGAGCTCCAGGCCAAGCTGCAGGCCGCCCTGGGGGACCAGGAGAAGGTGAAGAGTCAGCTGAGCGTAGCTGAGGCTGCTCTGACGGAGCACAAGGCCCTCGTGCAGCGACTGAAGGAGCAGAACGAGGCCCTCAACAGGGCCCACGTCCAGGAGCTGCNAGGAGAAGGTGAAGAGCCAGCTGAGCGTAGCTGAGGCTGCTCTGACGGAGCACAAGGCCCTCGTGCAGCGACTGAAGGAGCAGAACGAGGCCCTCAACAGGGCCCACGTCCAGGAGCTGCTGCAGTGCTCGGAGCACGAAGGGGCGCTGAGGGAGGAGAGGGCCGAAGAGGCAGAGCGGAGGGAGGAGGAGCTCCAGATCCTGCGGGAGGAGCTGTCCCGCGCCAGGTGCAGCTCCGAGGAGGCCCATCTGGAGCACGCCGAGCTGCAGGAGCAGCTGCACCGCGCCAACACGGACACGGCGGAGCTCGGGATCCAGGTCTGTGCGCTGACTGCGGAGAAAGAGCGGGTGGAGGGGGCACTGGCCCAGACCATTCAGGAGCTGCGGGAGGCCAAAGAGGCAGCCTCCAGGGAGCGGGAGGGGCTGGAGCACCAAGTGGCAGGGCTGCGGCGAGAGAAGGAGAGCCTGCAGGAGCAGCTGAGGGCGGCTGAGGAGACAGCCGGCTCACTGCCTGGCCTGCAGGCCCGGCTGGCCCAGGCTGAACAGCACGCCCAGAGCCTCCAGGAGGCCTCACGCCAGGAGCTCGACACCCTCAAGTTCCAGCTGAGCACCGAGATCATGGACTACCAGGGAAAACTGAAGGTAACCCTCCCCCAGCCACCTGAGCTGCGCCCACTCGTGCAGCAGCGCCTGGTGGGTCCTGAGTGAGAGGGAGCCGCCTTGGGCCATGTGGCCCATGAGAGCCCGGGGATGTCCTGTTGTCACAGCTCACAGCATCCTTGTCCTGTGAGAACCTGTCAGGGACCCAGCACGAGGGAAGGATGCCTTCACTCAAGACATCTGATGCCATTGCAGACAAGTTTGGCCCACACAGAATTTTTTTTGTAATTAGCAGCCAACGTTTTAAGAGCAAGTTGTTTGTAGATTTAGTTTAGGGGCCTCTTTTGAAATCTTAGGAGGCCTGTAAGCCTGTGCCCTCATTCCTGAATGGCAGCAGGGGCAGGGTGGGAGTGCCTCCTTTAAGGAAACATGAGGCCACTGGTATTTTCCTTACCCTCGTTTATGTACTTGCTGTCCAAGCCCTTTGGGCTTAGAGTTTCTGACTGCCTCAAGTCCTGTCCCTGGATTCTCTGTCTCTTCAGCTGCCTTCTGATAACAATGTGGTTGTAATAAACCAACTCAAATCATTTTCACAAGACCCTTGGGATAGCTGAGCTTATGTGTGCCCTAGACTGCGCGGGGAAGAGGTTAAGAGTGAGGACATGGGCAAACAGACAGGGCTTTGGCCACTGCTGCGCTTCCCGTGTCTGCGCGCTTCTCCACTCCTCTCGCTCAGGCAGCTGCTGCCTTTCCACAGACGTGCCTCCCACCCTGTGTCACTTTATCCCGTGTAGCTCCACGTGGCTCACACTCCACCCTTCCCTCGAAGAAATGAAATTCTAAGCTCAGAGGCCAAGCTAAATCTCTTAGCTTGACAGGATTGTATCACCAGTGAAGCCCAAAGCGTAACTGAATTTGGGAGAAAGAGAAGTGGCTTGTTTTTACCCACTTCAGTGAATAGGGCTGAAGGAGTCTCAGAACAAGAACCCCACTTTTCTGATCCCTTTCCCATCTCAGACCTCCAGTGAAGAATGCAAGAACCTCAGGGGCCAGCTGGAGGAGCAGGGTCAGCAGCTGCAGGCCACCAAGGAGGCCGAGGGGAAGCTGAAGGTAGGTCCAAGCCCTGGGGCCCAGGGGAGGTACTCCTGGCTGCCTGAGCAGGGGCCACCCCCTCATCTGCCTGGTCATCCTACTCCCGGGCTGTGGCCTGTGGCGGAGGGAATCCCGCTTGTCTCTCACCGGACCATCAAGAGGCCTCCCTGCGTGAGATCCAGTGCCCCCACTGAAGCTGCCATCAGCTCACCTTTGTAGACACCCAGCGTCTGTGTCATGGCCCTGCCACTCCCTGAACACCTGGCTGGAGCTGCCTAGTGTGTTTTTTGACACCACCCCCCGCCTTGTCTTTGGAGAGGGAAATGGCCATCCACTCCAGTGTTCTCGTCTGGGAAATCCCATGGACAGAGGAGCCTGGCAGGCTACAGTCCACGGGGCCACAAAGAGTCAGACACGACTGAGTGCCTAACGCGCGCACATGTCCGCACATGTTCTCCAAGTCAGTGAGTGTGACCTGAGCTGGAGCAGGGGTGGCACTGAAACCTGTCTTCAGGGCTGTGACGTTTTTCAGAAACCCCCACACCCTGCAGCCCACACCTCTGTCCCCACCTGGAGCCCCTACACCCGTCACCACTGGCCCTAGTTGATGCTCAAGGGACATAGTTACAAACGGGAATCTGTCCTTCTCCACACATGTGCTAGTTCTTGGCCTCTTACACTTAAATGAAAGCCCCTCCCGTTAGAAGTGCGCTGGCCAGATGGGGTGGAGCTAGCCAGTCACCGGGTGGCACCTTGCACGGCTTCTGCAGCCAGGCGTCTTCTCCCTGCTGTCCTGTGCCAGGCCGCCCAGGCGGATGTGCAGGAGAAGCTGAGCTGCACCAGCAAGCACCTTGCCGAGTGCCAGGCCGCCATGCTGAGGAAGGACGAGGAGGGGGCCGCCCTGCGCCAAGACTTGGACAGGTTAGTTACACAGTCTGCCTTCAGGGCCAGTGGGAGAGTCCTCATGAAAGGGGCGGGTTTGGTCCAGTCATTTAGAAAGTCAACCACTCATTCAGCTTTAAAAAGTCCTTTTGCAAGAAAAGCTGTAGACCCAGGGAGTGCTTATGTCAGAAGCATGCCACAGAGCTCCTTGGCAGTCTGCCTGTCACAAGCCTGCAGAAGCTGCAGGGAACCTTTCTCTTAATCCATTGTCATCTCTGGGGGCCATATTTCAGTTCAGGAACTTCATGTTTTGGTAAAAATCAAATGAAATAAAAATTGGGCAAGTGTCATGATACTAACAACAACAAACATTTAAGCCTAAAATGTGGCAAGTGCCATTTTAAATACTTGAAATTTACTTGCCTTTTTAATCCCCCCAACAGTCCTGTGAGGATGGTATTATTATTTATCCTGTTTTATAGAAGAGAAAAATACGGCTCAGAAGAGTGAAGTCACTTTATCAGGGCCACACAGTGTGTAAGTGGTGATGGCAGGACTAGAACTTAGAACATTTGGCTCCAGAGTCTTTTTCTGAACAAGTACCCTAAAAAATTTATGGACAGATAGTTTTGTGTCTTATCGTATTTTGTTTTGTTTTAGGGAACTGGTTTGTGAGTTATGTGTGCACATGTTTTCCCCAGTATGAGTTTTGACCTGAGTTCTTCATCAGTGACATGACAGGCTGCAGGGTTAAGTGTGAGGTTCTCCCAGCTCATCCAGGAGTGAGCGAGCGAGCCAGGGAGCAGGATCAGCTTGTCTTCCTGCAGACTCTCTGGTGCTGTGTCTATGGAGAGCACGTCTTGCCGTCACCCTTTGTCGTCATTTCTTTTAACCTTAATATATGGCCCCCCTGTGTCCAGCCCCAAGGCTGCCGCGTCTTCAGACCTGGCAGCCCCCGGAGTTGTGTATCGTGGGCCCACCGTCCAGCGACGGGGCCAGCCTCATCCCGCAGGGGATCCTGGTGCCGGAGTGCATGTGTGCTCCCAGCAGAAGCAGACGCACCATGCTTCCCCGAGGGTTTAGCTTTCCCACCCACCTCCTACCACCTGCTTCCAGGCCTGGCCCAGGCTCAGCGCGAGAGCAGACCACACTGGAGGCGTAGTAGCCTGGATGCATGTCTCCTCTCATCTGACTCTCCTTTCAGAGCTCAATTGCTGTGGTGCTCTGGCTGCCCTTAGCCAGGTCATGTTCATGTGACAACTCCTAAGTTGGTGGTATTTTTTTTTAATGCTATAACTGTGTGTATATCTGTGTGTCCCCAAGATCACTTCGGTGGACAGTGTCTCGTAAACAGCCTGCTGACAACTTTTTACTGGACATGGCAAGGCTGGAATAGATACAGATTGGTTAGTCAGGCGCAGCCCTTTAGTTTTATGGAGGTTTTGTGAATACCTTGGTTCATAAACCATCCTTGGAAAGCCACTGCCTTAGGGGACTAGTGAGCTGAATGAGAAGTGGACAAGGACGGGCAGACTGGCTCAGCCAGCCCCTCTCATAGCCTGAGACCCTGCAGTACCCAGAGCAGGATTCCGTAGGCCTCAAGGCCTCAGGTTGAACTCCTGGCCATGCAGAGTTAGTGCCTGCTCTGTGCCCAGTGCCACACCCCATGTGTAGAGTCCCAGAGAAACGTGGGGGACAGATGCTCCTCCGCCTGGTCACCTCCAGGAAGCTGCGCCTCAGTTCTTCCTGTTCTGACTCCTTTTTTCTCTGCATATCCACCCCCCATCACTAACCCATGCACCTCACCCACTGGGCTCCTTTCACAACCTCAGTTTTCTCCCAAGAAAAGTGGTACGGAGTTTGACCCTCCGTCAAAGGAGGGTCAAAGGAGCACTAGGGTGCTCCTAGTGACCTGAGGTCAACCTCCCCTCCCGAATGTCCCATGTATTTGTTGTGGGGGGCAGCAGTGTGTGAAGAGTTTGGGTGTGTGAGAGGAGGTGTGAAGGCTTAAGGTTTGAATATACACCCTGTGAGCAGAACAGTGCCAAGGGGCTCCCCCAAGACAAAGGCTGGTAGGGCAGTGGGACGGCTTATTAGAGGCTGGGGGTGGCCCGGGGGGAGGAGGAAGCTGGAAATAGTGGGTGATCAGGACTACTTACCACTCTTCCACCAGGACCCAGAAGGAACTTGAAAGAGCCACCACAAAGGCCCAGGAATACTACAGCAGACTCTGCCAGGAGGCGGCAGACAGGGAGGAGAACGACCGGAAGATGCTTGCTGACCTGGATGACCTGAGCAGAACCAAGAGGCACCTGGAGGAGCGGCTGATAGAGCTGCTCAGGTGAATGTCGGGTGGGCCAGGCCCGGGCTTCCCCTGAGCGTGGCTCTCCTTGAAAGGAGTGTGACTCTTCTTGAAGGGCCCGTTGCAGGGAAGTGGGCCCCTGTCTGCTTGTGTTCTGTTGTAAGGGCACACACACGTGAACAGGGTCTGCTCAGGCCTTTGGCAGCCTTAAAAGACAGGATTTCATTGTTCCCACTAGTGTGCATCTGGCTTGTGTTTCTGTATTGCTGTGTTAATTGTTTTCAAACTCTCCATGTACTCAGCCACAGAGTGACAGTCAAAGATGTTTAAGATCCTCAGGGACTTCTCCACTCCCTTGGCCCGCTCTCATGAGTCCTGTTCTCCTTGTCCTCCGTCCGACCCTCCCCAGCACCTGGGCCCCAGACTCCAGTGCCTCAGGTAGCAGCCGTGTGCTTAGTCACTCAGGTAGCAGAGAGTGATGTGGATGTGTGAGCCGGGCTGGAGGGGCTCTGAGAAACCAGAGGGCATGGCCGCGCTGCTGCTGCCAGGGCCCCTCACGTCTTCAGAGAAGGTAGAAATCTGGATTTTTATGTGAAATTGGTCTGAGTTTTAAATGTTGGCAAGTCATTCCAAAAAATTTGTAAAGCTTTCTGTATGAGAATCTTCTTTCTTTTTTGGCTGCGCCCTGTGGCTTGTGGGATCTTAATTCCTTGACCAGAGATCGAACCTGTGGCCCCTGCAGTGGAAACCCAGAGTCTTAACCACTAGACTTCCAGGGAAGTCCCAGAAGTTTTCAAAAATACAAAAGCAGGTAGCAGAATGCACCCCTCTGTACCTGGCACCCAGCCTCAGCATTATGCTCATGACCAAGTCTTGTGTTTCCTGGAGTCCCACCCATTTCTCCCACCTCCTCAGACTGTTTTGAAGCAAATCCCAAACTTCCTGTCATTTCATCCACAAATATTTTGGTACGTGCCTTCCTAACACTGGGACTGTTTATTTTAAACAACCACAATATCATTACTATGCTTAAAAATTTACTAATTCCCAATGTCATCAAGTACCTAGTCATTCTCCAATTTTTCCAATTGCTTTATAATTTTTTCTAGTCAGAATCTAAATTAGGTCTGTATGTTGCTTGGTGATACGTTTCTTGGATCTCTCTTACTTAGGCATGGTTTCCCCACCATCTCTCTTCTTTTCCTTTGCAGTTTACTTTTAAAGAAAGCAGGCCATTTATCTGGTAGAGTTTCCTGTAACCTGGATTTGCTGATTACATCTCTATAGTGTCATCTAACATGTTCTTCCATCTTCTATGTAGCCTATTAGTTGATAGTTATAGCTAGAGCAGTGGTTCTCCACCCTGATGCAGATTGGAGTCACTAGGGGAGCTAGTAACTAATGTAACACTCAGGTCTGGACCCCACCCAGACCAGCCAGAGTGGAGTTCTTGGGAGGGGGTCCAGGTATCAATGAGCAAGAGTTGAAAACCCCTGCTCCACTAGACACTGGCTCAGACTCAAAGTTTTATCCAAAAAACTCCATAAAATTGGTTTATAGTTTTGGGTCTTTCTTTCAAGAACCACATAAGTTCTGGTTAGCCCTTTCTTTACAATGTCAGCAGCTACGCATAAGTGATACCTAAATGTGCTAATTCATTTGAGATTGCAAATTGGCAATAATAAATTTTGGCTAATTTGGAAGCTTGAAAACTCTGCCCATGTGCCATCAGTTTGCAGACTAGGGACTCGGCATTTGTGACCTCTGTGTTCACATACCTTCCAGAAGTTTGTGTTGGAAAAGCCCAGGTCCCAACACAGTTGCCACGTTCCCAGGGTCTGGGCACCTGGCCTCCCGGGGCTGGACAGAACAAGCCGTGGCCCAGTTGGGAGAATGATGCTGGTCGCAAGAATGAGCCTTTCTGCTTCCTGACAATGTCAGGCATTCCTAAAAAGTCCATGTTCTGGTTTATATTTAGGGGAACAGTCTTTGGTTGACTTGGAGTCCCTGACTGATGATTCTCTCAGGGCCTGGGTGGCTCTGGTGTGGCTCTCAGTCATCAGTGGTTCACATGTTGCCAGGGCCATTAATTATTACTTAAACCATAAAAGCAAGAAGGATCCCAAACATCCTGAAGATTTGGGTGGGCGCACACTGCTGGTTATTTGGCTCGCAGCTCCCTGGCTGTCGGTGAGTGTGGCAGCACCTG
>SJYW01010233.1:137766-161079 GCA_006410735.1 Raphicerus campestris
CCCCTCATCTGCCTGGTCATCCTACTCCCGGGCTGTGGCCTGTGGCGGAGAGAATCCCGCTTGTCTCTCACCGGACCATCAAGAGGCCTCCCTGCGTGAGATCCAGTGCCCCCACTGAAGCTGCCATCAGCTCACCTTTGTAGACACCCAGCGTCTGTGTCATGGCCCTGCCACTCCCTGAACACCTGGCTGGAGCTGCCTAGTGTGTTTTTTGACACCACCCCCCGCCTTGTCTTTGGAGAGGGAAATGGCCATCCACTCCAGTGTTCTCGTCTGGGAAATCCCATGGACAGAGGAGCCTGGCAGGCTACAGTCCACGGGGCCACAAAGAGTCAGACACGACTGAGTGCCTAACACGCGCACATGTCCGCACATGTTCTGCAAGTCAGTGAGTGTGACCTGAGCTGGAGCAGGGGTGGCACTGAAACCTGTCTTCAGGGCTGTGACGTTTTTCAGAAACCCCCACACCCTGCAGCCCACACCTCTGTCCCCACCTGGAGCCCCTACACCCGTCACCACTGGCCCTAGTTGATGCTCAAGGGACATAGTTACAAACGGGAATCTGTCCTTCTCCACACATGTGCTAGTTCTTGGCCTCTTACACTTAAATGAAAGCCCCTCCCGTTAGAAGTGCGCTGGCCAGATGGGGTGGAGCTAGCCAGTCACCGGGTGGCACCTTGCACGGCTTCTGCAGCCAGGCGTCTTCTCCCTGCTGTCCTGTGCCAGGCCGCCCAGGCGGATGTGCAGGAGAAGCTGAGCTGCACCAGCAAGCACCTTGCCGAGTGCCAGGCCGCCATGCTGAGGAAGGACGAGGAGGGGGCCGCCCTGCGCCAAGACTTGGACAGGTTAGTTACACAGTCTGCCTTCAGGGCCAGTGGGAGAGTCCTCATGAAAGGGGCGGGTTTGGTCCAGTCATTTAGAAAGTCAACCACTCATTCAGCTTTAAAAAGTCCTTTTGCAAGAAAAGCTGTAGACCCAGGGAGTGCTTATGTCAGAAGCATGCCACAGAGCTCCTTGGCAGTCTGCCTGTCACAAGCCTGCAGAAGCTACAGGGAACCTTTCTCTTAATCCATTGTCATCTCTAGGGGGCATATTTCAGTTCAGGAACTTCATGTTTTGGTAAAAATCAAATGAAATAAAAATTGGGCAAGTGTCATGATACTAACAACAACAAACATTTAAGCCTAAAATGTGGCAAGTGCCATTTTAAATACTTGAAATTTACTTGCCTTTTTAATCCCCCCAACAGTCCTGTGAGGATGGTATTATTATTTATCCTGTTTTATAGAAGAGAAAAATGCGGCTCAGAAGAGTGAAGTCACTTTACCAGGGTCACACAGTGTGTAAGTGGTGATGGCAGGACTAGAACTTAGAACATTTGGCTCCAGAGTCTTTTTCTGAACAAGTGCCCTAAAAAATTTATGGACAGATAGTTTTGTGTCTTATCGTATTTTGTTTTGTTTTAGGGAACTGGTTTGTGAGTTATGTGTGCACATGTTTTCCCCAGTATGAGTTTTGACCTGAGTTCTTCATCAGTGACATGACAGGCTGCAGGGTTAAGTGTGAGGTTCTCCCAGCTCATCCAGGAGTGAGCGAGCGAGCCAGGGAGCAGGATCGGCTTGTCTTCCTGCAGACTCTCTGGTGCTGTGTCTATGGAGAGCACGTCTTGCCGTCACCCTTTGTCATCATTTCTTTTAACCTTAATATATGGCCCCCCTGTGTCCAGCCCCAAGGCTGCCACGTCTTCAGACCTGGCAGCCCCCGGAGTTATGTATCGTGGGCCCACCATCCAGCGACGGGGCCAGCCTCATCCCGCAGGGGATCCTGGTGCCGGATTGCACGTGTGCTCCCAGCAGAAGCAGACGCACCATGCTTCCCCGAGGGTTTAGCTTTCCCACCCACCTCCTACCACCTGCTTCCAGGCCTGGCCCAGGCTCAGCGCGAGAGCAGACCACACTGGAGGCATAGTAGCCTGGATGCGTGTCTCCTCTCATCTGACTCTCCTTTCAGAGCTCAATTGCTGTGGTGCTCTGGCTGCCCTTAGCCAGGTCATGTTCATGTGACAACTCCTAAGTTGGTGGTATTTTTTTTTAATGCTATAACTGTGTGTATATCTGTGTGTCCCCAAGATCACTTCGGTGGACAGTGTCTCGTAAACAGCCTGCTGACAACTTTTTACTGGACATGGCAAGGCTGGAATAGATACAGATTGGTTAGTCAGGCGCAGCCCTTTAGTTTTATGGAGGTTTTGTGAATACCTTGGTTCATAAACCATCCTTGGAAAGCCACTGCCTTAGGGGACTAGTGAGCTGAATGAGAAGTGGGCAAGGACGGGCAGACTGGCTCAGCCAGCCCCTCTCATAGCCTGAGACCCTGCAGTACCCAGAGCAGGATTCCGTAGGCCTCAAGGCCTCAGGTTGAACTCCTGGCCATGCAGAGTTAGTGCCTGCTCTGTGCCCAGTGCCACACCCCATGTGTAGAGTCCCAGAGAAACGTGGGGGACAGATGCTCCTCCGCCTGGTCACCTCCAGGAAGCTGCGCCTCAGTTCTTCCTGTTCTGACTCCTTTTTTCTCTGCATATCCACCCCCCATCACTAACCCATGCACCTCACCCACTGGGCTCCTTTCACAACCTCAGTTTTCTCCCAAGAAAAGTGGTACGGAGTTTGACCCTCCGTCAAAGGAGGGTCAAAGGAGCACTAGGGTGCTCCTAGTGACCTGAGGTCAACCTCCCCTCCCGAATGTCCCTTGTATTTGTTGTGGGGGGCAGCAGTGTGTGAAGAGTTTGGGTGTGTGAGAGGAGGTTTGAAGGCTTAAGGTTTGAATATACACCCTGTGAGCAGAACAGTGCCAAGGGGCTCCCCCAAGACAAAGGCTGGTAGGGCAGTGGGACGGCTTATTAGAGGCTGGGGGTGGCCCGGGGGGAGGAGGAAGCTGGAAATAGTGGGTGATCAGGACTACTTACCACTCTTCCACCAGGACCCAGAAGGAACTTGAAAGAGCCACCACAAAGGCCCAGGAATACTACAGCAGACTCTGCCAGGAGGCGGCAGACAGGGAGGAGAACGACCGGAAGATGCTTGCTGACCTGGATGACCTGAGCAGAACCAAGAGGCACCTGGAGGAGCGGCTGATAGAGCTGCTCAGGTGAATGTCGGGTGGGCCAGGCCCGGGCTTCCCCTGAGCGTGGCTCTCCTTGAAAGGAGTGTGACTCTTCTTGAAGGGCCCGTTGCAGGGAAGTGGGCCCCTGTCTGCTTGTGTTCTGTTGTAAGGGCACACACACGTGAACAGGGTCTGCTCAGGCCTTTGGCAGCCTTAAAAGACAGGATTTCATTGTTCCCACTAGTGTGCATCTGGCTTGTGTTTCTGTATTGCTGTGTTAATTGTTTTCAAACTCTCCATGTACTCAGCCACAGAGTGACAGTCAAAGATGTTTAAGATCCTCAGGGACTTCTCCACTCCCTTGGCCCGCTCTCATGAGTCCTGTTCTCCTTGTCCTCCGTCCGACCCTCCCCAGCACCTGGGCCCCAGACTCCAGTGCCTCAGGTAGCAGCCGTGTGCTTAGTCACTCAGGTAGCAGAGAGTGATGTGGATGTGTGAGCCGGGCTGGAGGGGCTCTGAGAAACCAGAGGGCATGGCCGCGCTGCTGCTGCCAGGGCCCCTCACGTCTTCAGAGAAGGTAGAAATCTGGATTTTTATGTGAAATTGGTCTGAGTTTTAAATGTTGGCAAGTCATTCCAAAAAATTTGTAAAGCTTTCTGTATGAGAATCTTCTTTCTTTTTTGGCTGCGCCCTGTGGCTTGTGGGATCTTAATTCCTTGACCAGAGATCGAACCTGTGGCCCCTGCAGTGGAAACCCAGAGTCTTAACCACTAGACTTCCAGGGAAGTCCCAGAAGTTTTCAAAAATACAAAAGCAGGTAGCAGAATGCACCCCTCTGTACCTGGCACCCAGCCTCAGCATTATGCTCATGACCAAGTCTTGTGTTTCCTGGAGGCCTACCCATTTCTCCCACCTCCTCAGACTGTTTTGAAGCAAATCCCAAACTTCCTGTCATTTCATCCACAAATATTTTGGTACGTGCCTTCCTAACACTGGGACTGTTTATTTTAAACAACCACAATATCATTACTATGCTTAAAAATTTACTAATTCCCAATGTCATCAAGTACCTAGTCATTCTCCAATTTTTCCAATTGCTTTATAATTTTTTCTAGTCAGAATCTAAATTAGGTCTGTATGTTGCTTGGTGATACGTTTCTTGGATCTCTCTTACTTAGGCATGGTTTCCCCACCATCTCTCTTCTTTTCCTTTGCAGTTTACTTTTAAAGAAAGCAGGCCATTTATCTGGTAGAGTTTCCTGTAACCTGGATTTGCTGATTACATCTCTATAGTGTCATCTAACATGTTCTTCCATCTTCTATGTAGCCTATTAGTTGATAGTTATAGCTAGAGCAGTGGTTCTCCACCCTGATGCAGATTGGAGTCACTAGGGGAGCTAGTAACTAATGTAACACTCAGGTCTGGACCCCACCCAGACCAGCCAGAGTGGAGTTCTTGGGAGGGGGTCCAGGTATCAATGAGCAAGAGTTGAAAACCNCTGATGCAGATTGGAGTCACTAGGGGAGCTAGTAACTAATGTAACACTCAGGTCTGGACCCCACCCAGACCAGCCAGAGTGGAGTTCTTGGGAGGGGGTCCAGGTATCAATGAGCAAGAGTTGAAAACCCCTGCTCCACTAGACACTGGCTCAGACTCAAAGTTTTATCCAAAAAACTCCATAAAATTGGTTTATAGTTTTGGGTCTTTCTTTCAAGAACCACATAAGTTCTGGTTAGCCCTTTCTTTACAATGTCAGCAGCTACGCATAAGTGATACCTAAATGTGCTAATTCATTTGAGATTGCAAATTGGCAATAATAAATTTTGGCTAATTTGGAAGCTTGAAAACTCTGCCCATGTGCCATCAGTTTGCAGACTAGGGACTCGGCATTTGTGACCTCTGTGTTCACACACCTTCCAGAAGTTTGTGTTGGAAAAGCCCAGGTCCCAACACAGTTGCCACGTTCCCAGGGTCTGGGCACCTGGCCTCCCGGGGCTGGACAGAACAAGCCGTGGCCCAGTTGGGAGAATGATGCTGGTCGCAAGAATGAGCCTTTCTGCTTCCTGACAATGTCAGGCATTCCTAAAAAGTCCATGTTCTGGTTTATATTTAGGGGAACAGTCTTTGGTTGACTTGGAGTCCCTGACTGATGATTCTCTCAGGGCCTGGGTGGCTCTGGTGTGGCTCTCAGTCATCAGTGGTTCACATGTTGCCAGGGCCATTAATTATTACTTAAACCATAANAACTTCTGTCCCGGGATAACCGAAGGCCAGGCGTTGAATCTGGAAATGAGCGCATCCTTCCCTGTCTTCCCGGTAGCTCGTGTTCTCACTCCGTGACCGAGAAGGGCACATTGTCCTTCACCTCCTCTCACTCAGCTCAGTAAGAGGAAGTGGGATTTGGTCCCTGTTGCTTCTGCTCCGAGCGCAGCCTCGCAGACCCCAGCCCAGGCCGCCCGCTCAGGACTGGACTCGTGTAGAGCACGACGGGGGCAGAACTGCAGTGACTCGGGCAGCAGTGAGTGCCCTCTCTGCTCAGACACCACTGCCTCCTGCAGCAGAGCCCTGCCCTCCTTGGCCTCAGTCTGGATCCAGGCCAGCCAGCCTTCAGAGACAGTTAGCTCCTCTTTTGTTTAAATGGATCATCAAGGAGGTTGGCCAGCTCCATTGTTTATGCTAGGTACAAACAACTGCTCAAGGATGGGGAAGTGTACTTTGCACAGCATTAGTGTGTTATTTAAAAGTTACTGAATTGTGAAAGCCGTTTATATATCCTGAGTATGATTTATTTACCATATATGTGTTTTACAAATGTTTTTCCCCAACCTGTATCCTGTCTTTTTAAATTTTCTTTTGATGAGTATAATTTGGAAAAAGTCCAGTCTATCAGTTTTTTGCCCCTTATGGGTCAATTTTTTCCTATTCTTTTAATATCATATCTCTCTTTGTTTAACTCAAGAACTCAAAGGCCTTCTTTTGTTTTCTCCTAAAAGTTTTATAGTTTTAGATTCACGTTTAGGTCTATGGTTCATTTTGAGTTAATTTTTTTATATGACGCAAGCTTTGCCCAAAGATTCATTTGTTGTATATAGCTGTCCAGTTATTCCAGCACCATTGGTTGAAAGGTCTGTTCCCATTTAATTGCTTTTGTGCTTTTCTCAAAAATCAGTTGCCTTTATATATGATTCGCTATGTGGACTTTCTGTTCCACTCCATTTACCAGCGTCCCTTTTCTTTCACCAATACCACACTTTTATGATTGGCGTAATTTTATAAGTCTTAAAATCGGGCAGAATGAGTCCTCCCAATTTTCTTCTTTATTAAAGTTTGGCTATTCTAGGTTGTATGCTTTTCCATATAAATTTTAGAATTATCTAGTCAATTTCTACAAAACATCCTGGTGACATTTTGCTAGGGATTGCATTGAGTCTCTACAGCAGTCTGGGGGGAATTGCCAGAGTAACAGAGTTGAGTCTTCCAGTCTGCATGTGGCAGAGCACTCGATTTAGGGCTCCTTGGGGTTCTCTCGGCGGGCATCATTTTGGGTCCCTGTTGCTCATGTTCCCTTCCCTCCTCTTCCTTCCCCCTTCCTCCTGTCAGCCTCAAGAGGCGGGTTCAGGAATGTGGCTGGGCCTATGGAAAAAAGCCAGTCCCAGTCCCCCCTTTTCAGCCTGTGCCTCAGCCGCCCTCCATTATGCAGACTTCAGGCCAGAGGAAGAAGGTCCTTCCTAAAGCCCAGCCCGTCCAGGAGCCGTGAGGCAGGACCTGCAGGGACATTGCAGCCCACATGAACTCTTCTCGCTGAGCAGCCCAGGACTCTTTCTCGTGCCTGGCTCATTCTGGGTGTTTCAGTGACAACACAGGGTGGCATGGTGCCAGGGTGCTGAGGTTGCTTGTTTTGATTTCTGATATTTCCTGCCTCCTCCCCTGCCTGTCTGTCTTTCTGTCTTACTTGCCTTTTCTTCTCTCACCTCAGGCCTGCCATCACAGCTTCCATCACATGCAGGAGGGTGCTTGTTGGCGGGGTGGGGATGACTAGAACAGCAGCATCCACACAACGCCCTTCCCACCCAGTGCTCCACAAGGTTGGGCACAATTCTGTCGAGCTTCAGAGGTTGGGGTGGGGGGAGGGCAGTTCTTTTCCACCCCCTAGTGGACTGAGATGGAAATGCAGGTCACACAGACGCTCTCAAAGAGGCATGCATGAGGTGTGTGTCTGCTGGAGCAAGGCTTCAGCAGCAGGGAAGTATGTTTATCTTTTAGTTAGGTTCTTTCCTGATAAGGTTTTGATAAGTTCTTTCCTTCTAAGTAAGGGNACAGACGCTCTCAAAGAGGCATGCATGAGGTGTGTGTCTGCTGGAGCAAGGCTTCAGCAGCAGGGAAGTATGTTTATCTTTTAGTTAGGTTCTTTCCTGATAAGGTTTTGATAAGTTCTTTCCTTCTAAGTAAGGGGCCTCAGAGAACATATTAGAGCTGAAAACTCCTCCACACCCCTGCCTGAGGGACTAAAGAGAAAACACTTACTGTGTGTGTTCAGTTTCCCCTGCAGTCCCCTCATCTGCTTTTCTGGAACATCCCAACAGCCGTTTGTCTGCATCCGGACAGAGTCGTTCCGGTTGAGCGAGCGCCGCAGGGTGTGTGCTTCTGGTTCGTCCGCGGAGCTGCGCTCCCTCCCCATCCCGTGCGTGACCATGCGTCTCTCCTCTCTCCTTGCTTGCATATGTGCCCCCGGTGCAAACACAGACTGCCGGCCGCCGGATGACGCCGTGTTTGACATCATCACAGATGAGGAGTTGTGCCAGATACAGGAGTCCAGCTCCTCCTTGCCTGAAACACCTACTGAGACCGAGTCTCTTGACCCAAATGTGGCCGAACAGTGAGTAGACATCACCTCCATTTCCTGAGCTCTCATTAAGTGCCTGGTATTGCGCCTTCTTTCTTTTTTAAAAAATTCTTGTTTGGGTGCACGGGGTCTTAGTTGCAGCACGCAGGATCTTCAGTCTTCGTTGCAGCATGCAGGATCTTCAGTCTTCGTTGCAGCACGCAGGATCTTTAGTCTTAGTTGCAGCATGCAGGATCTTTAGTCTTCGTTGCAGCATGCAGGATCTTCAGTCTTAGTTGCAGCACTCAGGATCTTCAGTCTTCGTTGCAGCATGCAGGATCTTTGGTTGTGGCATGCGGACTCCTAGCTGCATGTGAGATCTGGTTCCCTGACCCGGGGCTGAAGCCAGGCCCCCTGTGGTGGAGCTTGAGTCTCAGCCACTGGACCACCAGGGAAGTCCCTGACCTGTGCTTTCTCATCAGAGGATTAGGAAAGCTCAGAAGCAGGATCGCCTGTCTTTCATTAAGGGAAGGTGCCTGAGAACAGTGCTCAGGGCAGGTGGTCCTTGAACAGCACCAGGACTCAGGGAGTGGTCAGCGTGGAGCCTTGTCAGAAAGTTTCTGGGCATTTCTGTCAGCAGTCCTCCTGATTTCAGCAACTCCATGAAGCCTTTTTTGTCTTGGGCAACTATATTAATCCACGTAGGCCGCCATGACAGACGCTATACACCAGATGACTTCAGCAACAGAAGTCTAATTTGTCAGGTTCTGAAAGTCCAAGGCCAAGGTGCCGGCGGGTTTACTTTCCCTGAGGCCTCCCCTTGGCTTGCAGACGGCCGCTCTCTTCCTGTCTCTGCACGTGGTCGGCCCCAACCCTGGCTGTGTGCACCCTTGTCTCTCTGGGTCCTAATCTTCCATTCTTATAAGGACACCAGTCAGATTGGAGTAGGGCCCACCTTATTGGCCTCATTTTAACTAACTTCTTTAATGGTCTTCAGCTTCCCTGGTGTCTCAGATGGTAAAGAATCCACCTTCAATGTGGGAGACCTGTGTTTGACCCCTGGATTGGGAAGATCCCCTGGAGGAGGAAATGGCAACCCACTCCAGTATCCTTGCCTGGAGAATCCAATGGGATCACAAAGAGTCGGACACGACTGAGCAACTTGTCACTTCTAATGGTCTTATCTCCAAAAGCAGCCCCGTTCTGAGGCGCTGGGGGCAGGACGCCAGCATGGCGGCTGAAGTGCACGTGCTTGCGTGCAGCAGGGGTCCGGGATGACTTCTGCTGGACGATTCAGAAGAGCAGCCCTTCTTGGGCTGCCTCAGCCGTGCTCAGAGCAACACACTGCTGTTTAAAAACCACGTCATAGAACCACTCATCAGGCCTAGTGATGCTGCCACAAGAAAGGAAGCTCAGATTAATTTCAGTTCTCTCAAGCGGTTTCTCTCAGAAGTTCCTCTGGCTTCAGCTAAGGCCTCTTCGAGCCGCAGAGTTCTAAAAGCAATAAAAAATATAGACAAGTCTGTTACCCAGCACTCTGGAACCAAGGGACCTTCCCCCAACCAGCCTGGGCCCTGTCCCAGCACGGTGACCCAGACCCTCCAAACCTCCCACCACTGTAGATGGACGGCCTCCGGCACAGGGCCATCCATCCTTCAGCACCAGCTCTCCACTGGCCTCCCCACTTTTTCTGGGCCAGCTGTTTTCCAACAAAGCTTGCAAGGAGAGTTATGTAAGGGCTAATTTCTAAATAAATGAAATACCTACATTCAAGTGCCACCGTACTAAAGTGTCAAAAGTTTAAGTCCGGGGACCCACGGCAAAGGTCAAGTTCCCCTCCCTGGCAGCCTCACTTGGTATTTCTCAGCCCCGGCGTCCGGCTGAAATGCAGTTTCTTGTGCAAAGCGCTGCTTGCTCAGAAGCTCGGGGGAGAATTGACAGGCCCCCCGTGTGCAGACAGTCCATGGCCCACGTTCCGTCCAGGCGGGGAGCTTCGTGAGCTTTTGCCCACTCACGTTGAGATCTCTGTTCCTCTCTTCATGCCTAGAATTCAGAGGAGGGCTGGCACCAGTCTGTCAGATTTATCGTCTGGGGTTTCTGCTGCATGGGAGGAGATGCACTTAATCTTGGGGGTTCTCAGGAGATTTTAGGCTCCAGCGTGTGTCCCTGTACTCGGTTATGCTCATGCTTGAGGGTGAGTGAACTCGCGTCGAGGATACAGCCAACCCCGTCACCCAAGGGAAGGTGCTCACTGTGACCGTGGGCCTTTGCTTTTCCTTCTGAAAGCCCCACCTTGCAGCCTTGCCTGACTGCATGAGCCTGCAGTGTCCCCCCTGACCCCCATCGATTTGCACTAAGCCACCCTTTTCCTTTGTCACCGGGCAGCTCTTCGCTGACTGTGCCTTGACTACTGGCCAGGTGGGTCAGGGGTCAGGTGAGCCAGACCAGAACCTCAGGGCCTTGGAAATGGCCCCGGGCTCTCAGGTGCATGAGAAAGTACCCCCTTAGCTCCCCCATCACTTCACCTCTCACCTTCCCCTTTCCTAGTAGGAGCAAAAGCAGAAGGTCTTCTGACCACTGACAAACGTGTGTGTTTCGGTCGTGGGAAATCAGGAAGCGTTCCAGGGAAAGGAAACTGCCAGCATGCTGGCCTCGGCCTCCAAGGCAGATCCGGGACTAATGGATGGATCTGCAGTCCCGTGCCTAGTCTGTTTGGGCGAAGGGTAAGCCCTCCGAGTCAGTTCAGGGCCTGCCCCGTCTCACACCTTGCTTGCACATTAACTGGAGGCAGACACCCATGTCTCCTGCAACTTTTTCTCAGGCTTAAAACCACCAGGAGTCTGAGAAAGTGGCGGTGGGGAGAGGGGTGGTACAGAGCCTGGGTGTGTGTCCACGTCCTCGCCAAGAGATTCAGAGAAAGACTCCAAAGTAAGAAGTGGTCCAGGAGGGGTTAGCGCTGCAAAAGTTCTAATCCGGAGAGCAGACGCTGCCTGGAGGTCATGTTGCTGAAAGCCCTTGTTGGAGCTTTTTCCCTCCAAAGCTGCGTCTGCGCGCCCTCACTTGGTCCCACCCAGCCCTCCACAGAGTAGGGGTTATGGTCCCTGTTTCTCGTGTCGAGGCGCTGAAGCTCAGAAGGCCAGGTAACTTGTTCCAGGTCAGGGGGTTGCAAGCGTCAGAACTAAGCTTTGTACCCAGAACCCCTCCCTCTAGTCACAGGCACGAGATGCATTTTGCAGCGTACTGCCGCCTTCTCCTGGCCCCGTTTCCCCATCTTCCCATCAAAGAGCTGCCCTCCTTCCTTACCCTTCGTCCACTCCCCCCTCTACGCACACGTCCTCAGGACAAACACAGTTGTCTGCCCTGGCCCCCTTCCTGTGACAGGACAGGAAGAGGTCCCAGAACCCAGGCACTCGGGGAGAGCTGNATTTATACATGATTTGTATGTGACGCATTGAATAATTCAGATTTTAAGGGCAAACCCACTGAGGATCCATTTCAGAAGCGCTGCTTAGACTTCTGACAGTCTTCACCCAGCTTTGCACATTCTTCTCACCTTCTATGGCCCACTGGAATCTTCAACCCACCCTATTTTGCTTCGGCCCATTCGTGTTTCCCAGTGCTAGTCCTTCCAGGATCAAGCAAAGATAGCCGGATTAACCATCTATCTCTGTAAAAACAAAACCCCAAAGACGTGACAGAACCTGAGCTTGTTTCTGTCGGGCACCTGGTGATGAAAGTCTAAGACACCAAGACCAGCTCTGGTTTTCATGGCTGCTGTAATGTCCCCTGCTTACCAGCCATCAGAAAAGCTTTCGGAGCTTGGAAACCCAGACTCTTACCTGCCTCCAAGACCTTTGATGGCCATGGCCCCCTCTTCAACTCTGTCCCAGTCCCATTCTCAGTGAAGGAGAACCTGGGGTCTGAGAATCACATGTCATTTCCTGGCATCAGTATTGTTGGGGTAGAGGAAGGAAAGCCTGCACAGCTTTCAGACTCCCCTTTGAGCTTAGGCTAGGCTGTGAAAAAGCAGATCTGTTCATGCCTGAGAAGCAGCAGCCCGCCCCAGCTGCAGCATTGGGTAACCTCTCCATGAGAACGTGCACGCTATACACAAAGCCTGCCTCATCCGGAAGACACAGCAGTGCTCCCGTGACGTCCGGGAACCTCCCCGAGCCCTACAGGTGGAACATGCTGGTGGCCTCTGCATTGTGAGAGGCTGAAGCACTCCTGGAAGTGTCCTCCGAACACGTGTGTTGGCCTGAGACACCCAGGTAAGAGAGGCAGCCTGCATCTTTCACGAGCTTCCAGAAATTCTTCCGAAACTTGAGGCCAACAAAAGCATAGAGCACAGGATTAAGGCAGGCACGCAGGTAGGCAATGGCCTCTGTCACTGTGATGGCGTAGTGGAAGCTGGTCATGGTGTGGTACTCCCAGCTCGTGCTGCGGATGAGCTTCATGAGGTTGAAGGGCGTCTGGGTCAGCAGGAACACCACCACCACCAGGAAGATGATCTTCAGAGACTTGTGCTTCCGGAAGCCTCGAGCCTGGAGCAGGGTCTTGATGATGATCGAGTAGCAGACGATCATGGCAAGCAGTGGCAGGAAAAAGCCCAGGGTCATCTGGAAGGCCAGCACCATGGTGGAAATCGCCTCTTGGTAACCGCAGATGGGCTTGTCGTGGTAAAGGACATTGCCGTAGATGATCTGCGGCAAGGAAACCAGCAGGGAGACCACCCAGATGGACGAGCAGATGGCCTTCCCCCAGGCCATGCGCTTGGCCTGCTGGTTGTAGGCCTTGGTGGCCCGCACCACCGCGATGAAGCGGTCCACAGTGATGCAGGTGAGGATGAGCATGGACGTGTAGAAGTTAAGCGTGTAGACGCCCAGCAGGGCTTTGCACATGACGCTGCCAAAGACCCACTCATGGATGCCTGCATAGGCCCAAAAGGGCAGAGTGCAGACGAACACCAGGTCAGCCAGGGACAGGTTTATCAGGAACACATCCGTCAGGCACTTCAGCTTCTGATAGAAGACGTAGATGACCAGCACCAAGGAATTTCCCACCAGGCCGCAGGTGAACACCACCACGTACACGCATGGCAGGAAGAACTTGCTGAACTGCAGGAAGTCTTGGTGCCCCTGGCTGCTGTCGTTGGAACCATTGAAGAACCCGAGGTCTTCATAGTTGTACTCAGCCATGTCGTCTGTTCTGCTGGACCCCTGGGAGTCAGACCACAGGAATTACATGCATTTGGGTTGAGGCTGACCCCTCCTGTCTTCCCACTGTCCCACTGCCCACATTCAGGGGGCACATGTGCGTGTATGTATGCCAAGTCACTTCAGTCGTGTCTGACACTTTGTGACCCCGGGGACTGTAGCCCACCAGGCTCCTCTGTCCGTGGGATTCTCTAGGCAAGAATACTAGAGTGGGTTGCCATTTCCTTCTCCAGGGGATCTTCCCCACCTGAGGATCGAACCTGCATCTCTTAAGTCTCCTGCGTTAGCAGGTGGGCTCTTTACCACTAGTGCCTCCTAGGAAGCCCCCTCCTGTCTTCCCACTGCCCTGTTGCCCACATGTAGGGGGCAAATAATCAGCTTCTAAACGTTCCCACTGTTCCTCTGGGTAACAGCCCAGGATACTGGGGACAGCCTGTTCTGAAGGGAAACTGCTCAGCCAGGGACCCTTAACTTGCAGTAAAGTTCTCAGGACCCCACCCACATTCCAGAAAATCCCGTGCTGAATGGCCTTGGAAGCAGAGGTCATCACATGGTGAAATGGGGACCGTGTCCTTTTGGAAGGACTGTGCTAGTCTTCAGTAGGGAGGCTGTCTTCATCTGCCTGGGCCTCACAGCAGGTACGCACCCAGCCTGTGCCCCATGTTTTGTGAGGTTGACCCCTGGACCTGGAATTGTGAAGCTATGGAAATATTCCCCTTAGAGGGGGGTCCACCTTGATGGGCCTGGAAAGCAAGAGGAGTTTGGCCCTTTCTGCCTCAGGTGGCCTGTTCATCCTGCCTCATCTTCCTGTGATGGGGAGACAGATCGGGGAAGAGCCCAGGCTGCCCAGTGCTTTGGCTGAGTGGCTTCCTTCCCCGGGAACTGGGCAGTTCTCCTCACGCCCAACCCCAGCCTTCCCCTTGCTTGTCTTTGTATGATATTCCACCCTCAGGGCCTCTCTGATCTTCAGGAATCTCTTCAGGGTGGATTACCTGAGAAGGGAACATTGCTCTAGCTTTTACAGCCAACTAGTGTAGGGCTGAGGGTTCTCATTTAACAAACGGAAGAGCTGATGGAAATGGGATGTCAGGGGGATGGGCGGCCACAAACGGCCGATGGCCAGCCTTGCAGTGGGCCTGCTTACAGCAGAGACCAAATAGCTGTCTTTCTTGCCTGGGGGTTCTAGCCCTTCAAGATGATCACCACCTGGGACCCTGCTCTGGGCCTGTGACCCTGCTGGGGACCCCGGACCAGCCCCAGGGGTACCGTAGTCTGGTGTGGGAGCAGGGGCAGCTTTGGCAGCATCAGCCTTGGGGGGTCAGGTCAGCCCCTGCAGGTTAGTGGCCCGCAGGCACTCAGCTCGCAGGGCCTCCTGCAGTGACCAGTGGCAGAACCCACTGGTACCTCAAGGAGAGCTCTAAGAGCAGGCCTTCGTCCAGCAAAGGCAGAGTATCAACCGGCCGGATAAGAGGGTGCAAGAGAGAGGACTTCTCCTTTTGGCCTCCTCAGAAACTCGACTTTTCCCCGTGCTGGGTCCTGACTAGAAGGGATGGCCACCTTAGTGCTCCACCTTGCTTGCTCATGAGGTCAGAGCACCCTCCTGCTCCAAGAAAGGACCTCGCCTTTGGGCTAGGACTGCTTAGCGCTAAGTCCCTCCTCCTGGACCGCAAACCGTTGGCTCTAAGTGAAAGGCCAGCCCGGAGCCCACCGTCTCTGGGCTGGAGGTTAAGTTGGGTCCAGCAATCATGTGTCTGTGTTACTGTTTCACACAGGGGCAAAAACATTTATCATTTAGAACATGACATTGAAAGTAATGTCACATCTCCATTATCGCTTGACTTACTCTTCCCTGTAAAAAATGCATTACACTGGCATTGCTTTTTCCTCAGAGGACCCATGCAGATTCATTTGTAACAGTTGGTAAACTTAAACAGTATGTAACAGATTGGGAATGCACGGTTGTGTGCAGATGGAGTATTAAAAATTACTTTCCTTTCTAGAAATGTTAAAAGTACTTATTTCTTTATTTTCTCTAACCAAAGTCCTAGGTTGATTTGTGAAAATTTTAAAAATAATAATATATCCACCTTTGGAAATAGTAAATATGTGATAATAAAGAAAGAAAGTATAATCTAGGCATAAAATAGAATATGATTGAAACGTTTAGAAAGCACCCTTGACTTTGGAAAATACAGCCTGTTAAACATTGTTTTTATTGGAGCATAGTTGATTCACTGTGTGGTGTTAGATTCAGCTGTACAGCAAAGTGAGTCAGTTACACATATACGCATGTCTGCTCTTTTTTTCTAGATTCTTTCCCCATATAGGCCACTACAGGGTATTGAGTAGAATCCCTGTGCTATACAGGTATATAGTAGTGTGTATATGTCAATCCCAGTCTCCCAATTTCTGCCCCCCCAAAAAATACATTTAACTTGCTCAAAACAATGTAAGCACAAAGTAGATATGCAAAATACCATTTGGCTGTTACTATTACAACGAATAAATGGCAAAGTGCATGTGAAATTGATCATGATCTCAACCTGCTTTGATCANTGCTTAGCGCTAAGTCCCTCCTCCTGGACCGCAAACCGTTGGCTCTAAGTGAAAGGCCAGCCCGGAGCCCACCGTCTCTGGGCTGGAGGTTAAGTTGGGTCCAGCAATCATGTGTCTGTGTTACTGTTTCACACAGGGGCAAAAACATTTATCATTTAGAACATGACATTGAAAGTAATGTCACATCTCCATTATCGCTTGACTTACTCTTCCCTGTAAAAAATGCATTACACTGGCATTGCTTTTTCCTCAGAGGACCCATGCAGATTCATTTGTAACAGTTGGTAAACTTAAACAGTATGTAACAGATTGGGAATGCACGGTTGTGTGCAGATGGAGTATTAAAAATTACTTTCCTTTCTAGAAATGTTAAAAGTACTTATTTCTTTATTTTCTCTAACCAAAGTCCTAGGTTGATTTGTGAAAATTTTAAAAATAATAATATATCCACCTTTGGAAATAGTAAATATGTGATAATAAAGAAAGAAAGTATAATCTAGGCATAAAATAGAATATGATTGAAACGTTTAGAAAGCACCCTTGACTTTGGAAAATACAGCCTGTTAAACATTGTTTTTATTGGAGCATAGTTGATTCACTGTGTGGTGTTAGATTCAGCTGTACAGCAAAGTGAGTCAGTTACACATATACGCATGTCTGCTCTTTTTTTCTAGATTCTTTCCCCATATAGGCCACTACAGGGTATTGAGTAGAATCCCTGTGCTATACAGGTATATAGTAGTGTGTATATGTCAATCCCAGTCTCCCAATTTCTGCCCCCCCAAAAAATACATTTAACTTGCTCAAAACAATGTAAGCACAAAGTAGATATGCAAAATACCATTTGGCTGTTACTATTACAACGAATAAATGGCAAAGTGCATGTGAAATTGATCATGATCTCAACCTGCTTTGATCAGAAACCGCTTTGAGAGTCTCCTAAAAGCTGCACATCACTTCCCTCAGTGATGATGTGCATATGTGCCTGCAGTTGCAGGGGTTCGTGAACTCTAAATCCCCCTGTTCCATCCTCTGTGGACCTTGTTTAAGAACCTATGATAAGCTCTGTGGTTTTGACAAAATATTTTTTAAAATGAACAAAAATTACATTTTATCAGCAGTTCACCCCTGACTGGTAGAATTAGTAGTGACTTATTTCCCTTCCTCATTTAAAATTTTCTGTTTTTTTCAGAAGCTATTACAGTTGTGTATTGATGTACATGGAGAAAAGAAAGTAAACCATAAGCTAAGACAACAACGGTCCTATAAAATGGGAAAGAAACGGAAAAAAAAGGGGAAAAGAGATTAGTCAGTGAACAGACACAGGTAGCTAGCGTCTCCTTATCTCCTAGGGAAGCTGTGACCCTGCCGTTCCTGTCAGCAGCACGTTTAGTTTTTTAGTCTAGTCTCAGTCGTGTCCAACTCTNGCTTTTTCTTTTTTAAAAATTCTTTTCTCGCTTTGACATTTAGGTCTGTGGTCCATTTCTGAGTTAATCTCTTGTACATGGTGCAAAGTGTGATCAGTTGTCACTGCCCTTCTGCGTCGGGGTATTCAGATTTTTCTCCAGCGCCATTATCACATGGCATGTGGAATCTTAGTGCCCCAACTAGGGGTTGAACCTGTGCCTCCCGCATCAGAAGGTGAAGTCTTAGCCCCTCGAGGAAGTCCTCTGATGTCTTTTATTCTTAATGCAGGAAAACTGAGAGAATGAAAGGCAGTTTTCAGCCTTCGTTTTGCATATGTTATTTATCTCTCTCATTTATGGTACTTGCACTTTGGACAAGGTTGAGAGCAAATGAAACGAGACAGGCTGACTGGCCCTGGGACTCCCGACTCCTCTCCCCTGTCCCCCTGCTTCCCCAGCTATTAAGTGGAGGCTGGACTGGATGATTCTTTGAGCTCCTTCTCGCACTAACATTCTGTGATGGCAATGTGGAATCTGGAAGCCAGTGGTTGAAAGGTGAACAAGAAGGAGGTGTTGGACAGGGAGGAGGTCAGAGGTGAGCTGGGCCGAGGAAGAAGAGGAGTGACAGGCTTGCCCTTGGTGGCAGCAGACACTTCAGGACATGTTCTTGCTGCATTTTCTCTGGAAACAGTGCCCACCAGGGCGAGCCCGGCTCCTCCCGGCCAGTGAAATGCCTTCTCCAAGTCCTTTGAAACTTACAGCCTTTGTAAGCCAGCAGAACTGGGGTCCAGCTGGTTCCATCTCCTCCCTTTCAGAGAGGAAAACACAGAGAAGGAAGTAGCTCACCCAGAGTCAGAGTTGCTCATAAAGCCAAGTCTGGAGCCAGTTTGAGTGATGCCCACCCCTTCCACCTGCGTGCCCCCTTCTCTCACACACGCACACAAGCCATACTCCCTCTGGATCCACTCCACGCCCCAGCCAGAGGGCGCCCACTGCTCAGACCTCAAGGTGCTCAGACTCGAGGGCAGGGTGTCTGCGGACAGGCTCTCCCACCTGTCGTGGGCTGATGGAGACTGCACAGACATCCCTGGCCAGACACCTGGGCACTAGTGGCTATCTGATTATCTCGGGAGCCCTGGAGCCCCCCTCCATGCCAGCCGCCACCTGCACCCTCACAGCAGCGCCCTGGGCAGCCTGCCCCAGTCAGTGGGCTCGGCCCCTCAGCAGTAGACAAGAACGAGGAGGGGAGTGGGGCCGTATGGTGGGGCAAGCAGTGGCCCAGCCTCATGGGGGGCAGGTGTGGCATCCAGCTGTCTGAAGGAAGCCAGGTCTCTTGCACAGAGGTCTTCTGAGAGGAGAGGCCCCACTTGTGCCGGGGTGTCCTCCAGAGAGAGAGGCTGTGTAAGTTGGCAGGCTGCAGTCTGCTTCATGTGAGAGGATCCCATTCAAGGTGAAGGGGTTGGCCTCAGGTGTGACTCTGCCAACCCAGTGCCCGCCACCCCGTGAGCCACTCGAAGACTTCCTCCTTCGGGATCTGTCCCCGATTCTTCTCTTGACTTCATCAGCTTTCCCTCTGCCCTCTCATCCTGAATTTACACACTGACGATTCACTCCCCCATGTGTATTTCTTCGCAAGTATCATGGGCATGCTTTGATTCCTGCAGACAGCCGTGGCCTGTCCTTTGGAGCAGGGACAGTCCTGCTGCAGCCCCTGTTTGCAAGATCTTGTGGGCCAGGGGGAGATGAGACCCCTGCAGACAGGAAAGGCCCAGCGTGACTGGGGCTGTGACCGGGGTGGGGATGAGTATGCGGTGCAGGAGCACGGTAGGTGGGAGCGGGCGCCGGCTGCCGTGTGTGTCAGCCCCTGGGGGAGGCACCGGGCACCCCCCAAACTCCCAGTGTGTCGTGGTTACTGCAGTGCACTGCATGTTGCACAGACATTCCTGCCCCCAGAGCCGCGTGAAAGCCAGTGAGGCCTCTCTGTCCCCATCAGTGACCTGTGGCCACTGACATCTTAACCAGTACGTGCCAAGGAGCGGCAACTCAGTAGGGTCTAAAAACGTTCCGTGGCAACACTAAATTTAAAATTTAGGAGGTGCCATTACTGCAGGACATTTCAGGGCCTTGAATTTACTGTTTAAGAACGCCGTGAGTTTTGGAGAAAGAGTATGGGGTTCCCCTCCCCAGGCACTGGTGTTCCACAGAGCACACTTTGGGAACCGCTTTCCTGCCAGGCAGCTCTGGCAGCTGGTTCTCCAGACAGCAGACCATGATGGGAGGGAAGAGGAGATGTGGCGTGGGTCTGCCCCCGGTGTACGAGGGGTCCCCTACCACCTCCCTCTCGGCCCATGCCACTTCTTGCCCCTTCACCCTGTCCGTGTTCCTTGGGGAAAGGCCAGAGCAGACTTGTGAAGTCAGGGACAGGTGCTGTGAAGTTGGTATCCGTGGTGCTGGGCACTCGCCCCACAGCTGTAATTCTGCTGGTGTGGGAGAGGAGGGCGGCCCATTTGTGCTGGGCGGGTGCTGGGGAGGTCACTGCGGCCCTGCTGTCCCCCTGCACCTCGCTGTCCTGCCCACCCTAGCCTGGCCCCCGTGGCTCCCCAGCCACAGGGTCTGCGGGCTCTGTCCCGGCGTCCGTGATCAGAAGGGCTCCCTGTGTGTTCTGGGGATGGCTACTGGCCTCCAGCAAGACTGCGGGCCTATGTGCTGACAGCTAGCTGGCTGTTTTTGTGACATTTCAGGGACACCACGTCCACCTCGCTCACCCCTGAGGATGCTGAAGACATGCCCGTGGGGCAGGATTCTGAAATCTGCTTGCTGAAGTCAGGAGAACTGATGTAAGTCATGGGCCCTAGCTGGCCTTGCTGGGCTGGCAGGGGCTGGAGGTCACAACTGGGGAGGAGAGGAGGAGCGCCAGAGGAGGCCTGGCCTTTCCACGCCCCCCAGAAAACACTCCTGTGCTTGGACTGGGCACCCACACGGCTTTCAGGTGTGCACTGCTTTTTCTTTTTCCCTTTCTTCTTCTTCGTTTTTTTGCTAAGATTTATATACAGTAAGATTTCCCGTTTATAGTGCACAGTGCTTGGATTTAGACAGATGATATGGTGTAGTCACTGATTGTCTGGCAGCCCACACGTCCTGCTGGGTCGGAGGCTTATAGTCTCAGGCCCCCGTGCCCATCCAGCTCCACTCCCCTTGATCCAGAAAAGAAAAATGACTCCCCCCCCCCAGCCATGTGACCAGAGTGTAGATACAGAACAGTCCCATCACCCTGGAAGGCTTCCCTGTCCTCTCGTAGCCACTCTTCCTGCACTTCTGTGCCCTGTGTATATCGCAGGGTGGTGCTTACTGTGGAAAGGAAAAGGACCCCTCTCTTTTAAGTAGAGAACACTAGGAAGGTAAGACTTGAAGGAGTTGCCATGCAGAAATGTGAGGGAACACCATTCAGGCGGAGGGGACAGTCGGTGCACGGACCCTGAGGCAGGATGGTGCCTGGTGTATATTCAAGGAATCCAGGAAGGGCTGGAGCAGAAAGCAGGAGAGAGACTGGATGAGGAGGAGACAGGGCCCACGTCACACCAGGCCTTCTGGGCCATCGTAAGGACTTTTAATTTGAGGGAAGTAGGAGCTTTAAATTAGATTGGGATTAGAAGCATGACTTAACCTAACTTACGTTAGAAACAGGGTCACTCTCGTTGCCATGTGAAGAATGACTCTGCAGGGACAGAAGAAGGGAGACCAGTAGAATTTATATTTGTAATGTGAGTACAAAATTGATGCTGGGAAAGTCTGTAGACAACAGACTTTTTTAAGATTACATTTGAGCAGAGATGGTAAACCCTTACTATCTTCTCATTAGCATCTCCCTTGGCAAGACTGAGTATTGTCGTCTCACTGAGCAGGTGAGGTCTAGAAAGTGAAAAAAGATTAAGGGCACAATCCAGGTCACTGGGTGCAAGGGCAGAATTCTGGAATGTAAAATAATGAAATGACCCAGCATCGGTGGGGCATCCTGTCAGAGTGAGTGGTGCAACAAGATCTCCAGGTTATGAGACCTCTTTTCCACAATAGACCCCTCTGCCTACTCTCAGATTCTTGAAAACTGTTAATATTGGACAAGACCTTTTTTTTTCTGACTATCAGTTCGGTTCAGTCGCTCAGTTGTGTCTGACGATGAGACCCCGTGGACTGCAGCATGCCAGGCCTTCCTGTGCCATCACCAACTCCCGGAGTCTACTCAAATTTGTGCCCATTGAGTTGGTGATGCCATCCAACCATCTTATCCTCTGTCGTCCCCTTCTCCTCCTGCCCTCAATCATTCCCACCATCAGGGTCTTTTCAAATGAGTCAGCTCTTCGCATCAGGTGGCCAAAGTACTGGAGTTTTAGCTTCAGCATCATTCCCTCCAAAGAAATCCCAGGGCTGATCTCCTTCAGAATGGACTGGTTGGCTCTCCTTGCAGTCCAAGGGACTCTCAAGAGTCTTCTCCAACACCACAGTTCAAAAGCATCAATTCTTTGGCACTCAGCCTTCCTTATAGTCCAACTCTCACATCCATACATGACTGCTGGAAAAACCATAGCTTTGACTAGATGGACCTTTGTTGGCAAGTAATGTCTCTGCTTTTTAATACGCTGTCTAGGGTGGTTATAACTTTTCTTTCAGGGAATAAGCATCTTTTAACTTGATGGCTGCAGTCACCATCTGCAGTGATTTTTGAGCCCCCAAAAATAAAGACTGTCACTATTTCCACAATTTCTCCATCTATTTGCCATGAAGTGATGGGACCAGATGCCATGATCTTTGTTTTCTGAATGTTGAGCTTTAAGCCAACTTTTTCACTCTCTTCTTTCACTTTTATCAAGAGGCTCTTTAGTTCCTCTCCACTTTCTGCATAAGGGTGGTGTCATCTGCATATCTGAGGTGATTGATATCTCTCCCAGTAATCTTGATTCCAGCTTGTGCTTTCTCATGATGTGCTCTGCATATAAGTTAAATAAGCAAGGTGATACAGCCTTCAGTTCAGTTCAGTCGCTCAGTCGTGTCCGACTCTTTGCGACCCCATGAATCGCAGCACGCCAGGCCTCCCTGTCCATCACCAACCCCCGGAGTTCACTCAGACTCACGTCCATCGAGTCTGTGATGCCATCCAGCCATCTCATCTTCTGTCGTCCCCTTCTCCTCCTGCCCCCAATCCCTCCCAGCATCAGAGTCTTTTCCAATGAGTCAACTCTTCACGTGAGGTGGCCAAAGTACTAGAGTTTCAGGTTTAGCATCATTCCATCCAAAGAAATCCCAGGGCTGATCTCCTTCAGAATGGACTGATTGGATCTCCTTGCTGTCCAAGGGATTCCCAAGAGTCTTCTCCAACACCATAGTTCAAAAGCATCAATTCTTCAGCGCTCAGCTTTCTTCACAGTCCAACTCTCATATCCATACATGACTACTGGAAAAACCATAGCCTGACTAGACAGACCTTAGTTGGCTAAGTAATGTGTGCTTTTCAATATGCTGTCTAGGTTGCTCATAACTTTTCTTCCAAGGAGTAAGCGTCTTTTAATTTCATGGTTGCAGTCACCATCTGCAGTGATTTTGGAGCCCCCAAAAATAAAGTCTGACACTGTTTCCACTGTTTTCCCCATCTATTTCTCACGAAGAGATGGGACCAGATGCCATGATCTTCGTTTTCTGAATGTTGAGCTTTAAACCAACTTTTTCACTCTCCTCTTTCACTTTCATCAAGAGGCTTTTTAGTTCCTCTTCACTTTCTGCCATAAGGGTGGTGTCATCTGCATATCTGAGGTTATTGATATTTCTCCCGGCAATCTTGATTCCAGCTTGTACTTCTTCCAGCCCAGCGTTTCTCATGATGTACTCTGCATAGAAGTTAAATAAGCAGGGTGACAATATACAGCCTTGACGTACTCCTTTTCCTATTTGGAACCAGTCTGTTGTTCCATGTCCAGTTCTAACTGTTGCTTCCTGACCTGCACATAGGTTTCTCAAGAGGCAGGTCAGGTGGTCTGGTATTCCCATCTCTTTCAGAATTTTCCACAGTTTATTGTGATCCACACAGTCAAAGGCTTTGGCATAGTCAATAAAGCAGAAATAGATGTTTTTCTGGAACTCTCTTGCTTTTTCCATGATCCAGCAGATGTTGGCAATTTGATCTCTGGTTCCTCTGCCTTTTCTAAAACCAGCTTGAACATC
>SJYW01010233.1:177781-194916 GCA_006410735.1 Raphicerus campestris
TGTATGGATGTGAGAGTTGGACTGTGAAGAAGGCTGAGTGCTAAAGAATTGATGCTTTTGAACTGTGGTGTTGGAGAAGACTCTTGAGAGTCCCTTGGACTGCAAGGAGATCGGCCCTGGGATTTCTTTGGAAAGAATGATGCTAAAGCTGAAACTCCAGTACTTTGGCCACCTCGTGCGAAGAGTTGACTCATTAGAAAAGACCCTGATGCTGGGAGGGATTTGGAGCAGGAGGAGAAGGGGACGACAGAGGATGAGATGGCTGGATGGCATCACTGACTCAATGGACATGAATCTGAGTGAACTCCGGGAGTTGGTGATGGACAGGGAGGCCTGGCGTGCTGCGATTCACGGGGTCGCAAAGAGTCCGACACGACTGAGCGACTGAACTGAACTGAACTGCACTGAACTGAGCCCCACTTTGGGGACTTTGTGGCCACCGTGTAGCATTTTAAGGAATAGGCAGCTATGTTCAGCCCTGAGGTGAAAAAGTAATCACATCTTTGTGTTTTGGATTCAGTCGTTTCATACAGGCTGAAAGCGTTCACGTGGAGGTTTTCTCTGGTTGCGGCGAGTGGGGGCTCCGGTTTGCTGTGCGCAGGCTGCTCACTGCGGGGGCTTCTCTTGTTGTGGAGCACGGGCTCTAGGTGTGCGGGCTTCAGCAGCTGCAGCCCGTGGGCTCAGTAGTTGTGCCTTGAGGGCCTACTTGCCCCTCAGCATGTGGGATCTTCCCAGACCAGGGAACACACCCATGTCCCCTGCATCGGCAGACGGATACTTAACCACTGGGACCAGCAGGGAAGCCCTCCCAAAAATGTTTTTAATTTTGGCTGGCTGTGTGTTACTTCCTGTTATATCTTCAGTTTTAAAGTATCTCACCTGGCCAGCAGGTTGGAGACTGCCCGTGAGGAAGAGGTTGGCCATCCCAGTACCCCAGCCCCGGCCCTGGCCAGCTCACACCATGTGCTCAGACTTGGCCTCCGACAGTGAGGCCCTGGGAACAATGTTCTCAGAAAATAAGTGTCTCCTGGGATTAATTTCTCATTCTCAGAGGAGATAGGAAGCTGGAGACCTGGAAAGATGAAAGGGCTCTGGGACATACGGACTGACTAGCGCCCAGTGAGAAGCCACGGGTGAGCCAGGGGCAGTCAGCCTGGAGGCATGTAGACCCAGAAGCTTCACAGAGTGCCCGAGAGACGTGGGTGGAGGGCTGGGCCCGTCCTCTGACACCCCGAGGGCAGCGGCACCAGCACCAACAGGAAAGGGCCAGGCAGGATTCCACCTGGAGTGAGCCCCTGCTTCCTGAAGCCAGGAAGAAGCTTCTCTGGAGGGTAGTGCGTTCTGGCACTGCATGGCCAGAGGAGGCGGGGGGACCATTCTTTCAGGATGATGACCTAATCATGATTTGGGCGAAACTCATGTCTACACTGGTCCCCGCCCCATTGTAAGTCATTGACAAACCCAGGGCATGTGGAAGGACACCCCCCGGAAGTGGGGGCTGATGAGGCTCAGCTGTGAGCTCACGAGGCATTCAGCCTCCCTGAGCCTCAGTTTCCTTCCCCAAATGAAGAGTCTGCCCAGAGGCTCTGTGGTGCCCTCTCCGCTTCTGTGACACTTTTCCATCTGCCTGTCCTCCCAGGTGCTCATTCCCACCACCCGCTGCAATTCCCACAAGGAGAATATCCAGGGCCAGCTCAAGGTCCGCACGCCAGGCATCTACCTGCTCATCTTTGACAACACCTTCTCCAGGTAGGCCGCCTCCTCGGGCAGCGTCCGGATGAACCCACCTGGCACCCCACCTCAAGGATAGAGGTGGACATCTAAAAGCAGTGGTTCATTAATTTTAGGCCTATACTCTGGTGTACCAGTGTCCGTTGTAGCGTGTGTAATACACAGCCTGATACTTACAGAGTCTCACCACGGGTTAAGCGTGTTCTCTGCCCTCTGCTCTTATGAATATGACTCCCTTCAGCCGCACAGCAGCCCCGTGCAGTAGGGACTGTCTTTCTCCTCATGCTGCTGCTGAGGGACTGAGGACCTGGAAGAGGGGCACCCCCAATCACACAGCTGGTGGTGGGGCTGGATTTGAACCCAGGTGGCCTGGCTCAAGGCTCTAGGCTCCTACCCAGCATGCTCTTCTGCTTCTGCCATGCTGATGCCCTCTGCCCAGGCCACAGAGGAGCTCAGCAAATACAGTGGAAGGACTGGGCAGATGGGTGAATGGATGGATGAGAGAGAAGTGAAGTAATGAAGGCCCAGGGCTAATCGGGACTGGAGCTGTGAGGTGAGGCCCCTGGGCCCCCTTGTCCAGGGAGTGGAGCAGCAAGTACCATCTCTGGGGAGCACGACTTCAGAGCTCCAGGTGCAGGTCCAGGAGTGAGTGCAGGGTTGAGGGGCAGGAGGATGGGGGTGAATGGAGATGAGGCTGGAGGGGCAGCCAAGAAAGGAAGTAGGACAGCGGACCAATGTTGGTTGAGCATCTGTCTCGAGCCAGGGCCCTGCTTCATGGGGATGTGCAACAGCGAAGGCTGCTGGGCACCTGTCCCTATTCTGGCTTCAGCATAAGCCCTTAGTAGGGGCTCGCTTCATTCATAAGACCTGTCTGATCAGCATCCAGCCACACCCTCTCTGAGCGGGGCCCTGAGCTAACAGCCACATCCCTCCCCATGGGCGCCCTTGCCAGCCCGCTGGGCTTTAAGCACAGTAACTTAATAGCTATCAAGTAGGTGAGAAGCTGGGGTGCCACCCTCTCACCACCTCAGGGCCCTGAACTCCCAGGGCGTGTGGCCATGGGCATCCACCAAGGGAGAGCTTGGAAGAATGGGCTCCCCACCTTTCCCCTTCCCCGCCCTTCCCCCAGGAACATGAACACCCTGCGTTAGCAGGATTCTTGGGCATGGGCTCTGCATGTCCAGAAAGCTGGTCAGGCCAGGCATGGGCCTCAGCCCCTCAGGGCAGCCATCAGGAGGCGGGGTGGAGGCCAGCCCAGCACAGGGTCTGCTCTCCCACCTGGGTTTTAGTGGAACCCTGGTTTCCTCTGCAGTGGCAGCCAGCATTTTTGCTACCCTCCTGAGCCCCACCGCAGGTTAACGGAGAGGCTGGGAGCAGCGTGTTGAGGGCAGGGGCAGCCCCAGACCAGCTTTGCAGTCGGCATTAGAAGCAGCCGTGGCGCTGAGACACACTGTGGCGCTCGCCGCTGATGTCATCTCAGGGCCTAGTCAAGGTTTTCAAAGCACGACAGCGGAAGAGATCCAGATGTCCAGTCAGAATGAGATCCAAGCTTGCCTCCACTGTGTGTGTCCCCTCCACGCCTGCGCCACCCACTTCCCCAGGGCAGCCCAGACCGCCGAGACCCCTGATACACCCCCACCCCAGGGCCCCTTCAGAGCAGCAAGGGGAGGAGGCGTGCTTCACAGTGTGGGACTAAATGGGCGTTTCTGCANAGCCCGCCTCCACTGTGTGTGTTCCCTCCACGCTTCCGCCACCCACTTCCCCAGGGCAGCCCAGACCGCTGAGACCCCTGATACACCCCCACCCCAGGGCCCCTTCAGAGCAGCAAGGGGAGGAGGCGTGCTTCACAGTGTGGGACTAAATGGGCGTTTCTGCACCCAAGCCCAGGACAGTCCACCGAGGTGTCCTAAGATCCTTTTGCAGGAAGATATCTCTGCTGGAGTCAGGAAATGGGGGTGAGGGAACCTGGAAGAGTCCACACAGTCTGTGAGGGACCCCAGGCTTGGAGCAGAGGTGTTTGCACCAAGGTTTCCCTTGCCAGCCGGCACCCACCCCAGCCAGGTCACTGCAGCTGCTTCCAGCCCTCGGAATAACCCCTCCTTCCCCATTTGTCTCCTCAGATTCGTCTCCAAGAAAGTCTTTTATCACTTAACTGTTGACCGGCCTGTGATCTACGATGGAAGTGATTTCCCGTAACCTCAAGTACCTGGATTTTGCTAGTCTCACATTACCCACAGGAAACACTACTCCTCCTCACTTGTCACGTAAAGCACCGAAAAAACCCAGAAAACAAAAAACAGCTGCTCTAACACTACCAGTATCCACTATGCAACTTTAGGAGACGGGCCCTTGGCTGCTCTCAGCCGCGCTGCTCCCAGCGCCGTGCACTCAGCACTGCACGTCACTCTCAGCCCCGGGGCTCGTAAGGGCTCAAGGGACGTTTTCCATTGTCCTCACACCCGGAGGGCCTCTATGCCAAAGCTTTAAACACTCAGGAGACCATGGCCTCTCCAGGGGGGCGCAGTTGGCTCCAGGCCTCCTGTGAAGAGTTTCCTAGGTCAGAGGGGTCCCGGCTTCCGCCCGTGGAGAGACACAGCCCCCTGTGCCCAGCCAGGCATCATGGGTGACTATGAGCTGGAAGGCCTGGCCAGACCCTGTGGGGCCCTCGAGTCCTCCCTGGGAAAGGATGTCAGGGCGCCTAGGGGCCCACTTGAGAGCCCATCCAGCTTCCTCCATCACGCTCCTGTCCCCTCCTGCCCGGGGAGTGCAGGGCTGCTCCGAGGGGCCGCCAGCTGCCCTCCTCCTGGCCCTTCTATCTGGGCGAGTCTGTCCTAGAGCAAAGCCCTCCACTCAGCTGGGCCTCTCAGCAGCTCCCAATACCGCCCTAAGAATCAGAAGTGAAGCTAATCCAGAAAACAGCCCACCTACTGAGGGCCTGCAGTGCAGTCTACGTCCAGATGGCCAGAGCCCAGATGCTGGGTAACATCCACGCCGTGACCAAAAGGCTGGACATGTCAGCCTGTGGGACTCACTTCTCAGCCTGTCTTTGTTTATATTAACAAGAGCTTCTGCAGATACGTTTACTAATGATCATATTCAGGGTAGGAACCACTTTTAAAAGTCGAGGGCTTCTTAAGAGAAGCCTTTGCTAACTCAAGTATAAACGGGCATAATTCATGAATCGGCTTTTGCTCACCTCTCGGTCCCTCCTCCCCACCTGCCTAGGTTCCCCGCACCCCTTTTGCCCACTTCCTGCTGCTCAGCCTGCAGCTGACACCTGGGAGCAAATGAATCCTCTGTCCTTTTCCGGAACAAGAAGCAGATGATCTTCCTGTTCTCTGTGGCCCTTTTCTACCACCACAGAGAGATCACCTTTGACGGCCTGTTCACAGGGCAGTCAGGACCCAGGTCCTTCCGCAGTGAGCAGAGATCTGACTAAGCAGCCCACCTTAGCTGTGGTCAGGGGAGAGGGTACCTGGCAAGGCGACTGCGGGTCTGAATACCCCGCCAGCCCTTCAGCTGGCCCGGTGACTAAGCCAAGTCACACCACGTCGAAGCTTCATCTCATCATTCATGAGCCTGATCTGACTGGTTTTGAGAACTGACGAATGGGTCAAGAATCCTTGGCCAAGTTCAGTTCAGACCCCGTGCTCCTCAGGCACCAGCAGAGGTAGGAGGAAATGACTTTGGCAGTAGACTCAGAACTTCCATTTAAACAGGAGACATAGGCACTTCCAGGCACTTTAAGTGGGGCTTGAGACATGGTGAACAGAACCTTCCAGAAAAGAGCTGGCCCTCTCATGCTCTCTTTCCTGGGAGCAGCCACCTCTGGCAGAAAGCCAAGAGTCTCTAGCATTTCATTGAGCAAGGTCCTGATGGTGCTTAGCACCAAAACAAATGGCCAGGCCCCCAGAGACCTCTAGACTCGTGCTTGTCCTTACAGGGTGCCGCACTGCTTGAAATCCATCTCCCCCTTGAAGAGGATAACCAGATGTAGCTGGCTCACCACTTGAGAGAAACAAAAGACCCTGAAGCATCTGGAATCTCGGTTTGAGTGCTTAGCTTTCCCAGGATACCCTGGAGACACGGCCAAGCAGGCGGCCCTCTGCTCATCTCACCAGCGTCACCTGCAGCTCGAGTCAGCATTTCTCGAGTAGCTGCTGGGTTTCCTGTGGAAGGCCTAAGACATTCCATCTGAGGCTTGTTCTGATCCTCTGTGACGTGACCCAGCAGGAGACTAACTGCAGCTTACAAAAATCCCGTGGCTCTTGTGAAGCCAGCCCAGAGGCACTGCTGCAGGAGCTCGTGGGCCCCTTGTGCCAGCGCTGCAGATGGTGATGGTAGTGGGTGCAAAAGCCTTCGCCTGCCACCGCGGCCCCACCCTGCCACTGCAGCGCATTTATTTTTTTGTGCTGAATGGACTCTTGTTCTTTGTTACTTTGCTGTGGGAGCTCGGGTTTGCTGTGCAGCTAGAGTTCATCTTGACATATTTAAGTGTGGCTTGTATAAACTGCTTTCTTATTTTAAACAGGTTCCCAACTTTACTGAAGTTTGGGGGTTGAGGTATTCTTTTTACTGCAAACGATAATGAAAAACAGCTATTGAAAGTGGTGGCCCCAGCCAGTAGACTGAATTAACACTAAAAGTCAACAAGTAGGAAACATTCTTGGGATCCCAGATCACTATCTAAAAAAAAAAAAGAAAAATCCCCCAGCGGCCTCTTTGGGGGCTGGCCGAGCTCTCTGAATAACTTGCTGTTTAGTATTGATTAGTACCAGCCGCCCTGCTCACTGCTGCCTTGGAAGCCACTGATCACCCTCGCCCGGGAACACGGCCTCTGTCAGGCACCCTCATCCACCGCCAGCAAGCATGTCTGGGAGAAAGTGTAGCCCCTGCAGGGCACTTCTGGCTGGAGCCCACCTACTCCACATCCGCTGGACCAAGAGCAGGCAAGGAAATTCTCAAACAAATCTGAAACTGAAACACTACATAGGGTCTGAAAAGTCTGAATGCACAGCCACACTAGATAAATCAGAGATAAAGGAGATGGTTTTTTAAAATTATTTTCCGTTGTCACTCACCTTCGGTGGTGAAGCCATTCCAGACTCATCTGAAAAGAAATCCCCATTTGGGGATGCAATCTCAGAGTCTGTGTTTTATCATTCTGGTTAGCTGTCCACCACACGTTTTTATAGGCGTTCCCGTTTTAGAAGCCCACCTTGGCGGCTCCACCTTGGAGAATCCCCACCTCAGCTCAGAGGTGCTGAGAACGAGAGCGGAGCCGCCCTCTGCCGCGCTCAGAATCAAGGGCCCCCAGCACAGAGAATGCAGAGTCGGCCATCTCCGTTTACACAGCGCTTCCCAAAAGGTTCTTTTCAGCGGAACCCTGGGTGAATTTTTCTCTGTTGTGGTGCTTCCAAGGAAACAAAGACAGGTAATAATGCCTTTTCTCTCTTAAGCACTTTTTCAAAATAACACAGTACATCTTTAAATTTGGGGAGGCATTTCTGATAAAAAGACTTCCTCAGAACCTGAGGACAAGGGCTGTCCAGAGATGCGCCTGTCCCCCAATGGCTGCAGAGCAACAGCGAAGCCTCAGTCGGGTGGCTTCCAAATCAGAATTGCACTTTAACTGACCAATCCTCAATGCTCGCGGCCTTACAGGGTAGTGGGTCTGGGAACCTAACTTTTTTATCTGCCAAAGAATTACCAGAAGCACATCAAATGCCAACTCTCCACCTGCCCAGTGGGGGTGAGGAACTTTTGTATCCCCAAACATAGTCCGTATAGCATCTGCTGCACCATTTGGGAATGTCTTATTTTTAATCTCAGGATTAAAATAAACACTATGACATTGAGAGTGGCGTCACGTTTCATTCCATTGAGACATAAGGTGAGAGATGAAGTTGCACACAGCAGAGTTGGGGCAAAGCTATTGGGCCAGGTCAAGTACTGTGACTTTTCAAGAGGGAAGAAAAAGGCAGCTGTTCTAAGAAGTTGCCACATTGGCCGGATATCTGGACCCACAGTCTAAGCTGAGGTCCGAGTTCAGACCTGCCTCAGCCAATGCAATGCACCAACCCACTGCCCTCTGCCAGAAGAGCTGCATTCAGCGAAATTCCCCAGCCCTCCCCTGGTCCACAAAGAGCAGCCTGATTTACCAGAATGTTGGAGTCAGGGAGGAGGTCACTGGTGGCCTAAAACCACGGTTAATCAAGCTGGATCCAAGTCTAGGCAGAGCTGCTGGAGGAGGCAGCAGAGAGAGGCAGCGAAGACCCTGGACATGGGCTCCAAGGGCCGTGTCCCAGTCACTCCTCCCCAGGCAGACGGAGCTTGGGCCAGGCAGTCCATCTGCACTCACCTCTGGAGCTCCCTGTGCCCGACAGGGGCCCCCCAGCTCTCCTTCCCTCCACTCCCCTTCTTGCAGCCTTCCTCCTGCCTCGGGTCTCCCGCGGCCGCCTCTTTCATCAGTTACTCAGGAGTAGGTGACACTTCCTGGAAGTATTGTTCCCTGCAGCTCCAGGAGCCTGTTTTTCATCCTCATCTCTCTGCTCTGCCTCACCCCGCAGCAGGGAGCACCGAGCACGGTGCTCACCGGCCTCTGAATCAGCGAGGACACTGGGCACCACCATCAGCCCTAGGCCATTAGCAATCCCACTGGCCAACTTGGCCAGAGACCAACCCCCAAGACCCCCATGGTAGAGAAGGACAAGGTCAAGCCCACAGGGCCGATTTGGGGAGGATAGAGGTGAGCTGGTTACTGGATCAGACACGTGTAGCCTCCTGTGCCGTCAAGCCTCTCCTGTCCCGTAATGAAAGAGTACTCTATCCAAGTGCCTGAAACAGCACAGCAGAAGGAACTGTGTTCATAGGAAAGGCCCTGTAGAGAGGCCACGTGGACTGAGCCCAGGAGAACGGACCGGGACACAGATACAGGCTGCTCTATCTGGGCTGGGATCCAGGGCCTCCGTGCCACACTCCTGGTGCACCTCTTCCCCACCTGCCGAACCGCCCCAAGGTGAGCAAACCAAACCTCCGCTCCTGGTTTTCCAAGCCCCCACGCGATTCTGGGAATTCTGGTTCCTCTCAGTGTCCGTAGACGCATGCCTGCCGCTGCCTGCGATGCTTCTTCCCCCCAGAGGATGTAGCGATTCCCCGGGTGACTCAGAAGGACACTTCAGCCAGGGTCAGACCTCTCGGTTTGAAGGTGCGTGGGAAAAATCGGGCGAGTGGAGCCCGCCACCCACACACATCTGCAGAGCAAATAGATGGTGAAACCTGTCGCCTGAAATGAGAAAACGGACTTTTATTGAGAGAGTGGTTAAAGCTGAAGCTATCAAAACCCAGGGGAAAGCAGAGCTATTGTGAAAGCCGCTCAAAGTGGGTTAGGGTTGAAAGAAAGGTCAGCCTTTTACTTTTCCCACACCCGCTGGTTTCTGAAGAAAGATAGTAAAGCCGAGCCGAAGTATGATCACCAATCTCTGGGCTTTGATGTGTGTCCCCTCGTCCCTCCCCCATCCCTCGAGCTCCGGGGGGAGGCTGGAGGCCGGTGTGGTTTCTTCATCCCTTCTGGCAGGTTGGTGCTGAGGTTATCGCAGACTTGGCAGCCTATCTGAAGCCTGGAAAGAGTTGTCTTAGCTCCATAATGAACAAAGGGAGCCAGGCCTTTCCAAACCCAAGGTGCGTGAGTGTCCTTCCCCAGGGAAGGCCTCATTTCCAGAGCACCTTTGGCTTCGGGCCTGTGGCTGCAGCAGGATGCTCAAGGGAAAGGCAATTTCAGGGATACCTCCCACTGAGCCCTGAGGAGAGAAGGACACCTTTTCTGGGAGGTCACCCATCTGTCTGCCAGGTCAGTGGGGCAGGCGCTGGCTTCTCCTTGGCATGAGAAAGGAAAGCGGGAGGGGGTAGGGGAGGCCTAAAGGCTAGCAGAGCGAAGGAGGGGTAAGAAAGGAGGGTCAGCAGCAGGAAGGGCCTTCCCTGGGGCCACGCCGCAGGCCAGGTGANATTGGGCCAGGTCAAGTACTGTGACTTTTCAAGAGGGAAGAAAAAGGCAGCTGTTCTAAGAAGTTGCCACATTGGCCGGATATCTGGACCCACAGTCTAAGCTGAGGTCCGAGTTCAGACCTGCCTCAGCCAATGCAATGCACCAACCCACTGCCCTCTGCCAGAAGAGCTGCATTCAGCGAAATTCCCCAGCCCTCCCCTGGTCCACAAAGAGCAGCCTGATTTACCAGAATGTTGGAGTCAGGGAGGAGGTCACTGGTGGCCTAAAACCACGGTTAATCAAGCTGGATCCAAGTCTAGGCAGAGCTGCTGGAGGAGGCAGCAGAGAGAGGCAGCGAAGACCCTGGACATGGGCTCCAAGGGCCGTGTCCCAGTCACTCCTCCCCAGGCAGACGGAGCTTGGGCCAGGCAGTCCATCTGCACTCACCTCTGGAGCTCCCTGTGCCCGACAGGGGCCCCCCAGCTCTCCTTCCCTCCACTCCCCTTCTTGCAGCCTTCCTCCTGCCTCGGGTCTCCCGCGGCCGCCTCTTTCATCAGTTACTCAGGAGTAGGTGACACTTCCTGGAAGTATTGTTCCCTGCAGCTCCAGGAGCCTGTTTTTCATCCTCATCTCTCTGCTCTGCCTCACCCCGCAGCAGGGAGCACCGAGCACGGTGCTCACCGGCCTCTGAATCAGCGAGGACACTGGGCACCACCATCAGCCCTAGGCCATTAGCAATCCCACTGGCCAACTTGGCCGGAGACCAACCCCCAAGACCCCCATGGTAGAGAAGGACAAGGTCAAGCCCACAGGGCCGATTTGGGGAGGATAGAGGTGAGCTGGTTACTGGATCAGACACGTGTAGCCTCCTGTGCCGTCAAGCCTCTCCTGTCCAGTAATGGAAGAGTACTCTATCCAAGTGCCTGAAACAGCACAGCAGAAGGAACTGTGTTCATAGGAAAGGCCCTGTAGAGAGGCCACGCGGACTGAGCCCAGGAGAACGGACCGGGACACAGATACAGGCTGCTCTATCTGGGCTGGGATCCAGGGCCTCCGTGCCACACTCCTGGTGCACCTCTTCCCCACCTGCCGAACCGCCCCAAGGTGAGCAAACCAAACCTCCGCTCCTGGTTTTCCAAGCCCCCACGCGATTCTGGGAATTCTGGTTCCTCTCAGTGTCCGTAGACGCATGCCTGCCGCTGCCTGCGATGCTTCTTCCCCCCAGAGGATGTAGCGATTCCCCGGGTGACTCAGAAGGACACTTCAGCCAGGGTCAGACCTCTCGGTTTGAAGGTGCGTGGGAAAAATCGGGCGAGTGGAGCCCGCCACCCACACACATCTGCAGAGCAAATAGATGGTGAAACCTGTCGCCTGAAATGAGAAAACGGACTTTTATTGAGAGAGTGGTTAAAGCTGAAGCTATCAAAACCCAGGGGAAAGCAGAGCTATTGTGAAAGCCGCTCAAAGTGGGTTAGGGTTGAAAGAAAGGTCAGCCTTTTACTTTTCCCACACCCGCTGGTTTCTGAAGAAAGATAGTAAAGCCGAGCCGAAGTATGATCACCAATCTCTGGGCTTTGATGTGTGTCCCCTCGTCCCTCCCCCATCCCTCGAGCTCCGGGGGGAGGCTGGAGGCCGGTGTGGTTTCTTCATCCCTTCTGGCAGGTTGGTGCTGAGGTTATCGCAGACTTGGCAGCCTATCTGAAGCCTGGAAAGAGTTGTCTTAGCTCCATAATGAACAAAGGGAGCCAGGCCTTTCCAAACCCAAGGTGCGTGAGTGTCCTTCCCCAGGGAAGGCCTCATTTCCAGAGCACCTTTGGCTTCGGGCCTGTGGCTGCAGCAGGATGCTCAAGGGAAAGGCAATTTCAGGGATACCTCCCACTGAGCCCTGAGGAGAGAAGGACACCTTTTCTGGGAGGTCACCCATCTGTCTGCCAGGTCAGTGGGGCAGGCGCTGGCTTCTCCTTGGCATGAGAAAGGAAAGCGGGAGGGGGTAGGGGAGGCCTAAAGGCTAGCAGAGCGAAGGAGGGGTAAGAAAGGAGGGTCAGCAGCAGGAAGGGCCTTCCCTGGGGCCACGCCGCAGGCCAGGTGAGCAGAAGCCACCTTTCTCATGGGAGGGAAGGAGCGGTGGGGAATGGCAGGTGTACTGAACAGACGACAAAGGGAGTGGCAGCAGACCTGGAGAAAGGGATCCAGTTTGTTCCTCTGACTCTGAGGCTGACTTCAGGGCCCCACATGCTTTCCCACAGTGGCTGCAACAGCAGCCCTCAAGTGGCCTTTGCGTAACAGACAGGGTCTCTGTGTGAAACCATAGGCCTTTATAAAGACAGCCCTTCTGCACCAGCAAGGGCCCCCACAGACCTGTTGGGTGTTCTCAGAAGGACCACACATTCATGCCCCCAAGATGAACCTGTGGAAGAGGGATAGGGACCCATTAGGTGCAGATCAGGTGCATGGGCTCCTTGGTTATCAAGGGTTCAGTTGTCATCAGGAAAAGCCCAAGACTCACCCAGGGCTCAGTTTTGCTCCATAGTCAAACTGTTCATTTATTAAAGGTCAGTTAAATACAAAGCAAGTAGCAGAGAGTTTCTTAGAAGAAAGTCCTCATCTTTGGGTTACATTAAAATACAGAGTCATGGGCACGCTGCATGTCAGCCCTGGTTCATTGGGTCCAGTTCATTCACAACTCTGCCAGATGAAGATACTGGTGGAGGTGATCCATGGACCATGCCAGAAAGTCCCTGATGATCACCGCTCTGGCACCATTTTGGTTAGAACTTGAAGAAAGGGGTAAAATCAGCTAATGGGTCTGTCTCCTAATTCAACTTTGCCAGTGACCCTCAAATCTTGGAGCCAGGACCTCTCCTTCAGCTCATTGGTCCAAGCACTGGGATGATGGAAATGTCATTCTTAAGAGGAAGGTATTTCCAAATGAACCACCTGATATGAAACTATCCTACAGGTAAAACCTTTTTACAACCGTAACTTTTTTATGGCTTATGTTCTTATTTAAGGGACATGTTACCCAACCAGTCATTTGTAGATGGAAAAACATTCCCTTCCCCAAACCTGAAGTAGTTCCGTACGTGTCCACAATTTAAGATTTAGAGGAAGAAATATGAGTTTGGTGTCAAAGGGTCTGCGTTAAATAGGGATTCCTAAACTGGTCCATACACAGAATTCAGAAGGTCTTTGAACTTAGGAAAATGACACCTTTCCTCTACTATCTAGCTAAAATTTAGATCTTCCTTCAATTAGGAGTATAGACCGCATGCCGCATGAGTATGCATTAGCAAGACCTGTGTGTCTGCCACTGGTGGAAGTGACAGATATTTTCTTGTTACTTAAAAGTTGTTGCAGACCCTTTACATATTATTTATGCTCATCTTCACTGTGAAATGAAGGTGGTTGTTAGACCTGCTATAGATTTTTTTTAACCGTGTTCATGAAGAGACGTGTATTACTAGTTCACAAATTTATTTTAATAGAGAATTATGCTTCAGTGTAATTGACTTCCCTTGTAATCATATATATTTTATTCATTTTATTCATTATAAAACATTCTGAGAAGGCTTTGCCAGATTGTCAAAGGGGTATATAAGGGAAAAAAAGGTTAAGGACCTTTGGGTTCTGGCAGGTCTTCATGGAAAAGAAGAGAAAGATCAGCTCATTGCAGCACTGGCTTATTATTTATAACATATAATTAATAGCAGCATAAATAATTTAATAGTCTCTTGCCATAAGTCAGCCACCTGTTACAGATGAGGAAACTGAAGACCCAGGGAAGCTGGTAAGTCTGAACCATTTGGAGAACATGTTACTACAAGGCTGAGATGGCTGTAGGAGTAGTTTTCTCCAAACCGTTCTCATTTCACTGGAAAGTAGATTCTCCAATGATTTAAAAAAAAAAAAAAAAACCTTCCATAAACCAAGCTATGCTGTGGCAGCCCTTGACCTGTAAACCTTTACTATGTATCATCCTCCCTACAAGAGGTTTATCAGTTATGTGCTGAGAATTACAGCTCATGGTCCCACACCATCTCAGTGGGTCAGATCTCTTCTGGCTCTGAGGTTCCTGGATTCCACAAGTTGAACAAGGGAAAGTGCTAGAGCTCACTCTGCCTTTGTTGGCCTTGCCAGAATATTCTGAGTTCCCTAGATTGTTAGTCCCACTGAGAAAGTGTCACCCACAGTGTGAGACCTTTTAGCCTCTGCTCAGTCATTCCCAACTAGCTTTCTACCTCCCTTGGTCCCTTTGGTAAGATGTGCCCAGCCAAGCAGGAAGTTTCCATCAGGTATTCATTCACTCATTGATATCTGGAGCTTTGTAAGGGTAAGAGCATGATTTTATTATTTTTTTTATTTATTTTTGGCTGTGCTGGTTCTTTGTTGCTGCACGCAGGCTTTCTCTCGTTACGGAGCGTGGGCTCTAGGCACTCGGGCTTCAGTAGCTGCAGCAGCCAGGCTTTCTTGCCCCACACCATGTGGGATCTTCCTGGATCACAGATGGAACCCGTGTCCCTGCCTTGGCAGGCGGATTCGTAACCACTGGAGCACCAGGGAAGCCCCAAGATCATGATTTTTGAGGGGAAGTATATGATGTCTTGGATTTGTTTTAAAATACCGTAGCACAGAGAGGAGCTAACGGAGAAAGGTAGGAGTGAAGGAAGAAAGGGGGGAAGGGAGGAGCCAATGAAGGAAGGGAGGCAAAGGAAGCATGAGTGAAGAGAAAGGGAAAGGAGAAGAAGGTGGCTGTTGTGGGCGGGACTAAAATCCGGAGAGTGTGGATCGCTGTTGGAGCTGAGTGATGGGCGTGAGGAGGTTTGTTACGCTCTTCTCGCCACGTTTCTGTATGTTTTCTACTGAATTTTACTCATTTTTTGACTGCTGAGTCTTTGTTGGTGCGGGGGCCGCCCTCCAGCTGCAGTGCGCGGCTGCTCACTGCAGTGGCTGCTTTCGTAGCGCGCAGGCCCCAGGGTGCGCGGGCTCAGCGCTGCTNCTCATTTTTTGACTGCTGAGTCTTTGTTGGTGCGGGGGCCGCCCTCCAGCTGCAGTGCGCGGCTGCTCACTGCAGTGGCTGCTTTCGTAGCGCGCAGGCCCCAGGGTGCGCGGGCTCAGCGCTGCTGTCCGCGGGCCCTAAATGGACCGCAGCCTTAGTGGCTGTGTGCACAGGCTGAGTCGCTCCAAGGCACGTGGGATCTTCCGGGGTCAGGGGTTGAATCCATGTCCCCTGCATCGGCAGGAGGGTTCTGTACTGCTGAGCCACTAGGGAAGGCCTATGTGTGTGTGTGTGTTTTAATTTTCATATTTAAAGACTTTAAAATGAGAAGAGCATGAGTGCTGATAACCTGAACTAGCTCAGTGGCNAAGGCATGGCAGCCCCAGGCCCTAGCCTGGAGAATCCCACCGACAGAGGAGCCTGGCAGACTGCAGGCCATAGGGTTGCAAAGAGCTGAACACAACTGAAGTGACTTAACATGCACCTTGTTACTTCAGCAGGCCCAAAATAATTGTCTTTTTGTCATTGCTGTTGTTGTGACGGGAAACATGATGACGTATGCAATGCTAAATATCATCAGCATATGATATATAGCTTACTTGATGTTAGTGGTGGCAACCACCCCTCTCCATACAGCATGGAGGACATTTGTCAACTCCACTAAGAATGGTTGACTTCAATACCTACATGTAAAACCCAGATTCTCCCTTTGAGAAAGCAAAATTAAAATCCTTACGTATTTTTTTGAGCATTTAATATAAGTAAAGCATAGGAATTTTATTTGATTCTATAATTAATTATATTTGGCTGTAAAATCGGGACTGATTCTCTGGATCATAGCTGTACTCACTCATTTCTATTAGTCTCTTTCAGGGAAATATATGTCATTATTTGCTTTCTTGTAAAGACTATATAATATTTGATAAGAATCACGACTAACATGCCCACCATGGGTCTTTTAAAAGCAAATGAATTCTCCCTTGCCCTCTTTTGTCTAAGTTTCAGAACAGACACATGGGACTAAGCACATTGTAAGGATCATAAAACCCTCACNTAATGTTTGATAAGAATCACGACTAACATGCCCACCATGGGTCTTTTAAAAGCAAATGAATTCTCCCTTGCCCTCTTTTGTCTGAGTTTCAGAACAGACACATGGGACTAAGCACATTGTACGGATCATAAAACCCTCACCTATGAGTAAAACCTGAACCAGCCTTCTCCCCTGCCCCCGCCCCCCACACACACATACCGCAGAGCTCTTCCAGAGCTTCGTGTCCGCAGAGCCCTCTGTGCTAGGCACTGACCAGCTGTCTGGAGCACCACTCAGCAGAACTCTTGCCCTGGGAAACCGCAGAGCACTCCTTCCCCCATAATGGAGCCCTTCCCACTCCCCGAAAAGAGGCCCCAAGTGCAGTGTATGTCAAGGAGCCCAAGGGTGTGGCCATACTCACTGTGGCTTCCGTGGGGACCATGGTGGGTCAGACTCAGACTTGCTTCTAGAAAGAGAGGGCAAAAATCAGAACGAGGACTGGCTTTTGGCTGAACTTGCAAGTACCGAGAGATGAAAATGAAGCATTAAATTTGTTTGTTCTCATGAACAAAAAAAATCTGCCAAGCTAGAGTTAGAATTCATGTTATACTGATGCTGAGTTAAGTAGATTTCAAGTCAAGTCTAGATTTCACAGTCATCTAGGTTGTTAACCTAGAGTTAAGAGAAACCTCTCCTTTGAGAGCACTTGAGGGCTTTGATGTCTTCCCAGTGCGTCCTTTCTACCTTAACCCTCCTTCTCATAATTCAGCTTTTCTACCTGGCGCCGCTACTCCAATTTTATCCACCAAGTGTCCCCTGAAGACGGCAGGACAGCAGACTTAGAAGAATGCTCCAGCTGACTGCTGGAGAGGCCTCTTGGCAGCCAGGTGGCAAGAACCCCAGGCTGAGGTGGCCTCTGCCAGCATCAGAGTCCCTCACCAGGAGGGGCCCAGCACCCCAACACCTCCCTGCGTGCTCAGTTTATAGATTCGGGGCCTGTTTGCTCTGAACCTCGACTTCAGCAGGAAAAGGAAGTCCTGCGTTTCTTTACCAAAGAAAACATAGTTGTCTCATGCAGAGGGCCTCCAAACTAACTGAGATAAATCTCCGCTGTTGTTTTCTTGTGTTTTGAATCTCTGCAAACCCACCTCTCTGTGGCCAAGCAAACAAAAGCTTGGTTCCTTTCAAGGAAGGCTACAAGGAGGAAGTCCTGGGTGTCTTTCCCTCACCTGCTAACGGCCCGATATGACTCTGAAGAGGGACAGAAAGAAGAAAGGTTTCATCAGATCTTGCTGTTTTTCCTCTCTTTACTTTGACCACTTTACTGAGATCCAGCTACCAGCACTGCAAATGTCTGAAGTACAGAACCCAAGTTCTGACACTCGTGTACC
>SJYW01010233.1:195447-210762 GCA_006410735.1 Raphicerus campestris
GCCATCACCCAGATGGTAAAGCAGACCATCTTGCTGTACAGGAGCCTTCTCTGCCGCCACATCTGCGCCCTCATGGCCTGCGCAATGGCGATGTACCTGTCCACGCTGATGCACATGATGAGCAGCACGCAGCTGTAGAAGTTCATCTTGTACATGCTGTTGACCACCTTGCACATGAAGGGCTGGAACTTCCACTGGTCAGCGGCGGCGATGGCCCAGAAGGGCAGGGTGGCGAGAAAGAGAAGGTCAGCGATGGCCAAGTTGAGAAGGAACATGTCGGTCATGGTCTTCACTCTCGTGCAGTACCAGTAGACCAGGATGACGAGGCTGTTGCCCACGGTGCCCACGATGAACACGAGCCAGTACAGGGGCGGGAGGAAGTGGCCCGCAAACTGCCTGACGTGGCTTTTCTCACAGAAGTAGTCCGTGAAGTTGGCATCATACTCCATGAGCGGCGTGATGCCATCGTAGCTGTAGTCATCTGATGGGTTAGGGATTAGGCTCTGCAAGGAGACACAGGTGACACTGGGTCAGGGGCTGGCTTTTGGAGGTTCAGCCTGATGGCAAAGGCATGGAACCCTTGAACCTTCCAACCCCAAAAGGCTGTGAGAAGGCAGAAGAAATGTGTGTGTAGGAAGTAGGGATTCCGAGAGCATCTGCTTAGATTGTAAATGATTTATTTATTCAACAAATGTTTATTAAGCAGGTGCTGAAGAGTCAGGTATGGTTCCCACTCTCGTGGAACTTTCTTCCTCTGGGAAGAGACACGCAAGCAAAGGAACAGTCACAGGCCACGTGCCAGGTGCTCCGTCGGGATGGAGGAGGGTCTCAGGGCCACTGGCGGGCGAACTTATCCAACTAACTCAACAAGTCTGATTGCTCCTTCTCCTGTCTACTCTGCTCTCCCTAAAAGGTCCTCAGAGGCTTTCACACTTCTCTGGGTCCAGATTCCCCTGAATCCTCTGAAAGCTATGGATCCTCTGTTGAGCAGCAACAGTCACCCACGCACCCACTTACACGTGTGCACACACATGAGCACACACATGGGCACACACGCTTGTGTATACACCCTCACGTACATGCACATACCCAGGAACCAGCACAGGCTGCGTGATTTCAGGGCCCCTTGTTGAGAATTTGTTACGAATTTCAAGACAGCAGAGCATTAAATCAAGCAAGTAACACTTCTAAGCATGAGGCCCTGTGCCACCCACCCATGAAGCCAGCCCTCACAAGTCCTCACATTTACAGATGCATGCACACAAGCGTGCCTACATGAATACACATACATATTCACATGTACACACCCCTGCACATACATGCACACGTTCAGACGCCTGCGCTCACACCCTCACAATGTGCACACAAGCACGCATGCACACACACACCTTTGATACAGCTAAGGACTCTCCAGGCATATTTTCAGAGTGATTGAATTCACACATAAAAAACCTGGAATTGAATGAATTTCGTCAAGACCCCAAGGCCAGCCTGTATCATCCTTACAGGATCAGAGTGCTGGACATCTTTATGGCGATGACAGAGGAAGAGTTCGTGTCCTGGGCTAGGGGAAGCCTGGACACACCTGTGTCAAGACTTGCACTCATAGCTTTGTCCGTCACTGGTGGGTAAACACCCTTTGGATCTCAGGCACAGGATCCTCTGAATATCTCCCTGCAGATATAAAGTCAGTTATTTACCAGCTTATTTGCTTCCCTACTGTCAGAGCCCCAAGTGCATGCCAGACCTTGTGTGGAGTACAGGATATGCGTGCATTTAATCCTGGACCTTCCGGGTACGGGTGGGCCCCTCGTCCAGATGAGGGGCAGCTGGCTTCCAGGAGGAATTCTGAGGTGGCCAGGCCATTTCTTCTGTCCTCTCTGCTCTCTGAGCCCTAGAGACACTGCTGTTGCGGGAGAAGCCACCCACAAAGGCTGTTCTCAAGGTCTGGGTCAGAGTAAGACCTAGAGAGATCACTGTAAGGATCTGAAATCCACTCATTTCCCACTCACTTTCCATCCAAGAGCACGCACTGGAGCCCTCTGGCTGAGGACTAGGTTGAGTGATTTCCCACAAGCTGCCCTGAGTTTATCCCAGGGACTGTGTCGAGGTGGCTTCTAAGGAGCTCGCCGTGCACTGTACCTCCAAGGGCGTTTCGGTCTAGCTCTGTGTCCACTCATCAAGACCTAGCTCAGACGTGCATTTGGCATTTACATATAAAAGAGATGTAAAGCAACGCTTTCATATTTCCTGAAGAACAAGTGAGTTTTTTTTTAACTCATGAACCATATGAATTTTGTGACTGATGAGGATTCCCTTTGTAATTGGGAAGCTCAGTCAAACTGGTAGCCCAAGTATAGTAACCAAGTAAAACCCTTTGATCAGTGCTACCTAATAGGAATATAAGGCAACTCCTTAATTTTGCATTTTCAAGTAGCCAAGTGAAGTCAAAAGAAATAGGTGGGTCTCACCTTAATAATGTGTTTTATGAAACCTAGCATGTCTAAAATAACTTCGTTATGTAAGCAATAACTTCCCTGGTGGTTCAGACGGTACAGTGCCTGCTTTCAATGCAGAAGACCTGGGTTCAGTCCCTGCGTCGGGAAGGAAATGGTAACCCACTCTAGTATTCTTGCCTGGAAAATCCCATGGACGGAGGAACCTGGTAGACTACAGTCCATGGGGTTGCAAAGAGTCAGACACAACTGAGCGACTTCACTTTCACTTTCAAGCGGTGTAAAAGTTATCAAGATATTTCATATCCTTTTGTTGCATAGACTGTTTTTGGACTAAGTGCATTTCGCAATCAAGGGACATCTTAGTCGGAGTGACCACATTTCAAATGCTTACAGGCCTTATGTGACCTGTGGCTACCGCATCAGACAGCTCAATTTTAGGCTGAAAATGCAAGTTCTAACTCTTCCTATTTTCTCACTGTTCTGTCAATTTGCTCTGACCCTGTTTGAACATATGTCCTTTCTCTTCTGTTGTATGCACTCAGTAACTGCCTCATGCCTCTTATGGAACATGACAAGGGCTGCGGGAACAGAGTAAAACAGAGTGTCATTACTGCTGGGGAGTGCCCAGTCTCTCTCTGATGGGGCTGACATTCTCTTCCACATCTTACTGCACTGTCTAGAGGTTCTCTTTCCCAAGGTTTCCCTTGAAACATTTCTTAGCAAACTGTGTTGTTCTTAGACCCTTTTAAAAACATGACATCTTCACCAACTAGACCACTGCTCACAGCCTGTGGTCCCCCATGAGCAGTGGTCTGAGCCAGATCTAGAATCTTCTCCCACTGTGAGGAGCAGCAATCCTTGGCGAGGTAGGTGTGTGTGTGTGTGTGTGTGTGTGTGTGTGTGTGTGTGTGTGTGTGTGTTGGGGGCTGGGCCCGGACCTGGCCAGGATGGATGGTGTTTGTGTGAAGATCCCACCATCTTATTCCTTGACTGACTAAAAGGTCAGCATGCTCACCTTAAGCTTGAGAAACAGCTCTTTATTTCTTGTTCATTGGCAATAAATAATGTGATTTGTTCACTCATTCAGCAAGAATTTACTAAGCATAATAAAACTACATGCCAGGCAAGGAAACCACTTCCAAAGGACAATGTTCTTGCCAGTGATGCTAATAGGAGTGGAGCAGCCATGAGAAAGGTCCGTGGCTCTCCTGTCATGGGATGGGGGAAGGGTGGTCTGCCTGCATGTGGGGTCCTGAGCTCCATAGCACAGACGGGCCCTAGACAGGGCAGTATCCTGGGATGGCTCTGATTCCCAGGGGGCTACTTAATTGGAGTATTTATATTATTTGGATGATCTTTAGAATTTTGATCAAGAAGAGAAGTGCCTTATAGTCACACGTCTAAGTAAGTGAGAGACTGTCTGACAGCATGCCCAGGGACTGGCCTGGAACTCAGCAGCGTGCGCCACCTTCTGCTCACATAGGCTTCGGTTTCTGCCCCAGACAGAGCTTTTAGAGGCTCAACAGGTTTTAGAATGATTTTCAGATGTTAGAGACCATCTTATAGAGGGGGGCTTCCCTGATAGCTCAGTTGGTAAAGAATCTGCCTGCTGTGCAGGAGACCTGAGTTTGATTCCTAGGTTGGGAAGATCTGCTGGAGAAGGATAGGCTACCTACACCAGTATTCTTGGGCTTCCTTTGTGGTTCAACTGGTAAAGAATCAGCCTGCAATGCAGGAGACCTGGGTTCGATACCTGGGTTGGGACGATCCCCTGGAGAAGGGAAAGGCTACCCACACCAGTATTTTGGCCTGGAGAATTCCACAGACTGTATAGTCCGTGGGGTTGCAGAGTCGGACACAGCTGAGTGACTTTCACTATAGAAGAGGAGACAGACCCGAGGAACAGAAGGTTCTGGCCCAAACCCTCACCGCCTGGGGAACAGTCAAGGCCAGAGCCAGCCCCCTGCCCCTCCGCCCCAAGCTGGGCCACTTGGAACCCCTCCAGACCCGGCACCTTGCTCTCCACCTTCCGATGTTGTCACTGTTACTTGTTGTTGTTCAGTCGCTAATTCGTGGCTGACCTTTGTCAGGCTCCTCTGTCCTTCACTGTCTCCTGGAGCTTTCTCAAACTCGTGTCCATTGAGTCGGTGATGCCATCCAGCCATCCCATCCTCTGCCGCCCCCTTCTCCTCCAGCCCTCAATCTTTCCCAGCATCAGAGTCTTTTCTAATGAGTTGACTCTTTGCCTCAGGTGGCCAAAGTATTAGAGCTTCAGCTTCAGTCCTTCCAGTGAATATTCATGGTTGATTTCCTTTAGGATGGATTGGTCTGATCTCCTTGCTGTCCAAGGGACTCTCTCAAGAGTCTTCTCCAGCACCACAATTCAAAAGCATCATTTCTTTGTCGCTCAGCCTTCTTTATGGTTCAACGCTCATATCTGAACCTGACTGCCAGAAAAACCATACCTCACAGTGGCCACACCAAGCCTGAGTCTCAGTGTCTGGGCCCCAGCACCTGAGCTGAGTGGCTGTCAGATCCCCCATCTGCATCCTCCCCGCACCCATCCCGGAAAGACTGTGGGCACCAGAGGATGCCCTGTGGCTTCCTCTGCCCAGGGCAGCTGGGAACTGCCTTTTGCTGGAGGCAAACCTCAGTGCACAGCAGATAAGGGGCCTGCCCTGCCTGCCAATGCCCGCCGCCAGGCGCTCTACCCGACAGGCCACGGCTCCCAAGCCTGGGCAGCTGTGTCTTCCTCCTTTTGGGAGCCCTTGGCCCAGGCATTGAAGTAGCTACAGCTCTGGGACTCCATCTTCCCCCGACTTTCCGAGGCCTCCCTCCCGATTTTTGTCTCGGGATACCCTCCCCCGGCTCCAAGCACCTGTGGGGAAAGGCCACTGTGGAGGGCCAAGGCCATATCCTTCCCTGCTTCTTATACCAGGATGGGCACCTGGAGAGAGGAGATGGGCCCAGGAAAGAAGAGGGAGACAGGCAGGGAGGGACTCGGACTGGTGGGAGTGGGCAAGTCCCCCACTTCGAGGAGGGGAGGATTTCAGCCAATGAGCCGTGTGGACACTCGCCTTCAGGGAGGAGCCCGGGAAGCCGGGGCCACGCCCCTAGCGCTCCTCATCCTTTGCGCCATTTGACCTTGAACCCTCCATCCCTCCCCCGGTGTGGCTTTCCTCATCTGTTAGCATGGCTCTGCCTTTCCTGTGATGCTGGAGGAACACGGTGCCCTCAGAAGAGTGGCCCCAGGAAAGTCATGGCTGTTGACCAAGGTCATAGCCACAGAGGTCACAGCTTGTCCCCGTGTAGGTGGTGCTGAACACCTCCTGACCACAAAAGGTCATTATCTGAGTGCATTTTCTTCCTTTCTGGGGCTGCCTTGCAAAGTTCGGATATTTTTCCAAGATCCCAAATGATAAAACCGAATGACTGGTGTTGTCAGCCCTGTTTCCAGCATCAGGGATAAAGAGCAGATTCTGTCTCAGGAGAAACTACGGTTCTAATTTTGGTCAGAAAAATAGAGACTTTTTTTGTTAATTCAGCTTTCCAGGTGGCGCTAGTAAAGAACCTGCCTGTCAGTGCAGGAGACATCAGAGACTCGGTTCAATCCCTGGGTCGGAAGATCACCTAAAGAAAGGCATGGCAGCCCCAGGCCCTAGCCTGGAGAATCCCACCGACAGAGGAGCCTGGCAGACTGCAGGCCATAGGGTTGCAAAGAGCTGAACACAACTGAAGTGACTTAACATGCGCCTTGTTACTTCAGCAGGCCCAAAATAATTGTCTTTTTGTCATTGCTGCTGTTGTGACGGGAAACATGATGACGTATGCAATGCTAAATATCATCAGCATATGATATATAGCTTACTTGATGTTAGTGGTGGCAACCACCCCTCTCCATACAGCATGGAGGACATTTGTCAACTCCACTAAGAATGGTTGACTTCAATACCTACATGTAAAACCCAGATTCTCCCTTTGAGAAAGCAAAATTAAAATCCTTACGTATTTTTTTGAGCATTTAATATAAGTAAAGCATAGGAATTTTATTTGATTCTATAATTAATTATATTTGGCTGTAAAATCGGGACTGATTCTCTGGATCATAGCTGTACTCACTCATTTCTATTAGTCTCTTTCAGGGAAATATATATCATTATTTGCTTTCTTGTAAAGACTATATAATGTTTGATAAGAATCACGACTAACATGCCCACCATGGGTCTTTTAAAAGCAAATGAATTCTCCCTTGCCCTCTTTTGTCTGAGTTTCAGAACAGACACATGGGACTAAGCACATTGTACGGATCATAAAACCCTCACCTATGAGTAACACCTGAACCAGCCTTCTCCCCTGCCCCCGCCCCCCCCACACACATACCGCAGAGCTCTTCCAGAGCTTCGTGTCCGCAGAGCCCTCTGTGCTAGGCACTGACCAGCTGTCTGGAGCAGCACTCAGCAGAACTCTTGCCCTGGGAAACCGCAGAGCACTCCTTCCCCCATAATGGAGCCCTTCCCACTCCCCGAAAAGAGGCCCCAAGTGCAGTGTATGTCAAGGAGCCCAAGGGTGTGGCCATACTCACTGTGGCTTCCGTGGGGACCATGGTGGGTCAGACTCAGACTTGCTTCTAGAAAGAGAGGGCAAAAATCAGAACGAGGACTGGCTTTTGGCTGAACTTGCAAGTACCGAGAGATGAAGATGAGGCATTAAATTTGTTTGTTCTCATGAACAAAAAAAATCTGCCAAGCCAGAGTTAGAATTCATGTTATACTGATGCTGAGTTAAGTAGATTTCAAGTCAAGTCTAGATTTCACAGTCATCTAGGTTGTTAACCTAGAGTTAAGAGAAACCTCTCCTTTGAGAGCACTTGAGGGCTTTGATGTCTTCCCAGTGCGTCCTTTCTACCTTAACCCTCCTTCTCATAATTCAGCTTTTCTACCTGGCGCCGCTACTCCAATTTTATCCACCAAGTGTCCCCTGAAGACGGCAGGACAGCAGACTTAGAAGAATGCTCCAGCTGACTGCTGGAGAGGCCTCTTGGCAGCCAGGTGGCAAGAACCCCAGGCTGAGGTGGCCTCTGCCAGCATCAGAGTCCCTCACCAGGAGGGGCCCAGCACCCCAACACCTCCCTGCGTGCTCAGTTTATAGATTCGGGGCCTGTTTGCTCTGAACCTCGACTTCAGCAGGAAAAGGAAGTCCTGCGTTTCTTTACCAAAGAAAACATAGTTGTCTCATGCAGAGGGCCTCCAAACTAACTGAGATAAATCTCCACTGTTGTTTTCTTGTGTTTTGAATCTCTGCAAACCCACCTCTCTGTGGCCAAGCAAACAAAAGCTTGGTTCCTTTCAAGGAAGGCTACAAGGAGGAAGTCCTGGGTGTCTTTCCCTCACCTGCTAACTGCCCGATATGACTCTGAAGAGGGACAGAAAGAAGAAAGGTTTCATCAGATCTTGCTGTTTTTCCTCTCTTTACTTTGACCACTTTACTGAGATCCAGCTACCAGCACTGCAAATGTCTGAAGTACAGAACCCAAGTTCTGACACTCGTGTACCACCATGAGATCACCACACTATCAATTCAGTGAGCACACTGCTCACCCCAGAGGCTTCTTGGCTTGCTCTTGTCCCTTTCTGTCCTCTTGCCCTGCCCTGCCCTGCCCTTCTCTCTCTCTCCAGGAAATCACTGATCTGCTTCAAGGAAGGGGTCTGTGCCCTAGTGGGGCATTTCTTTTTTTATACACCTTCAGTGAGCGTGTTTCCGAGAAGCGTGTTCAGCCCACACCCCAAGCTTCTCCCTCATACATCCAACCATAACCTGTTGGGCTTTTTTGTTCTTGTTTTCATAATACAGCCTCGTGACTCTCCGTGCTTTTCTAAGAGTGTGGCTGTTTTAGAAACAGAGCATGTGAATTGGGAGATTGAGAGTGACATATATACACGACTGTGTATAAAACAGACAAGAACTGGCGAGAACTGCTGTATGGCACAGGGAACTCTACTCCATGCTCTTTTGGTGACCTAGATGGGAAGGCATCTGAAAAAAGAGTGGATGTGTATGTAGTAACTGATTCACTGTGCTCTGCAGCAGGAACAAACACAGCGCCGTAAAGCACCTATACTCCAATTAAAAGAAAGAGCAACACGCGATGTGGGATAGCCACTACGGAGGCCCTCTAAGCACACGTCATGTGGTGTCTGCCTAGGAAAAGTGCAAGCTCATATCCACGCAGAGACTGACATGTGAATGTTCTGGCAGCTTTGTTTGTGATAGCCAACTACTGGGAACAGCCCAACTGTCCTTCAAGTAGAGTGAATAAGTCGCCGTGGAGTATCCATACAGTGAATTTGGAGCAGCTGCTGATACACACAGCAATGTGGATAAATTTCAAAATAACCTGATAAAAAAAATACATACTGTGTGATTCCACTTGTATAAAATTCTAGGAAATGAGAGCTAATCAACAGTGACAGAAAGCAGATCAGTGGTTTCCTGGAGAGAGAGAGAAGGGCAGGGCAGGGCAGGGCAAGAGGACAGGAAGGGACAAGAGCAAGCCAAGAAGCCTCTGGGGTGAGCGGTGTGCTCACTGAATGGATAGTGTGGTGATCTCATGGGGGTACACGAGTGTCAGAACTTGGGTTCTGTACTTCAGACATTTGCAGTGCTGGTAGCTGGATCTCAGTAAAGTGGTCAAAGTAAAGAGAGGAAAAACAGCAAGATCTGATGAAACCTTTCTTCTTTCTGTCCCTCTTCAGAGTCATATCGGGCAGTTAGCAGGCGAGGGAAAGACACCAGGACTTCCTCCTTGTAGCCTTCCTGCCAGTAGCTCTTCCAAAGTGCCTTGAAGTGCCTTGGGCTGTTCGGTGGGAACTGAGGTCTCAGTATGAACCCATGGCTTTTAGGGTTAGAAGAGATTAAGCAGATGATGTTTGATAGATCAGTCAATTGATTGATAAATAGATACAGATAAGTTTGCATGAATGTGTTTTGTTCACTCACTTCAGTTGTGGCCAACTCTCTTTTGCAACCCCGTGGACTGTACCCCGCCGAGCTCCTCTCTCTATGGGATTCTGCAGGCAAGATGAATACTAGAGTGGGTTGCCATTTCCTCCTCCTCCAGGGGATCTTCCTAAGCCAGGAATCAAACCCACGTCTCCTGCATTGCAGATGGATTCTTTACCCACTGAGCCACAGCTGTTATGTATTTTAGCTTATTTCCTGACTCTCTCTGCTGAGACGACGTAAAAGCAAGGACACACAGTATAATAACCATCCGGTGCCCAGATCTTGGTTTCTAAATACCTTTCTTCCTGACAAGAAACCAGAACCCCATGGAGAAATGCCTGATTCCAGAGTTAGGGCAGGGAGACTGTAAGATGAACTTGGGACTGATTTTTAACCCAGAAAGCAAGTGTTTAAAGGCATTGAGGACTTGTCAAAGGACAAAGGCACCAACTTGATAGGGTTCCACTAGCCAAATCTGAGGCAGTTTGAGCATCAAATTAAATGATGATGACAGTTATTATAGCACATTCAATTAAATAAGGATCCGTGGATCCATACTGAGAAAAATAAATGAGAAAACTAAGCTCTCCTTATGGTGCCAACTAATAAGTACAGAGGATTACTGTAATTAGAAAATCACCAATGGATGATGAAATTAGCAGGTGAACATTTGATAAGAAATTTACTTAGTCTCAAAGGATCTCCCCCCAAATTACATATTGCTCTGTGGACTTTATGATTTTTTTTCTCTTATGCTCTGAAACAAATCTTTGTAAACAGTTGCCTAGTTAAGATGGGAAAATCTCAACTCATCTAATTTAATTTTAATACATCTTGGGAAATAGGGAAATAGTTTTTAAGACATTTATTAGAAAACACTTCATATATTTCTAGTATCTATGTAGCCCCAGACTCTTTGCCATCCCATGTCACCTCCTTTTAACTTGCATAAAAAGACTAAATATTAACCAGATAATATCTGACAAAACAGATTCCCAAAGGAGGAGGCCACACGAAGAATAAAGAATGGATTGGTTATAGCTAGTTATAGGTTGAAAGGAAGGATTGATGGTAATGATGCTGGTGAGAGTTTGAGGGAAGGGCCTCCACACAGCAGTGAGGAGTGTAAATTTGTGTGACCTTTTCGGAGGATTAAACCGTATCTGTCAAAACATACAGCGCACAGCAGCTCTGACTCAGCTGTTCATCTGCTGGGAACACGCCCTCCTAGTACTCACGCAAAAGAACATAAAGGTACATGAATGGGCTTCCCTGGTCGCTCTGATGGCAGAGAGTTCACCTGCAGTGCAGGAGACCCAGGTTCGATTTCTGGGTCAGGAAAATTCCCCAGAGAAGGGCATGGCTACCCACTCCAGTATTCTTGCCTGGAGAATCCCACGGACAGAGGAGCCTGGTCAGCTATAGTTCATGGGATCGCAAAGAGTCAGACACCACTGAGCAACTAACACACAAGATCCTATATGTTGTTTCCCTGCCACCCCCAGAATCAAAAGAGCTGAAGGCAACCTCTGTATCCAGCAGTAGGTACTGTTCTAATACACTCATTCAGTGAGTCGCATGTAGCCAATAAATCAAATCGATCAGACCTCACACTGATACAAGGAGGTCACCAAGATTTTTAGGTATACACATGCAAAATGCAGATTATGATGCATGATCTTTTAAAAAATATATAAAAGGTTACACACTTGATAGCTGTCAGTACTGAAGTGTTTTCTGGAAGGAGATTAAATAAGGATGACCAGTGGAAAGTGAGACTTTCATTTTTTTCCTTTAGGTTTTGTAACCTATTTACATATTGTACTTTATGTACAACATTTTATTTTATGGGCTATCTTAAAAATAACTTGTCAGCTTAAAGAAAAAAATAAGCCCCAGCACTCTTCCGTCCTGTGCACCTGTTTGCAAAAGTTGTCCATAGGAGGAACTCGTCCCCTCCTAACCCTGGAGGAAGAAATCTAGCAAGTAAATTCACTGGCTACCATTGGAGACTTTGGAATGCTACACTGGCTCTCTGTAAAGGTTTATCTTCCTTCTGTTATAAAGGTGCTTTGGGCTCATAGGAGATTTGAAGAGAACCCAGGGGTGAAGCTGAAAAGGGAAAACATTCCTCCCTAGACCCACCACCTAAAGACCCCCCTCGAGCCTTCTCACCGGCTCCCCCTGCCCTTTATCACATAGTCTGTTATTCCACAAACTGCACAAGTGTCAGAGCTTGCTTTCATTTTCTTCTGACCCCTGAGAAGGAGAGAAAAACAGAAGGGGAAAACCCACAAGTGACAAACACACTGAGAGCAAGGGACCTCTCTGCCGTCTGCTGGGAGAACACGAGGGCTGGGCCCGGTGGCCCCCCAGGTTTCCCCGCCACCGCTCCATGAGGCCTCCTGAGGTGCATGAGCCACCCCGTCTGCAAAGCCTGCTTGTCTGTTGTCTCCCGGGGGAGGGAGGGGGGGAGCACGCCGGCCCCCATCTGCTCCTCGGCCCATCCTCTCCTGCCTGTGGGACCTTGGCAAGGAGCAGCCTGCCCTCCCGTGGGCTTGGCGTCCTTGTCTGTAAAATGGACTTGATCACCCGACCTGCCCTACAGGCTTGTTTCCGGGGTCAAGTGCAGTGCTGTGCGTTAGGCTCTCGGCGGGATGCAGAGAGCTCTGCAATGAGAAGGACGCGGGCTTCACCCCACAGCTCACTTACACAATGTGCCTGGACACTGGACACAATCTCTTGGCTTAAATACTGTGCAAGACATGATCCGTGTCCTCAAGAAGCTCACATTCAAGTACAGTGGATACATCGTGGCTGCAAATACCAATAATGGGAAATGCTATGAGATGATTTTGGAACTGGGAGAAGGAAGCCAAGTCTCCAGCACTGGGGAACATCCAGGAGGGCTTCATTGAGAAGGCAACAATTTTGCTGCCTCTTGTAGGCTGAAGAGGGCTTCCCAGGTGGGGCTAGTGGTACAGAACCCGCCTGCCAATGCAGAAGACACAGGAGAACTAGGTTCGATCCCTGGCTCAGGAAGACCCCTGGAGGATGGCCTGGCAGCCCTCTCCAGGATTCTTGCCTAGAGAATCCTGTGGACAGAGGAACCTGGTGGGCTGCAGTCAATGGGGTCGCAAAGAGTCAGACACGACAGAAACAACTTAGCACGCACACATGTGGGCTGAAGAGCGTGAGGACATTCAATGAAGGGAGAAAGTGTGACTCCAGGCCAGGGAAATGTAAAAGACATCCACAAAGGCGTGGGTGCCAGAGAGCAGCAAGTGTGTGCCGGGTCCTGAGAAGTGGGGAGCTGCTCATCTCTAAGACTGGAAAGTGCCTATTAGAAAAGTTAGCCTGGGGTCCACTAATATCTATCATTTTTCTAGTCTCTGCTGTCCTTCAAGGTAACCAGCATGAAAATCCGCATGGCGTTACTCATAGTAGCCCCAATAAACCGATACTAAAGTGAGTCAGGAAGGCAGGTCCTGACTTTGATCTTTGTCCAGCTTGCCACACGGAAGCTGAATCACCTCTTGCATTTTGTCTTTGTTTGGAAGTTCTGCTTTTTCACATTGCACGACAGCAGGGACTCTGAGCTGTCCCTCGGGCTGTCTGCTCCCCCAGCCTGGGGGAGGTGCCCGCCCCTCGCCGGGCAGGCACTGCGCTGGGCCGGGGGCTGTGAGTGAGGGGCATGTAAGGGGGCTTCAGAGCAGATGGACAGATATTCGGAAAAACAGGCTGTCAGATGCCAGATGCTGCAATGGCAGGTGAACTTGGGTTTGTGGGATGAGGGGAGGGAGGAGCAGGCCTCGCCCACTGGTGGCTATACCACATCCCAGCCCCGCTCCCAGCAGCTGCCCGCCCACAGAGGGTCCAGGGGGCCACAGCCAGCTAAGAGCTGATGAGGACAAGTATGTTGACAGGACAAAGCAGTAGCCAGTGAGGACTCACTTACAATAGAGCAGCTTTGCTTTTATCTGATTGTAAAGGACTGTATTCACAGTGAAGAAAAAACGATCTGCCAAAGCAAGCATGTATAATGAAGCAAATAAAATCTCCCCAAACACCCCTTTCCTAGGATGGCCAGTGTTAATCTTCTGAGATGCAGTCTTTTAGACATTCTAACACAATCCCACATACATACATATACATATAACCCATAAAGGAAAGGAGATCAGACTACCCAAAGCATTTTCTGTCTTGCTCTCTAGTTAACAGTCTCTCACGGACCACTTTTAATGCCAGTTCAGTGTGAAGTTATGTCACCAGACTGAGTGGCTGCCAAGTGTCCCACTCTCTGGATTCTGTATGATTCATTTAGCCAGTCACCTCTTGGTGCAGAGTTCACTTGTTTCCAGTTTTTTGCTGCTACAGAGAATGCTGCCAAAAACACACTTTCCCTGGGGCAGCCCCTCAGACCCAGGGACCTCATCGGGGCTTCACTTTCCCAGCCCTGGCCCACCTTCTTGTCACCCGTCCCCCACTCTTGCTTCTCCCTCCTTCAAGGAACAGATGACCGAACAGACTGTCTTGAACCCGAGCCTCACATGTGTGGGTGGGAGGCAGTCATTACTCACCTTGGAAGCCTGGGCAAGGCACCCACCTGACTCACCTCCGCCTCCCTGGCAGCTTCTAGCCAAGTACCCAGTGCTCAAGGCCACTGAGCAAGCGAGGGTTTTAGAAGCCATCGCGGCAGGACACAACTGAGGACCCAGTGCCCCTGGGATGGGGGGAAGAAGAAGGTGATACTCACGAGGCAGGGCAGCGAGTGAGGCTCCAGGAGGAGGCAGCCCCGCCAGCTCTGGGGAAGGGCCTGGCTTGCTCTCTGCCTAGGACAAGGGGCAAGCCTTCTGTGAGCTCTGAGCAGGCTGCTACCCGTAGAAAACATCAGAAAGGAAGCCAGGCCGCCCCTGCCTGAGCTGTCACTGGTGGGGTGGCCAGGAGGGTGGGGAGAGGGAGTCACCAGCTGCAGCTTCCAGCAATCAGCAGAGTCGGTGATGTGCAACCAGAACTGAAAAGCCAAGAAGTGCTGGGCTAAGGGAAAACTGTCTTCTCTGAAGTTGCTCAGACAAGCCGATCGTCTGACAGCCATTTCTTTTCCTAGACAGCATGGCTCCTTTCAGGGAATGGGGAGGTGGAGAGTCCCATCGAGAGAGATCAGGCTGGCCCAAGTGTATCTTTTGTCTGGACAGGCCTGTGAGGGGGTGGTTATCACCCTTACTCCCTGCTCTGGGCATCACAGTGTGACCCGTTAGACCTTCCGTTCAGTTCAGTTCAGTCGCTCAGTCGTGTCCAACTCTTTGCAACCCCATGAATCGCAGCTGCCAGGCCTCTCTGTCCATCACCAACTCCCCGAGTTCACTCAGACTCGCGTCCATCGAGTCAGTGATGCCATCCAGCCATCTCATCCTCTGTCACCCCCTTCTCCTCCTGCCCCCAATCCCTCCCAGCATCAGAGTCTTTTCCAATGAGTCAACTCTTCTCATGGGGTAGCCAAGTACTGGAGTTTCAGCTTCAGCATCATTCCTTCCAAAGAAATCCCAGGGCTGATCTCCTTCAGAATGGACTGGTTGGATCTCTTTGCAGTCCAAGGGACTCTCAAGAGTCTTCTCCAACACCGCAGTTCAAAAGCATCAGTTTTACGGTGCTCACCTTTCTTCACAGTCCAACTCTCACATCCATACATGACTACTGGAAAAACCATAGCCTTGACCAGATGGACCTTTGTTGGCAAAGTAATGTCTCTGCTTTTGAATATGCTGTCTAGGTTGGTCATAACTTTTCTTCCAAGGAGTAAGCGTCTTTTAATTTCATTGCTGCAATCACCATCTGCAGTGATTTTGGAGCCCCC
>SJYW01010233.1:214756-225591 GCA_006410735.1 Raphicerus campestris
GATACGCTTGCACCTCTCTGGGTCCCAGGGCCAGGCACCATGCCTGGCATTTGAGGGGCATTTGGGGAATAACTGTGAAAGAGAAGCTACAGTCAACAGCCTCTGATGCCCAGAACAGAGAAAAGACTCAACTTGATTCTTTGTTGTCATTATGGCAAAGACTCTTTTTTTCTAGGTTTGTCCTGGGAGATAAGTCCCCACAGCACTGCAGTGAGACTGAGTTCGCCTTTTCAGTGTATTATATGTCGGCCTATGGCCTTGGCGGTGTTCTCCAGGCACAGGACCCATCCGTCACAGCCACCACCAATTCCTACAGAACAAAGCCATGCAGAAGACGCAGCTGGGTGTATTATCTAAATGGAAAGGCCAGCAAGTAGCCCATATGAAACGTACTGCGCAGTGAGCAGTAAGAATGAAAGCAGCGGCTGATTCAGCAGCCTTGAGGGAGCTGGGAATTCCCTACCATCGTCCACATTCATTGAGCATCGTGTCTAAAACGGGGCCTGACAGAATCGCCTGAACGCCGTGGCCTTTCACTTCTCCCTTGGAGTTGGCAAATAATGACAGAGAAGGAAGGGGCCCCAGGGGGACACAGATGCCCCCTGACCTGATTTCTGGGGGTCTTGGTGGAGGGAGTGGTGACGTCGCTCCTCGCTTATGTTTGCCTGGGACCCGGGAAAGCTTCCAGGAGGCTGCGCTGTGCGCTACAAGGGCAAATGCTCTGGGCAAGGAAGATGGCTGTGCTTTCTACCTCCTCTTGACCCGGGCTGCTTGCCCACCACGTGGCTGGTGAGTCTGGTGGGAAGAGGCACATGGGGGGCGGTGGTCAGGGAAGAAGAGAAGGGGTCAGTGTGCTGCTGTGGGAAGAATTCTCTCTTCTGTGTGGCCCCGCCCTCACCTCCGCGGTCCACGTGTTCTGGAAGTCGATCCAGAAGTTCTAGATGAGCCACTTTGGAATTCCCAGGTTTTCCCTGGGTTGCAGAGGAGGCTGGGATGGCAAGGCTGGGGAGGCAGGAAGATGCAGGGAGGCAGGGAGAACCTCTGGTGTCTCCAGTGAGCCTGGGACAAGTGGGGTTCCTTTTGCTGTCACTCAGTTTGGTTTCATTCCTCAAAGGGAACTCCCCATTCTTCTGTTTTCTTTGCTGTGTTTCTCTCTCTGCGGGTAGAATTCGGAGCTGGGTGATCATGGGCCATTGCTGGCCCCCTTTTGCAACGGGGATTTTTCTCTCTGCATTCTCACCTAGATGAGTCCTAGAGGGCAGGGGGTGCGTGCAGGCCCTCTGGGTCCCAGGGCCTGGGGCTGCACTGGAGTTGAGGGTCAGTGAGGGACTAATTGTGAAATGAAATCTGTGCCCCACAGCGTCTCAGGTCTACCTCAGAGGAAAGGCCCACGGTGACTTTGTCGCAAGGGCCAGTGGGAGAGCCACGTCTGGGTTCCCCCTGTTCGTCCCCACATTCTGAGTGTCTAGCACAGTCTCTGGCAGAGAATAAATGAGTTTTTCTTCAGCCCTCTGCTTTCCAAGGTCTCCAGATCTAAGGCTAGGTTTNACAAGGGTCAGTGGGAGAGCCACGTCTGGGTTCCCCCTGTTCGTCCCCACATTCCGAGTGTCTAGCACAGTCTCTGGCAGAGAATAAATGAGTTTTTCTCCAGTCCTCTGCTTTCCAAGGTCTCCAGATCTAAGGCTAGGTTTGTAATCCTGCCCTTCTTCCTGAATCTTCGTTATGTATTAGGAAAGTCATCTTCCAAAAGCACAGGGGGGTCTTTGGGAGAAGGCAATGGCAGATTTCTGCTCCTCCTTGATTAAGGCCTTATCATCCCTNGCAAGGGCCAGTGGGAGAGCCACGTCTGGGTTCCCCCTGTTCGTCCCCACATTCTGAGTGTCTAGCACAGTCTCTGGCAGAGAATAAATGAGTTTTTCTTCAGCCCTCTGCTTTCCAAGGTCTCCAGATCTAAGGCTAGGTTTGTAATCCTGCCCTTCTTCCTGAATCTTCTTCCAAAAGCACAGGGGGGTCTTTGGGAGAAGGCAATGGCAGATTTCTGCTCCTCCTTGATTAAGGCCTTATCATCCCTTGGGAAATCCAAAGTGTCTTGAAGGGGTTAGCAATTGTTTGGTGGTGAAGGTCTGACTAGTGTGGGTACAAGGAGTTTCAGGGATAAACGTCCAAGGAGTAAAGTTGATAAGGATTTTCTTTCCCCACCAACTCTGTGAGCACAGGACCACGAGGTCTTGGCATAGGTGCAGTTCAGCAGCACGTTCTAAGAGTTTAGTAATCATCTTTTGGCTACATTAATGAGAAAACAAGCCTCATCCAGGTGCCGGGGGTCTAGAGCAGGGCCGTGTGTTAGCGCTTTCTACAAGGTGGTGGGAACAACATCCTGTGTCTGCGCTGTTCATGGCCCAGCTGCCACCACGTGTAGCAGTGAGCACGCAAGCTGTGCTTGGTGTGACTCAGAAATGGATTTCTCTAAATTTTATTTAATTGCCATTGGTTTGAATTTAGATAACCTCTTCAAGACACTCTGAACTTCCCAGGGGAGGATAATGGCTAAATCAAGGAAGAATGGAAATCTATCAGCATCCTCTTCCAAAGACCCCACTGTGCTTTTGGACTGTCTTTCCTAATATGTATCAAAGATTCAGGAAGAAAAGCAAGATTACATACAGCCAGCGTCCGCCGTGGTGCACAGTGTAGGTCTAGACTGACCCACATTTCAGCAGCTGATATCTGTGTTGTAGGAAGACTGGCCCTGCAGTGCCTGGCGGGGGACNAATTTAGATAACCCCTTCAAGACACTCTGAACTTCCCAGCGGAGGATAATGGCTAAATCAAGGAAGAATGGAAATCTATCAGCATCCTCTTCCAAAGACTCCACTGTGCTTTTGGACTGTCTTTCCTAATATGTATCAAAGATTCAGGAAGAAAAGCAAGATTACATACAGCCAGCGGCCACCGTGGTGCACAATGTAGGTCTAGACTGACCCACATTTCAGCAGCTGATATCTGTGTTGTAGGAAGACTGGCCCTGCAGTGCCTGGCGGGGGACCACTCTTCTCTTCCTGAGGGCAGAGGGGCTTGAAGGAGGGCCCCTCCCTCCCAAGGAGGCATAAAGTCGGTACAGACTTTCCAGGATAACTACAGATTGTTTCTTTTTTGTTTTTTAATTAATTTTTTTGGAGTATAATTGCTCTCCAGTGTTTTGTTAGATTCTTTAAATTCTTCGTGTTTTGTGGTGAGCACTTAAAACCAGAAAGGAGAGGAAGGAGGAAAGAAGTAGCCATTTCTACTAATATCAGTTTCTCATGAATAGCCACTGAAGGTTGGGAAGCGACCCAGGAGACAATTGGCAGAGGCAGAGGGTGGGGTAAAGAGTGGTCGACACCGTGCGCAGCAATAGGAACGAAAGGGATGAGAGAGACGTGCCGGGTGACCAGGGAGCTGGCAAGTGGCGGCAAGTTGCAGAACAGGGGAGCAGAATCATTCAGAGGCTCTGGGAAGACTTAGGTGCCCGTAATAAAAATGAGATATCAGGAATGGTGTTAGTTTCATAAGGCGGTGGTATGTTTAGCATTGCATGTGATATGGTTAAGGTGTTGAAATGAAGGTCTCTGGAACCTGGAGGAGGTCAAGAGTTCATTGCGTGGCCGCCAGGTTCTTGCAGAATATGCACAATTTATAAGGGAAAATAAACGTCATGCACACCTCCTGAGGTTTTGTGCTCGCCGCATGTAAGTCGTGAGACCAGTGGCAGGATTTGTGACTTTATTCGCACCGTCTGTTTATGATAAAACATCAGTCCTTCTGCCCTGACATGCCTTTTCTCACTGGCCAGTCTCATTTGAGTCCTTCATTCAACATCTGTTTGCCAACTTCCTGCTCTGTGCCAGCACTGAACTAAGAGCTAGGGATAGGGCAGTACACAAGACCAAAAATACCAAGTTAAATGACAGAGAATTAAAGCGGAGAGATGGAGTGAGCGAGGGGGCGTCTCACACCGGGTGGCTAGGAGGGGCTTACTAAAGAGGTGACATTTAGGACCTGGATTATAAATTCCCATGAGCCGAAGATTGGGGTAACCATTCCCAGCCCAGGGAACAGGTAGTAGGAAGTTGCGCATGTCCAAGGATGAGAAGAACACGCTAGGGGACAGAGAGGGGTGAGGCGGCTGGGGAACCAGGAGGCGCCAGGTGCAGTGGGCACTTGAGGCCCATGTCCGTGGTGTTGACCTGATGCCCAGTGTGACGGAAGCCACTGAAGGGGTCTCTGTAGGCAATGACCCAATCCAGTTTCCATTCCTAAGAGATAACTGACTGTGCATGGAAAACTTCAGGGAAAAACCAGCAAAGCCTCGTGGTTTCTCTGCAGGCTCGCTCAGCATGAGCTCCGGTTGGCCAGACCAGCTCACTGATTCTACCTCACCTTGACTTGGCCACCACCGGCTCCAGAGCCCTCAGCTCTGCCTGTCTTTGCCCCTCTGCCCACTCCTGCCTCCAGGGAGGCTTCTGGGCACCTAGGGCCCGACAGCCCAGAGGGAGGGAGGGCACCCTGCTGTCAGGGAACCTTTGCAGTGATGAGGACAGTTAGGCAGCAGGATTGCTGACAAGCTTTATAAAAGACAAGAAGACACACTTTTTTTGCAGTTGTAGGTTCACTGCAAAGTTGAGCAGAAGGTACACCGAGTTCCCACATATTCCCTGTTGCTTCCCCACACATATCCTGCCCCACAGTGGTGTATTTATAACAACCGATGAACCAACGTCAACATATCATCACCCCAAATCCATGAAGGGTCACTCGTGGTGGTGTGCGTTCTCTGGGTTTTGACAGATGTATAGTGACGTGTGTCCACCATTATAGAATCATTCAGAATAGTTTCTCTGCCTTAAAAATCCTCTCTGCTCCACCTGTTCATCTTTTTCTCCCCTCTGACAACCAGTGATCTCTTTATTGTCTCCATAGTTTTGCCTTCCCAGAATGTTGTTTGGTTGGACTCATCCAGCATATAGCCTTTTTAGACTGGCTTCTTTCGTTTTGTAATATTCATCTAAGTGTCTTCCATGTCTTTTCATGGCTTGATAGCTTCTTTCTTGCAATATTCCTTGTCGTTCGCCTACTAAAGGCCACCTTGATTGCTTTCAGCTTTTGGCAGTTAGAAGCATTCATGTGAGGTTTTTGTGTGGACACAAATTTTGAGCTCTTTTGGGTAAATACCAAGAAGTTTGATTATTGGATCGTATGGTAAGACTATGTGTGGTTTTGTAAGAGCCTTCCAAGGTGTCGGTGCATTTTGCATTCCCACCAGCAGTGGATAAGAATTTCTAAAGCTTCACATCGTTGCCAGCATTTGAAGATTTTGGCCATTCTCATAGCCCTGTGGTAGAGAAGGAAATGGCACCCCAGTCCAGTACTCTTGCCTAGAGAATCCCATGGACGGAGGAGCCTGGTGGGCTGAAGTCTGTGGGGTTGCAAAGAGTTGGACACGATGAGCAACTTCACTTTCACTTTTCTCTTTGATCCATTGCAGGAGGAGATGGCAACCCACTCCAGCATTCTTGCCTGGAGAATCCCAGGGACAGAGGAGCCTGGTGGGCTGCCGTCTCTGGAGTTGTAGAGTCAGACATGACTGAAGCGACTTAGCAGCAGCCGCAGAGCTCTATGGTGGTATCTTACTGTTTTTTTTAAATTTGCATTTCCTTGATGACATACGATAAAGAGCTTTTCATAAGACTGTTCATAGCTTTTCATACGATTGTTTGCCATCTCTGTATCTTTTTGGTGAGGTGTCTGTTAAGGCCTTTGGCCCATTTTTTAAAAATCACGTTGTTTTTCATTGGTGAGTTTTAAGCGTTCTTTGTATATTTTGGATAACAGTCGTTTACCAGGTGTGTCTCCTGCAAATACGTTCTCCCGGTCTATGACTTGTTTCTCAGTCTCTTGACATCTTCTTTGCAGAGCAGTTTTTAATGCAGTCTGGCTTTGCAGTTCTTTCTTTCACGGCTGCCCCTGTGCTGTTATATCTAAAACGTGTATCACCTGCCCAAGGCCATCTGGGTTTTCTCCTGGTGTTGCCTCCTGGGAGTTTCGTATTTTACATTTAGATCAAAGATCCATTTTGAGTTGAATTTTGTGAAGGGTGTGAGGCCTGTGTCTGGATTCATTTGGGGCACATTTACGTCCTATTGTTCCTGCACCGCTTGCTGAAAAGACTGTCTTTGTCTTTTTCCATTGTGTTTCCTTTGCTCCTTTGTCCAAGACCAGCTGCCGATATTCATGGGGCCTCTGTTCTGAGCTCTCCTTTCTGTCCCATTGATCTATCTGTCTCTTCTTTCACCAGCACCACACTATCTTGATTACTAAAAGGCTTTTTTTTTTTACCTTGGAGGCTTTTTGCGACCCTAAAAATCAGTCCATTAAACTTTCAACTCTTTTCCTATACGAAGTGTAAATAAAAAATAGGCTCCTCCTCCCCAGCCTCGTCCCCCTCTCCGTTTTCTCTATGATGTTGATCCTCACCGTGTCCTCGAGCCCACACTGCGTTGATACTTGCTAATTTTTTCAGAAGCTTGAAGGTGGTGTTTTTAAAAAGTCAGAAATTTTCCACAGCTTTAAAATAGCTGTGTCAAAATGTCCCCAGTTTCAAAATGGCCACATCAGAGCAACCACATCAAAGATCAAGTCTCTGTCACGGAGGCCCAGAGAAGCGCTTCTCCGTGGGGGCCTGCTGACCTGAGGCCTCCAGTCTGATGCTCTCTCTGTAGAGTTTCTCACGTGCGGACCACACAGACACTTACCGAGTTCCTACCTGCTGGGCAGAGAGAAACGTGAATTAAGACCCCATCCCAGGCTTCAGATTGGTCACAGGTGTCCTTCTGAGAAGTAAGAACCCGCTTTTCAAAATCAGCCACATTTGAAAAAATATGTCCCCAAAACAATGTGTAGCAGCTTTCCCAGACTCGAGTCTTGTGGCCTAGAGGTGTGAGTGAGTATTTAGCACAATGCAAATTTGCAAAACAGGCAAACAGCACATCCAAGGTTCTGAGGCATTTGCAGGAAAGACATCTGCTTGCGATCTTTTCAACTTGTAATCTGTTATTCAGTACTTAGGCTGTGGGACCTGGGACCCGCATTCCTTCCCCTCACTCTTGTGTTGACGAGACCTTTCTCTTCACATTCTAGATGACTCTGGAGGGAGACAACTGCTCTCTGGGCTCCCACCGTCCTGCATGCAGGGGGCTCTGCCAAGAGACTGGAGATAAGCCCCCTTCCACTCTGCTGTCCTGCAAGTTGCTCTGTGACGACCTGCCCTTCCTTTCTGTTGGCCTCAAAGATTTAGCTCACTTCTCTTCTTGTTTTAAACTTACTGTTGACTTAATATCTTGACCTTCCTCCATCCCTGGGAATGGTCATGGAAGAGGGTGAAAATTGTCTCCCACTAGAACAAGGTTGGGATGACCGCCATGCCTGTGTGACCTGGGGCAAGAGACTTATTTCTGAATCGTGGTGACAGTACCCCCCCCATAGCCCCCCAGCTGCAGTGAGAATAAAAAAGAGCTAGTATATACAAGGAGCCGAGTAGCGCCTAGCACTCAGCGTGTGCTCGGTGAGCAGAACTTTCGAGTGAAGGTACTTGATGTCACGGCCATGTCTGAGGTCTGTCCAGTTCTACAGTTACTTACAGGGTGGCCTTTGTCTCAAAGCCTCAGTTTCCTCTTTTGTAAGACAGGACATTAATATCTTTTCCATAAGGTTGCTATGAATATTGCTGTCAGAGGGCTTGGCATTTGGGTGGCACCAAAGCAAAAATACTGGCCCTTCTTATGATAAACAATTTCTCTTCTAAACACTGCAGAGAAATCTGTTAAATGACAATGCAGGACTTATCGACTAAATTCAACTCACTTAACAGGCTTGCCTCACTATCTCACCCAGGGCCCCCTCCCTAATAACATTTCTTCTTAATGGTTCCAAGGCCTCTGAGGGCTTTCTTGGAAGAGAATGGCACAGACATTCTCTTGACTGAGACTCTCCACTCTTCTCCAGAGGAAAAGGACATAAATAAATGTCCTGAGCCCCTACTTGTGCCAAGAGATTTACAACATCATCTTATCTAAATCCCATAGAAGGCTATAAGATAAAGTGTGATGTCCTTTTGAAATATAAGGAAGCTGAGTCTTTGAGGAGCTAACTGAGTTTCCCAAGAAGGGCTCTAAAGGAGATAAGCAAGATGTATCGTTAGCTGTTGCTGCCTAAGGAACCGCTGCATAATTTGGTGGCTTAAAGCAATGACTGTTACTTAATTCATGATTCTGTAAGTTGCAGTGTAAGCTGGGCTCTGCTGGCCGGTTCTTCTCATCCCCGGCAACCTCAGATAACTTGAGCTGGGTCTACTCATGTGTCTGGTCAGCTAACAAGTTGATGAGGGGCTGGCTGGCTAGGATGAACCTAGCTCTCATCTGTGTGGTCTCCCATCCTCCCCCTGAGCCGCCTGGGTTTGTGCACATGCTGATGGTTAGGTTCTAAGAGAGAGAGAGGCAGGGAGGGGAGAACAGCAGGAGGGAGGGAAGGCGAGAGAGGACGCTTGGGAGCGGAAGGACACAAGGCTTCTGAAGATCTGGGCTCCGAGCTAACACACCATCACTTCTGTCACGTTCTGTTAGTCAAACCAAGGCACACGGTCAGCCTAGATTCGGGGGCGGGGAGGGGATGCAAACAGACTCTACCCCCGGTGGAAACAGCTGCAAACTCCATCTCAAAGGATCTGGAAGGAGGGGGACCATTAACTGGGAACATCAGTGACATTCATCTCCCACACAAGGTGATTGTCATCGAGGGTGGCTGGGTCACAAAAAGGGAGAGGATGCGGCTACTTCCGATGGGCAAACAGGGAAGTCTTCTCTGAGGAGGTGACATGTATGCTGATGTATGGAAAGGAAGAGCCCTTGCATGAGATGGCAAGGGGCTCCCGCTAAGGTGCAGTTATAAAATATATAGTCCCCAAAGCAAAATGTCTGTGTCCTGCAGACAGACCTGTCAGGCAGACATATAGTAAATAAAGGACCTACCAGCAGACATGGGAGAGCAGCGTGGCTTCAACATAGCATCAGACTACTCATCCGTTCACCTCCCCCCACCCACAAAGGGCTGCAGAAGGCCTGAGGGCTTTTCAGTGGCTGATTATTTCATGAGGTAGTTTTGGTTCCTTAAAGAAAAATGTCCCTGAAAATGAGGATGTAGGAGCAAGGGGGAGGCAGAAGGAATATGAATGAGGAAGGAAGACAGGAGAGAATGACGAGAAACGCAGGGCAGAGCAGCCTCTGGCGTGTGGTGAGCCCTTACGGATGCTCACAGAATCCATGAACGGACGACCTCACTGTCTGCGGCATAAGATGAATTACGAATAGTCTAAGACAGAATAAGAAAATGTCATGAGCTAAATACGTGTGTGTGTGTGTGTGTGTGTGCACTCGTGCAATGGAGGTGTAACGGAGATAAAGGGAAATGGAGAAAGACGCTTCTGCAAGCAGGGGCAGAGAAGCTGCCTGTCTTCAGAAGGTCCTGTTACCCTTTGAGTGTTAAGCAATGGAGAGTCCCTCAGGAGGTTACCTGAAAGCCTGAGTGGAGGAGATCTTGGGAGAGAAGGCATGATATTAGGAGTCATGAATGGCTTCAGGAATGCCCAGAGGCAGGAAGGGTTTGTTTCTGTTTGAATTTGGGGATGGAGTAAAGTGAGTGGGTTCGGGGAAGTATGTCAGAATTGGGGGGACTTGGTAAAATATCTACTATAGGAGCTTTGGGAGGAGAAACAGAGAATTATTATGAGCAAGACTCTATAAAAAAGAAAAGAAAAGAAAGCAATTCAAACCTCCTCAGCAACAGCCTTGACTTATTAGCCACGTTCACAAAGGCTGGAAACACAGCCCATTCCAGACCTGTCTTCCAAAAGAAAAATGGCCGGAGCCTTTCCTCTCCAATCTTTTTAAACAAGATTTGATGACAGAGGGCTCGAGGGATGATGTCACACAGACCCAGCTCTTCGGCCCACACCACACCCCATCTTTAGGGTTTATCCTTGTGGGTAAACTATGGCAGTTTATCCATGACCTCATCCACAGACACGGCAGAATCAGCTGCAGAGAGGCTGGGTCCCCTACCCCCTTCCTCCTCCGCCCCTCTGTGCCCCGCAGGCTTCAGCTTTCACCCAGGAAGATGCACTGTGGAGATAAGTTCCCCTGCGGTTGAGAGCAGGTCTGTGAGCCTGGGCCTGCTAACCCCTTGCTACCACCTGGTTGCTTCTCTCCCTCTGTCACCACTAGCAGCATCGATGAGCCCCTCAGATAACCCCAGACAGGGGCCATGGGGTGATGTCACTTCCTTAGGTGGGCAATGGATGAGCAGGAGCCCGGCTCCCCAGCTCCCACCATAGGAAAGATTCCTGCAGGAAAGAGTTGGTCCTCGGACCGCAGACCAAGCCACTGCAGCCCGTGAAAGCCAGCCTGCAAAAGCCAGCCCACAGCTGTTGGCTGGACATCGCCCTTCTTATTATTAAGCATCTGGCAGAACTGCCTCACTTTTCCGTCTTTCATCTTTGCTGTTGCAATCTTTGGGGGCTTCACTCCGTTTACTGAACATGTGTGGGTGTTAAAGTCACGCTGTGGAAAAAAACCATGCACGCACGCACACACCACAGGCATTTTTTTCCCTCCATTTCTCTGCCAGCAGGTGCCTTTATAGCTTTTTGCAGTCAAACAAACTGTCTTTTGCTACTTGCTTTTGCAGTTTCTCTTTGAAAAGATGTTCTGCTCTTACAAACTCAAAAGAAAAAGACAACCCAAAAA
>SJYW01010233.1:243889-296378 GCA_006410735.1 Raphicerus campestris
TCCTGCATGCAGGGGGCTCTGCCAAGAGACTGGAGATAAGCCCCCTTCCACTCTGCTGTCCTGCAAGTTGCTCTGTGATGACCTGCCCTTCCTTTCTGTTGGCCTCAAAGATTTAGCTCACTTCTCTTCTTGTTTTAAACTTACTGTTGACTTAATATCTTGACCTTCCTCCATCCCTGGGAATGGTCATGGAAGAGGGTGAAAATTGTCTCCCACTAGAACAAGGTTGGGATGACTGCCATGCCTGTGTGACCTGGGGCAAGAGACTTATTTCTGAATCGTGGTGACAGTACCCCCCCCATAGCCCCCCAGCTGCAGTGAGAATAAAAAAGAGCTAGTATATACAAGGAGCCGAGTAGGGCCTAGCACTCAGCGTGTGCTCGGTGAGCAGAACTTTCTAGTGAAGGTACTTGATGTCACGGCCATGTCTGAGGTCTGTCCAGTTCTACAGTTACTTACAGGGTGGCCTTTGTCTCAAAGCCTCAGTTTCCTCTTTTGTAAGACAGGACATTAATATCTTTTCCATAAGGTTGCTATGAATATTGCTGTCAGAGGGCTTGGCATTTGGGTGGCACCAAAGCAAAAATACTGGCCCTTCTTATGATAAACAATTTCTCTTCTAAACACTGCAGAGAAATCTGTTAAATGACAATGCAGGACTTATCGACCAAATTCAACTCACTTAACAGGCTTGCCTCACTATCTCACCCAGGGCCCCCTCCCTAATAACATTTCTTCTTAATGGTTCCAAGGCCTCTGAGGGCTTTCTTGGAAGAGAATGGCACAGACATTCTCTTGACTGAGACTCTCCACTCTTCTCCAGAGGAAAAGGACATAAATAAATGTCCTGAGCCCCTACTTGTGCCAAGAGATTTACAACATCATCTTATCTAAATCCCATAGAAGGCTATAAGATAAAGTGTGATGTCCTTTTGAAATATAAGGAAGCTGAGTCTTTGAGGAGCTAACTGAGTTTCCCAAGAAGGGCTCTAAAGGAGATAAGCAAGATGTATCGTTAGCTGTTGCTGCCTAAGGAACCGCTGCATAATTTGGTGGCTTAAAGCAATGACTGTTACTTAATTCATGATTCTGTAAGTTGCAGTGTAAGCTGGGCTCTGCTGGCCGGTTCTTCTCATCCCCGGCAACCTCAGATAACTCGAGCTGGGTCTACTCATGTGTCTGGTCAGCTAACAAGTTGATGAGGGGCTGGCTGGCTAGGATGAACCTAGCTCTCATCTGTGTGGTCTCCCATCCTCCCCCTGAGCCGCCTGGGTTTGTGCACATGCTGATGGTTAGGTTCTAAGAGAGAGAGAGGCAGGGAGGGGAGAACAGCAGGAGGGAGGGAAGGCGAGAGAGGACGCTTGGGAGCGGAAGGACACAAGGCTTCTGAAGATCTGGGCTCCGAGCTAACACACCATCACTTCTGTCACGTTCTGTTAGTCAAAGCAAGGCACACGGTCAACCTAGATTCGGGGGCGGGGAGGGGATGCAAACAGACTCTACCCCCGGTGGAAACAGCTGCAAACTCCATCTCAAAGGATCTGGAAGGAGGGGGACCATTAACTGGGAACATCAGTGACATTCATCTCCCACACAAGGTGATTGTCATCGAGGGTGGCTGGGTCACAAAAAGGGAGAGGATGCGGCTACTTCCGATGGGCAAACAGGGAAGTCTTCTCTGAGGAGGTGACATGTATGCTGATGTATGGAAAGGAAGAGCCCTTGCATGAGATGGCAAGGGGCTCCCGCTAAGGTGCAGTTATAAAATATACAGTCCCCAAAGCAAAATGTCTGTGTCCTGCAGACAGACCTGTCAGGCAGACATATAGTAAATAAAGGACCTACCAGCAGACATGGGAGAGCAGCGTGGCTTCAACATAGCATCAGACTACTCATCCGTTCACCTCCCCCCACCCACAAAGGGCTGCAGAAGGCCTGAGGGCTTTTCAGTGGCTGATTATTTCATGAGGTAGTTTTGGTTCCTTAAAGAAAAATGTCCCTGAAAATGAGGATGTAGGAGCAAGGGGGAGGCAGAAGGAATATGAATGAGGAAGGAAGACAGGAGAGAATGACGAGAAACGCAGGGCAGAGCAGCCTCTGGCGTGTGGTGAGCCCTTACGGATGCTCACAGAATCCATGAACGGACGACCTCACTGTCTGCGGCATAAGATGAATTACGAATAGTCTAAGACAGAATAAGAAAATGTCATGAGCTAAATACGTGTGTGTGTGTGTGTGTGTGTGCACTCATGCAATGGAGGTGTAACGGAGATAAAGGGAAATGGAGAAAGACGCTTCTGCAAGCAGGGGCAGAGAAGCTGCCTGTCTTCAGAAGGTCCTGTTACCCTTTGAGTGTTAAGCAATGGAGAGTCCCTCAGGAGGTTACCTGAAAGCCTGAGTGGAGGAGATCTTGGGAGAGAAGGCATGATATTAGGAGTCATGAATGGCTTCAGGAATGCCCAGAGGCAGGAAGGGTTTGTTTCTGTTTGAATTTGGGGATGGAGTAAAGTGAGTGGGTTCGGGGAAGTATGTCAGAATTGGGGGGACTTGGTAAAATATCTACTATAGGAGCTTTGGGAGGAGAAACAGAGAATTATTATGAGCAAGACTCTATAAAAAAGAAAAGAAAAGAAAGCAATTCAAACCTCCTCAGCAACAGCCTTGACTTATTAGCCACGTTCGCAAAGGCTGGAAACACAGCCCACTCCAGACCTGTCTTCCAAAAGAAAAATGGCCGGAGCCTTTCCTCTCCAATCTTTTTAAACAAGATTTGACGACAGAGGGCTCGAGGGATGATGTCACACACACCCAGCTCTTCGGCCCACACCACACCCCATCTTTAGGATTTATCCTTGTGGGTAAACTATGGCAGTTTATCCATGACCTCATCCACAGACACGGCAGAACCAGCTGCAGAGAGGCTGGGTCCCCTACCCCCTTCCTCCTCCGCCCCTCTGTGCCCCGCAGGCTTCAGCTTTCACCCAGGAAGATGCACTGTGGAGATAAGTTCCCCTGCGGTTGAGAGCAGGTCTGTGAGCCTGGGCCTGCTAACCCCTTGCTACCACCTGGTTGCTCCTCTCCCTCTGTCACCACTAGCAGCATCGATGAGCCCCTCAGATAACCCCAGACAGGGGCCACAGGGTGATGTCACTTCCTTAGGTGGGCAATGGATAAGCAGGAGCCCGGCTCCCCAGCTCCCACCATAGGAAAGATTCCTGCAGGAAAGAGTTGGTCCTCGGGCCGCAGACCAAGCCACTGCAGCCCATGAAAGCCAGCCTGCGAAAGCCAGCCCACAGCTGTTGGCTGGACATCGCCCTTCTTATTATTAAGCATCTGGCAGAACTGCCTCACTTTTCCGTCTTTCATCTTTGCCGTTGCAATCTTTGGGGGCTTCACTCCGTTTACTGAACATGTGTGGGTGTTAAAGTCACGCTGTGGAAAAAAACCATGCACGCACGCACACACCACAGGCATTTTTTTCCCTCCATTTCTCCACCAGCAGGTGCCTTTATAGCTTTTTGCAGTCAAACAAACTGTCTTTTGCTACTTGCTTTTGCAGTTTCTCTTTGAAAAGATGTTCTGCTCTTACAAACTCAAAAGAAAAAGACAACCCAAAATCTAAAATGTGCAAAAATATGAAGAGGCAGCTCCCAGATGAGGAAAGAAAAATACCTGAAAAGATGCTCTAAGTGGCCATCAGGGACATGCAAGTTAAACAACAGTATTTCCATCCTTCAAACAGGCAAATCTGTATGAGTTTAGTCGTGAGCACTGGGGCGGGGAGCTAGGTAGGCTCACACTCCTCAGTGTGTGGATTGGTTCGGCCATACTGGGAGGGGGTGGTGGCAGGATCTGTTCATGTATAAAAGTTGCAGCGTTTCCTTTATAGACTATCCATGTATGCTCTCAAGGAGGTATTGTGGCAAAGGTACTTGTGTTGGTGAAAATGGAAAACCACCCGCATTCCCATCAATAAATAAAACAAGATTACAGCAGTTCAGTTCAGCCACTCAGTCATGTTCGACTCTGCAACCCCATGGACTGCAGCCAATCAGGCTTCTCTGTCCATCACCAGCTCCCAGTGCTTGCTCAAACACAGGTTCATTGAGTCAGTGATGCCATCCAACCATGCCATTCCTCTGTCATCCCCTTCTCCTGCCTTCAGTCCTTCCTAGCATTAGGGTCTTTTCCAGTGAGTCAGCTCTTCGCATCAGGTGGCCAAAGTATTGGAGTTTCAGCTTTAGTATCAGTCCCTCCAATGAATATTCAGGACTGATCTCCTTTAGGATGGACTGGTTGGATCTCCTTGCAGTCCAAGGGACTCTCAAGAGTCTTCTCCAACACCACAGTTTAAAAGCATCAGTTCTTTGGTGTTCAGCTTTCTTTATGGTCCAACTTTCACATCCATACATGACTACTGGAAAAAAACCATAGCCTTGACCAGACGGACCTTTGTTGGCAAAGTAATGTCTCTGCTTTTGAATATGCTGTCTAGGTTGGTCATAGCTTTACTTCGAAGGAGCAATTTCATGGCTGCAGTCACCATTTGCAGTGATTTTGGAGCCCAAGAAAATAAAGGCTGTCACTGTTTCCATTGTTTCCCCATCTGTTTGCCATGAGGTGATGGACTGTATGCCATGATCTTAGTTTTCTGAATATTGAATTTTAAGCCAACTTTTTCACTCTCCTCTTTCACTTTCATCAAGAGGCTCTTTAGTTCCTCTTCACTTTCTGCCATAAAGGTGGTATCATCTGCGTATCTGAGGTTATTGATAGTTCTCCTGACAATGATTCAAACTTGTGCTTCATCCAGCCTGGCATTTCACATGATGTACTCTGCATATATGTTAAATAAGCAGGGTGACAATATACAGCCTTGATGTACTCCTTTCCCAACTTGGAACCAGTCCATTGTTCCATGTCCAGTTCTAACTGCTGCCTCTTGACCTGAATACAGGTTTCTCAGGAGGCAGGTCAGGTGGTCTGGAATTCCCATCTCTTTGAGAATGTTTCACAGTTTGTTGTGATCCACACAGTCAAAGGCTTTGGCATAGTCAATAAAGCACAGATAGATGGGTGTTTTTTTTATGAATCTCTCTTTCTTTTTTGATGATCCAGTGGATGCTGGCAATTTGATCTCTGGTTCTTCTGCCTTTTCTAAATTCAGCTTGAACATCTGGAATTTCTCAATTCACATACTATTGAAGCCTCTCTTGGAGGATTTTGAGCATTACTTTGCTAGCATGTGAGATGGGTGCAGTTGTGTGGTAGTTTGAGCATTCTTTGGCATTGCCTTTCTTTGTGATGGGAATGAAAACTGACCTTTTCCAGTCCTGTGGCCACTGCTGAGTTTTCCAAATTTTCTGGCATATCAAGTGCAGTTCTTTCACAGCATCATCTTTTAGGATTTGAAACAGCTCAATTGGAATTCCATCACCTCCACTAGCTTTGTTCGTAGTGATGCTTCCTAAGGCCCATTTGATTTGCATTCCAGGATATCTGGCTCTAGGCAAGTGATCACAAGATCATGGTTATCTGGGTCATTAATATCTTTTTTTTATAGTTCTTCTGTGTATTCTTGCCACCTCTTCTGAATATCTTCTGCTTCTGTTAGGTCCATACCATTTCTGTCCTTTATTGTGCTCATCTCTGTATGAAATGTTCCCTTGGTATCTCTAATTTTCTTGAAGAGATCTCTAGCCTTTCCCATTCTATTGTTTTCCTCTATTTCTTGGAATTGATCACTGAAGAAGGATTATATAAAGATTTCATAAAGATACACGTTTACATAAAGGATGGCATATGCATTCTGCTGAATAATATGCAGTGATTAGAAAGGAGATGGGTCTATAAGTACTAACAGGAAAAAGTCTCCACAATATTTTTCTGAATGAACAAAGCAAATTGTAGAGAATGTGTTCAATATAATGACATTTCTAACAGAAACAAAACAGCACATCAAAATGACATTAGCTGTGTTTCTGGGAACGCGTTCATGTTTATAACTGTAGAGAAAAGACCTTGGAAAGATTTATACACAAATGGCCCCCACACTACTTGCCTCTGGGAAGAAGTTGGCATTGGTACAAAGTGGTTAAGGAGGAATTTAGCTGTGTCTGCAATCACTGAATATTTTACAATGAGAGTGTTCAGGAGTAAACTGCATAATTAACATTAAACATTTTAGGATTCTAACAAGTGTTTATATCGAGTAGCATTAAAAAAAACTTGTCCCTTGTCTTAAATGTTAAGTAGACTTCGTTAGACTTCGTATACATACAATTATTTCTCTTTAGAAAGTTATTCTAGAGTCATTCCATTTGTCAGAATCTCTCGTTGTTCACCTGAGTTAAAAACAAAGCCAGATTCTCTGTCTTCAACCACAACCACACACACACACACACACACACATATACACACACAGAGACATACACCATCACTCATCCTGGGCATAGCAATTTCCACCCAATGCCACATTGTGCTAACTTTCAGGATATCTAAACCACATCCAAGCAGGCCTTTCTGATGAACTGATAACTTTGTTTCCAGGCTTCCGTGCCATCTGATTGTCAACTCATAATTTCAGAGCTGCCAAAACCAAGAGACACCTGACTTGGTGGTGGTGCCTGAGTCTGTGGGTGTAGCCTGACAGTCAGGCACCTGGTTTCCTGGCCCTAAACCACATAGCTCCCCATGTGGCCTCATGAGCATCCTTGTAACATGCTGCCCTGTCCCTCCCACCAGCCTGAGCTTGAGAGTGGGCCCTGCGGAGATGGTGAGAGCCTAGAAGGCTGCCGGTCTGGGAGAATTCATCTCAGGAATATCTTCATTACAACCCTCTAACCCTTGTTCATTACCCCCATTGAATGAGGCAGCATTGTAGAATGGAAAGATCTGGAGGAAAATATAAAACCAAACATCCTTGGGATCCATCTGCTTTTGTGGTCATAACCACTCCCTCTGCCCATGGGCCAACCCAAAGGAGAAGCCAAATTGTAAACCTGGAGGAAATGGTTTTAGAGCAGAGGTTAGAAGATGATGTACATGTCATCTTGGATCCATTCTTCCAGACATTGGGGGTGACCTCATCTTTCTGGATGAGATATACGTGAATTCCTCTTTATTCCAATGAGATGGACATTTTAGGGCTCCAGAATCAGAGTTTACCTGGGACCTTCATTCCTACCAGGCCTCCTCCACATTGCTTCTGGCTGCCTTCCACTGAGGAGGGGCTCATCTGTGATATGAACTACTGTAGACTCAGAATGGGCTGAATTTCCTTAAGAATTGCAGATGAGAGGAGGTTTGCACCTTGGCATGCCTGTGTGCCATCCCTGACAGGGGCAGATGGAACTTGTGGGCACAGGGTGACATCCAACCACTTGCTCCATCAGACGTTGACCACGTTCTCTGGGAAACATGACAGAGTAGGCACATGGGACTTGGAAACGAAAAGGAGCTTCACATCGATACCGGACATGACATCTTCTTCACCCTGTCTTCAAGGAAGGTCTTCATGAAGGGTGACAGTAAAAAGGGATCACAGCCNTGACAGGGGCAGATGGAACTTGTGGGCACAGGGTGACATCCAACCACTTGCTCCATCAGACGTTGACCACTTTCTCTGGGAAACATGACAGAGTAGGCATATGGGACTTGGAAACGAAAAGGAGCTTTACATCGATACCGGACATGACATCTTCTTCACCCTGTCTTCAAGGAAGGTCTTCATGAAGGGTGACAGTAAAAAGGGATCACAGCCTGCCCATCCCAGTAACCCAATGGTCCCCCATGATCAACGTGCCGTGCCTACAGATCTGGCCACCTCACATGTCCCTGGCTCAGCAGGCCTGGCCTTGCCTCTGGCCTTTAGCCACAGCCCTCCACCCCCTGAGCGACGCTGGCAGTGTCTGTGGCAGCCTCCACGACACTGGTTTCTCTGCCCCTCCCTGGCAGACCAGCCCATTACAATGGGCATGTGCTTTTTTCAGCCCTTCAGTCGGGTCATGCAAAATGTGCTTGTACAGGGGACGCTGTCTTCCCAGTAACTCCACTCATCTCTGCTCATCATTTGACGGCTGACTTGATGAGAGGGTGTTTCAGACTTGAATGTGCCTACCAGTCACCTGGGGACCTTGTTCAAATGCAGATTCTGAGTTGGCAGGGCTGCCTGGAGCCTGGGAGCATGCATTTCTAACAAGTTTCCAGGTCATCCCCCTGCTGCTGGGCCATGACTACACTTTGAGTAGCCTGCCATCAGAGGACAGTCTCATTTCCAGGTTTGGGAGGTGTGGGGAGAAGCCTGTATCATAGTAGTCACCTAAACAGCGGGGTGTCTGTCAGGGCCCAAAGACAAAATGTACCTAGAGAACCTTATAAATTGTGATGTGCGGGGAAATTTTTGACAGTTATTGTACATTATGTTATATAAAGTATATTATATACTTACTTTGGATTTCACTGCGTGAAGGTTGAGCCAGTCAGTCAATGTCAGTTTCCTCAGCTGTAAAATGGGACGATATTATTTAAAGAAAGATACCTTTGCAGATATTCTGAGTGAATGTAGTTGCATATTCATCTTCTCTTTGTAAGCTTCCCAGGTAGTACTAGTGGTTAAAAAAAAAAAAAAAAAACCAACCCTGCTGATGCGAGAGACTCAAGACATGTGGATTTGGTCCCTGGGTCGGGAGGATCCCCTGGAGGAGGAAATGAAGCCCACTGCAGTATTCTTGCCCGGAGAATCCCACGGGCAGAGCAGCCTGGAGGCTACAGTCCATGAGGTGGCAGAGTTGACTGAGCTACTGAACACATACACACACTTCTCTTTGTAATCAAAGTGAACAAAAGCTGCGTGTACGTGTATTTATTGTGTGCTTGCGTGTGTGTATTTAACTCACTAAACATTTCTGCTAAATGCTGAGAATCTGGAACCAGCACTTGGCTAANTTTGTAATCAAAGTGAACAAAAGCTGCGTGTACGTGTATTTATTGTGTGCTTGCGTGTGTGTATTTAACTCACTAAACATTTCTGCTAAATGCTGAGAATCTGGAACCAGCACTTGGCTAAAAATCCACTCCAAAACTATTCAGTCAAACAGCTCTGTTAAGAGCCATCTGGTTGTCTAAGATTTGCAGAGCTTCTTAAGGAACCCAGAATGATTTATGGTTTGTTACCACAACTCTATGAAGCTCATGGTCTCAACCAAATTTCACTTAGCCCTGAAATTCAGCAGAAAGCTAGGGAAAATCCACTCAAAAAGAAAATTGCTCCTCCGAATCCTGCTGATGACCAGAGCTATCACGGCCAGAATTTGGGATCCATTCCACTGGGACCAGCCTTTATCTTCAGCAGAGATGAGCTTCCTAAAGAAGTACTAAGTAGCAGTGCTTTTAATTTTGTCTTTCGTTCTTGTGTAATTGCCAGATTTTCTGTATTAAATATGTATTGCCTTTTTAAAAAAACAGATTCATCAAGATATATAACCAGCCGCAATAAATTGAACCCATTTAAAGCATGCCTGCATGCTCAGTCAGGTCCGGCTCTTTGCGACCCCATGAACTGTAGCTTGGCAGTCTCCTTTGTCCATGGGATTTCCCAGGGAAGAATACTGGGGTGGGTTGCCATTCCTTCTCCAGGGGATCTTCCCAACTCAGGGATCAAACCCACATTTCCTCTNGGCTGAGTCACTTTTACATACATAAACTTAGGACTATCTTATAATATAGTTGTATATCTGCACTTAAATTTATATCATAAACATGTTTTCATGTTGTCAGATATCAATTCACAAGTTAAATCCAACTGTTGGTAATGTCACAATATTTTAGATATGGATATTCCATAATTTTCTAACCATCCCCTTGTGATTGATTGATTTTTGCTAATAGATGAAGATTTAAGTACCACTAAGCAAAGAAAAGTTATGAAAACACTCATCATGATTCTTGGAAATTAGGTTCTGGTAGCTATACTGTTAGCTATCAAGTCTTGAATTTTTTTTAACTCATCTGATGATAATGCTTTCTTCATTATCCTTAAAGTAAATATTTGATGCTACTCTTTTTTAACTTTACTCATCTTAAAGACATCAGTGTTTAGAAAATGTACAAAATCTTTACTCATTATTTGCTGGCAGCTTCTCATTACACATTCCTTGCTAGTCTCTGATGAGTGTGGTGGGTTAAAGGTCTCTGTGTGTGTGTGGCAGCTCTTCCGTCGGGGACCTGCATGTCATAGTCTGTTTCACACATGATGTTCCACTGTGTGTCGTCGGCAAAGAATAAGTTAGAGACGTCGTGACACTCCCCGCTGTGGTGGAGGCGGTATAGTCACCGAGTCCTGTCTGACTCTTGGGGCCCCAGGGACTGTAGCCTGCCAGGCTCCTCTGCCCATGGGATTTCCCAGGCGAGAATACTGGAGGGGGTTGCCAGGGGCTGTTTTGGACCCAGGGATCCAACTCATGTCTCCTGCGTTGCAAGCAGATTCTTTACCAACTGAACCACCTGGGAAGCCCACATTACCCTCAAAGCACCTCAAAATGCATTTCTAAAAGATAAGAACACTTTCCTTTGTAACCAAAAATAACATGATCACACAAAAAATTAATAACCATGCTTGAACATTATTTAATAGCCTGTATATATTCAAATTCTATAAACGTTCCCCCAAATGTCCTCTATAGCTTATTTGTCCAAACCAAAAGCAAATTTCAGACCCCAAATTCAGATACATTATACCTGGTTCTCATGTCCGCTTGGTGTCTTTTAATCCAGCCTCTTTGTTTAGTCTCTTTCTTTCCTGAACCTTTTTATGTAGCTACTGGGTCTGTAGAGATTCCTTGCATCTCCGTGTGTCATTTAGCTGGTTCCTCTTTTCCCTTCATTTCCAGGAAGTTAACACCTACAAGATGACCCCAGGTAAATATCTTTGGCTAGATCATGGCATCTGGTCCCATCACTTCATGGGAAATAGATGGGGAAACAGTGAAAACTTTATTTCCACTGTTTAACAGTGGAAAGTCTAACAGTGTCAGACTTTATTTGGGGGGGCTCCAAAATCACTGCAAATGGTAATTGCAGCCATGAAATTAAAAGACGCTTACTCCTTGGAAGGAAAGTTATGACCAACCTAGATAGCATATTCAAAAGCAGAGACATTACTTTGCTGACAAAGGTCCATCTAGTCAAGGCTATGGTTTTTCCAGTGGTCATGTATGGATGTGAGAGTTGGATTGTGAAGAAAGCTGAGCACCAAAGAATTGATGCTTTTGAACTGTGGTGTTGGAGAAGACTCTTGAGAGTCCCTTGGACTGCAAGGAGATCCAACCAGTCCATCCTAAAGGAGATCAGTCCTGGGTGTTCTTTGGAAGGAATGATGCTAAAGCTGAAGCTCCAGTACTTTGGCCACCTCATGCGAAGAGTTGACTCATTGGAAAAGACTCTGATGCTGGGAGGGATTGGAGGCAGGAGGAGAAGGGGACGACAGAGGATGAGATGGCTGGATGGCATCACCGACTCGATGGACGTGAGTTTGAGTGAACTCTGGGAGTTGGTGACGGACAGGGAGGCCTGGCATGCTGTGATTCATGGGGTCACAAAGAGTCAGACATGACTGAGCAACTGAACTGAACTGAAGACCGCATCCCAGGTGATGCTGTGATTCAGAATGCATGACACCAGGAGACACATAATATCTGGTTGCTCCACCATTTCTGAGGCTGAAATCAATGCTTAGTTTAGGGTGATGGCAGTCTGATCATCCATTGTACAGCTCTGTTTTCCTCCTGATGACCAGCATATTGTTGCGGTTTTACTTTGGTTCCATACGCCTCTCCCAGGCCCCATCTGCTGCTCCCTTAGTGTCTTCAACACACGTGGGTAGTCCTCACTTGGACCTGCCTTCCCATAAGAAGTTGCAAGACTATTATTGTCTAAGTGTCTCATCCTTCTGCACTCAGCAGGCATTCTTCTGTGAAACAGAGCTTTATCTCATCTACTGGAACTATTTGGTTACCCTGCAATATAGTTTCTACTGGAAAGGCATTAAATGTATTTTCCCCTTAATTACATAGTTTCCAAATAAGAGGTTGTGAACTAACTGCCTCAAATGAGTTTCTTCTGATTTTCTCTTTTTAAAGTATCATTATGGACTCATGACTTTTAATATATTCATGGGTGTGTTTTTATTGAATTATTTTTGGCTCCCATAATAATAATTCTCATCAGAAACCAATAAGCCAAAACTGAGTGTAATTTAAAACAAAGTTTCAAAACAAGAGTGGTTCCAAGTATAACCTTCACACATTCTGGAAAGAGGAAGTGCTACTCTCTAAGAGAAGGATGGAAGACAATTCAGTTAATTATTATTATTTGCATTCATGTCCGCTCCTCATCTTCAAGATGTGGGAGAATTCCAGATGTGCCCCTGATGGATGGTCCCCTTCACCGATCGTCAGCGAGTTAAGTCTGTATTATAGTTACCGATGCTGCACAGATAAACTTGTATCCAAGGTCAGGATCTACTTGACGGGCCTCCACTTTAAGAGGCTTCCAAGACACATTTTAAAAAGTTTTTTTTCTTACCTGCAGCTGAGGGCCTGACCTAGGCTCTCTTTTTTTGCCTTAGATAACGGCATATAGAAACAAGATCAGAGTCCATCCCTCAGTAAGTCATGGTTTCCCCACCCTAGTCTGTGGAAGAAGCAAGGAGGAGACTGACATTGTTATTGTTAAAATGGCTGTTGAGGCAGGTGAGTGCACAGAGTTCCCTGCGCTCATTGGCCTCCACGGTCCTGCAGGATGCTCTTGGATTGACTTTGGCCTGTCTCCCTCCTGGTCTCCTCCCTGCGGAGCAGATGCATCTGGGGAGAAGCCAGGGCATTCCTGCTCCTGCCTGGGACTTGGCTCTGTTTTGTGCGCTCTCGGCAGAGGCTGAGGCGTGCTTCCAGGCCACCTCTTGTGCCATGGAGCTTCAGATGGGAAATGCAGAGGGTGCCATTAATCTGCACGTTTCTTCAAAGGAAGAGCAAAGGTTTATATTATTTTAAATAAATTTTAAAAATTGAAGTAGAATTGATTTACAGTGTTGTTAATTCCTATGGTACATCAAAATAATTTGGTTATACGTGTGTGTATATACATATATATACATATATGTTCTTTTTAAAATATGCTTTTCCATTATGGTTTATCATAGGATATTAAATACAGTTCCCTGTGCTGCACGGTAGGACCTAGCTGTTCATCCATTCTGTATAGAGAAGCTTACATCTGTAACTGCGGCCTCCCACCCTGATCCTCCTCCAGCCCCCACTTTGGCAGCCACCGTCTGCTTTCAGTGTCTGCGATCCTGTTTCTGTTTCATAATAAAGTTCATCCGTGTCATATTTTAGATGCCATGTGGAAGTCACATGGTATTTGTCTTTCTCTTTCTGACTTAAGTCACATAGCATGGTAATCTCTGATGGTATCCATGTTGCAGCAACTGACATTTTTTTCTTCTTTTGTATGGCTGAGTAGTATTCCGTTATACACACACACACACACACACACACACACACTCACACACACACACTTTTTGTTGTATAGTTGCTAAGTTGTGTCCCACCCTTTCGTGACCCCATGAACTCTGCAGGCTTCTCTGTCCAGGGGATTTCCCAGGCAACAATACTGAGTGGGTTGGCATTTCCATCTCTAAGGGATCTTCCCAACCCAGGGATCGAACCCGTGGCCCCTGCCACAGCTCCTGCGTTGCAGGCAGATTCTTCAGCACTGAGCCACCGAGGAAGCCCGCCGTATGTACATATAAGAAGGTGTGGTGTGTGTACACATCTTCTTTACTCGTGTGTCAGTGGGCATTTGTGTGGCTTCCACGTCTTGGCTGTTGTGAACAGTGCTGCTGTGAACACAGGGATGCTTGTACCTTTTTGAGTTACAGTTTTGCCTGGGTGTATGCCCGAGAGTGAGACTGCTGGGTTATATGGGAATTCTACTTTTCGTTTTCTGAGGACCCTCTATACTGTTTTGCACAGTGACCACACCGTCTTCCATTCCTTCCAGTAGTGTAGAAGGGCTCCCCTTTCTGCACACCCTGTCTAGCATTTGTTGTCGGTAGACTTTGTAACGATGGCCCTTCTGACTGGTGTGAGGTGGTGTCTCCTATAGCTTTGATTTGCATTTCTCTAATAATTGGCAATGTTGAGCACCCTTTCACGCACCTGTTGGCCATCTGTATTTAGTGGAACAAAAGTTTCGAACCAAATTTTACAGCTCTAAGACTCACTTTGAAGGGGGCGACAGAGGATGAAATGGTTGGATAGCATCATTGATGCAATGGATATGAGTTTGAGCAAATCCCAGGCGATAGTGAAGGATGAAGAAAGCTGAGGCGCTGTCGTCCACGGGGTCGCAAAGAGTTGGACACGACTTAGCGACTGAACAAGACTCACTTGACCTCATGAGAGTAGACTGTGTCGGTTTCATCATCAGTGTGACCCAGAGCCTAAGATAGTGCCTGTCATGTGAACCGTTTCATTATCATTTGATGAACAAAGAAATGAACTTGATAACCAAAAGTCCGTTGCTGGCCATGTATCATTTTTTTTTCCCTCGGGAAAAAGAACTCCATAACACTGATCGTGGCAACAACCTCCAGCTGGGGAAGAAAGCGCTGTGACAGTGCCTTGCGTCTCAGGAGGGCCCTGGGGCTGCTGTGGATCTCTGTTGTCCCCAAGACAAGCTGTAGTAAACCATAGGCATGTCCCTCACAGCTTTCAGTTTCTAAGAATAAATTGCTTTTTTTAGGTGAAGGGTGAATAAGTTCTTGCAGTTAGTTACCCTGAGAGGTGTAATTGGTGAAGCATAAGAAATTGATGGACCTCAAATCACTTGTGCACTATAGCTTGTAATGAAACACCAGTATGTTCTCATGAGGTCTTACCTGTGATTTTGCTTCTTGTGTCTGCAGATAATCAGGCATGACAACGCGTGCGCGCACACACACACACTTTTGCAAATACAATTCACTCACAGGCAGGGTCACCTTACCCATAGGACTTTCTTTGCTAAACCTTGTCCCATACCCACCTCCCCATACCCACAAATGCACTAGCTGGGCAAATGACTTTATGTGAGACAAGCAGCCAGTTAGAAAAACCTTTTAGGAATAAGACAGATGTATTCGGCAAGCATCTGGCTCAGGAAAAAACAAACAGTCCACAAACCAAACAGCACTTCTGGGCTTTCTGAGCTTTTGGCATTTTAATCAGCATTCTTGGTTTTACTCATAATCCATCTTCCCTTTTAACAGTAAAAATAAATCCTCCCTTGAACTTTTGCCCTCTAAAGTTTTGCTCTCTGAAGGCATTCTTTCATAATAACTCTACTACCCACAAAGGGTATCTGTCCTGAGATTAAGCAGGTTTGGAATAAATGCTATTCCCAGGCCTGGTCTGGTTTCCCAGAAATGACACCTATCTCTCTGGCCTAATTAAACTCCTTCCTATAAGGCCAGTGTACTTGGACCTTGTGTTAAATAGAGTTACATTTTTTTTTTCCTTCTCTCTTAAAACAATCCCAAATAAAAGGCCCAGAAGAAATATGCCCAGATAAGAGGTAAGCAGGAAAATGTTGGCAATGGACTAGACCAGTTGTCAGTTCAGAGACTTGAGCTGAAAATCTCTTCCTAGTAGCAGAAAAAGAGTGATTTTTAAAACTAAGGTGGGCAGGAATGTCGCTCAACTGTTCCACGTTTATTATACAACCCTTGAGCTGAGCTTCCTCATTGTGCCAGTGTTGATGAGACCAGATGAGAACCAACCTCTTTTACACTGTAAAGCTCCACTGGAGCTCTGTCAGGCCTTGGTAATCCATTTTCCAGATTATTCTTGTGTTCTGCTTGCTCTGAAAGTCACATAGTACCTTTTACTGAAAACATAGGCACCTGGCCTAAGTATTTTCACAAAATCTAAAATAATAAAAGACTGGCTTCCAGGAAAGAAAATCTTTACCTGCCAATGAGAACTCCAGAATTCTGTTACGAGAAAAATTATAATTTTTGTTGGCTGATGCTATTATTTTTATCACCTACAAAAAGCATTTATTAAGATCAGCTCCTGATAAATGCTAATCCACCATCAGAATTATTTTAGGACCTCAAAGTCCTTTCCTGTTCATTTCTTTTCCTGTACACACAAACATATACCCATACATTCATGCATATACATACAGACCCATATGCACCCATATACGCAAATGCACACACACCCATATACCACACAGATGTGTGCAAATATATACACACATACTGGGCTTCCCAGGTGGTGTTAGTGGTAAAGAATCCACTTATCAATGCAGGAGACGCAAGAGACACAGATTTGATCCCTGGATCGGGAAGATTCCCCTGGAGGAGGGCATGGTAACCCACTCCAATATTCTTGCCTAGAGAATCCCATGGACAGAGGACCCCGGTGGGCTATAGTCCAGAGGGTAGCAGAGTCGGGCACAGCTAAAGCCACTCAGCACACACACATACACATATACCATATACTTCACATCCATGGACAAACTCTTTCATTCTCTTGGCATCATTTTTTGAATCCGTTATTACTTTCAGCTGCAAATTTTTAAATATACATGAAATCTTCACTTTCATCCTCAAAAATAACAGTGGCTGTTCATCGTGCTGTGATCCTTAGAGGCTACCAGAGCCTTATTCTGTGATTCAAAGTGAAAGTGAGTTGCTCAGTCATGCCTGACTCTTTGTGACCCCGTGGCCTATACATTCCATGGAATTCTCCAGGCCAGAACACTGGAGTGGTTAGCCTTTCCCTTCTCCAATCCTTCTCAACCCAGGAATTGAACCCAGGTCTCCTGCTTTGCAGGCAGATGCTTCAGCCACAAGAGAAGCCCAAGAATGCTGGAGGGGGTAGCGTATCCCTTCTCCAGCAGATCTTCCCGACCCAGGAATCGAACTGGGGTCTCCTGCGTTGCAGGCAGATTCTTCACCAGCTGACCTATCAGGGAAGCCCCTCTATTCTGTGGCTAACATATGATTTATATGCCATTCCAAAGTTCCCACACACTTATTTTTCAAAAAGGAAGTGAACTTTATTTCAGTTCTTCACACTATTTAATAAGTGCTCCATGTAATATTCTCTGTGAAACATTCACATTCATTCACCTATTACTTTTCACCATTGGAAAATGGGAACTAGACAGCACTGGTGTTCCTTGCTAATTAAAGATGAAAATTCCAGCATAAGTTAGAGGCCTGGAGGGGGTCAGACATTTTTCTGATAGGTGTGAATGGATTAGAAAAGTTAGATCAGACTTCTAGGTTAATTATAAGATTAAAAATTACCTCTGTAAAGCAATTGTTTTTAATACAGAAAGAGATTAGTTCCCATTTCTACCCCACATCTTGTAGTATCAACTTGTGCTTTCCAGAGAAGCAAGATCCTGCATTTTGCTTTTAATTCCAACTGTTAGAGCCATTCTTTTTACCTGTAAAATAACTTGTTTAAGGAGCAATGCCTCCAGCTGTCATTTCTCAGAGAGCTTCCTGGAGGCCTGTGAGCTCCCAGCTAGTGGGAACAGGTTGGTAAAGTAAATCAACCCTCTCTGAAACCCATGATTTGTAACTGTAAATGAACAAATACTGATTGCTACTGTAAACATCCCATAGCAAACATTTTCAACCTTGAGCTTCAAAATGACAGCTTTTAGAATTGTGTTTTTTAATAATGACATTACTGGAAAGCTCTTTGCTCTTTTGGTAAACACAGACTCAGTTTTTTGGTGAGGTAAAATATGAGCCTGTGTTTAACAGAATTGACTATCCTTTTCCATTAGATCTAAATAAGGTACCTTCAAAGTAGCCATGTCTACAGCCTCTCATTCTCTCAAAAATTTTATATGTTTTTACATTGAGGTTGCTTTGAATCTAGAGGAGACAAGCATAATTTGAACCTGAGGGAGAATCAAAGAGAGAGAAAGGGATATAGAAGCNTTGAGCTGAGCTTCCTCATTGTGCCAGTGTTGATGAGACCAGATGAGAACCAACCTCTTTTACACTGTAAAGCTCCACTGGAGCTCTGTCAGGCCTTGGTAATCCATTTTCCAGATTATTCTTGTGTTCCGCTTGCTCTGAAAGTCACATAGTACCTTTTACTGAAAACATAGGCACCTGGCCTAAGTATTTTCACAAAATCTAAAATAATAAAAGACTGGCTTCCAGGAAAGAAAATCTTTACCTGCCAATGAGAACTCCAGAATTCTGTTACGAGAAAAATTATAATTTTTGTTGGCTGATGCTATTATTTTTATCACCTACAAAAAGCATTTATTAAGATCAGCTCCTGATAAATGCTAATCCACCATCAGAATTATTTTAGGACCTCAAAGTCCTTTCCTGTTCATTTCTTTTCCTGTACACACAAACATATACCCATACATTCATGCATATACATACAGACCCATATGCACCCATATACGCAAATGCACACACACCCATATACCACACAGATGTGTGCAAATATATACACACATACTGGGCTTCCCAGGTGGTGTTAGTGGTAAAGAATCCACTTATCAATGCAGGAGACGCAAGAGACACAGATTTGATCCCTGGATCGGGAAGATTCCCCTGGAGGAGGGCATGGTAACCCACTCCAATATTCTTGCCTAGAGAATCCCATGGACAGAGGACCCCGGTGGGCTATAGTCCAGAGGGTAGCAGAGTCGGGCACAGCTAAAGCCACTCAGCACACACACATACACATATACCATATACTTCACATCCATGGACAAACTCTTTCATTCTCTTGGCATCATTTTTTGAATCCGTTATTACTTTCAGCTGCAAATTTTTAAATATACATGAAATCTTCACTTTCATCCTCAAAAATAACAGTGGCTGTTCATCGTGCTGTGATCCTTAGAGGCTACCAGAGCCTTATTCTGTGATTGAAAGTGAAAGTGACTTGCTCAGTCATGCCTGACTCTTTGTGACCCCGTGGCCTATACATTCCATGGAATTCTCCAGGCCAGAACACTGGAGTGGTTAGCCTTTCCCTTCTGCAATCCTTCTCAACCCAGGAATTGAACCCAGGTCTCCTGCTTTGCAGGCAGATGCTTCAGCCACAAGAGGAGCCCAAGAATACTGGAGGGGGTAGCGTATCCCTTCTCCAGCAGATCTTCCCGACCCAGGAATCGAACTGGGGTCTCCTGCGTTGCAGGCAGATTCTTCACCAGCTGACCTATCAGGGAAGCCCCTCTATTCTGTGGCTAACATATGATTTATATGCCATTCCAAAGTTCCCACACACTTATTTTTCAAAAAGGAAGTGAACTTTATTTCAGTTCTTCACACTATTTAATAAGTGCTCCATGTAATATTCTCTGTGAAACATTCACATTCATTCACCTATTACTTTTCACCATTGGAAAATGGGAACTAGACAGCACTGGTGTTCCTTGCTAATTAAAGATGAAAATTCCAGCATAAGTTAGAGGCCTGGAGGGGGTCAGACATTTTTCTGATAGGTGTGAATGGATTAGAAAAGTTAGATCAGACTTCTAGGTTAATTATAAGATTAAAAATTACCTCTGTAAAGCAATTGTTTTTAATACAGAAAGAGATTAGTTCCCATTTCTACCCCACATCTTGTAGTATCAACTTGTGCTTTCCAGAGAAGCAAGATCCTGCATTTTGCTTTTAATTCCAACTGTTAGAGCCATTCTTTTTACCTGTAAAATAACTTGTTTAAGGAGCAATGCCTCCAGCTGTCATTTCTCAGAGAGCTTCCTGGAGGCCTGTGAGCTCCCAGCTAGTGGGAACAGGTTGGTAAAGTAAATCAACCCTCTCTGAAACCCATGATTTGTAACTGTAAATGAACAAATACTGATTGCTACTGTAAACATCCCATAGCAAACATTTTCAACCTTGAGCTTCAAAATGACAGCTTTTAGAATTGTGTTTTTTAATAATGACATTACTGGAAAGCTCTTTGCTCTTTTGGTAAACACAGACTCAGTTTTTTGGTGAGGTAAAATATGAGCCTGTGTTTAACAGAATTGACTATCCTTTTCCATTAGATCTAAATAAGGTACCTTCAAAGTAGCCATGTCTACAGCCTCTCATTCTCTCAAAAATTTTATATGTTTTTACATTGAGGTTGCTTTTTTGTTTTTATAGTATATATAGCATATAAATACAGGTTATAAAATACGCCATCTGATGTTAACTTTAACAAAGGATTTAAAAAGTATTAGGTATAATAACAGATCATCTTCAAAACTCTAGGTAAAAATGTAAGTACATGTAGTTTACCTGCCGCTTTGAATGCTTCTCTGTGACTGTCTATATCCCAGCAGTCTTGTACCCTATAGTCTCCCAAATCTTCCCTTGACCTCGGAGGTGACGCTGAAGGGCTGACTCATATTTTGGCTAAACTACTACAAGCCTGTCGAGAATATTTCAGAAGAAAGAAGAGAAACATGAGATAAATTCTTTTGTGAAACGTTGGTGTTTTCTTCTTGACAGCACACCCTGACAGCTGTTAGAAGAGCCGTGAATGGAAGCATTTATTTTCAATCCACCATTTATATACCTATTCACTGTTCCTGGAAAATAGATGAACATCGAGTGTGTAAAAGTGTGAAATATCTGGAAAGGCTTTTTTATAAAACAAAAGAATGATGGCTGTTCATTTCATTCATTTCACAAGAAAAGTGCAAACTTAGCCAGTATTCAGACTGGTACATCTTTGATAAAATTATCATGATTAACCGATTCGCCCCCAAACCAAAACTCACAAAACTATTTTTTTTCACATCAGAACTGAAAAGTAGAACTAGATGTGTGTGCGAATCATCACTTTGATTTTCCAAGTCACAATTAAATTTTTATTTTGAAGTCCATTTCATGGGGAAGGATCTGTACCCCACCCACCTGCCGTCCACAACTTTTCCATGAGGCTGGTGTAAATTCCAGGAGGTACGAGCTCTGTAAATTAGTACGTGCTTTAGACAGATTAGAATTATGTTCTGCTTTTGTTGACATTGTTTTCTGGTATTATTCGAGTTAAGAGGAATAGGACTAGGGGAGCAGCTGTTAGAATGTACAAGAGAAGGTCAGTGATTTTGCAAGTTATTTCAGGAGATATAGTCCCAGGATATGCAGGAGGAGAGAATGGAGAACTCATGGAGGATTCTGAATCATCTCACTGCTGCGACTGGTGATGGAACAGGACTAAGACAGACTGGCAGATTATCATCAGATGTGCTGAATTTACACAGCTTTCGGGGCACATGGAAAAACCTAGAGATGTAAGTTGTAAGCTTCTGGAAATATAAGTTGGGTAGGCAGGCAAGAAGCATGGCTTAAGGGTGCAGGTTTCATGGTCATCCTCCGACATGAGAGATGAAGCCGCAGGAATGAGTGAAATTACACAGACGAGGGAGATACAGTGTGAAGACAAGTTGAGGACAGATGCCAACAGATGCCACTCTCCAGAGGGGAGCAGAAGAGGGGCCAGCCGCGGAGAGCGGGAAGCAGCAGGGAGGAGGGAGAAGAGCCGCAGAAGCCGCGGAAAGCATGAAGGAGGAAGCGGCCGTCCTGGGACACGCTGCCCGGCTGACTTGGACAGGCGTGAGGCTGGGCAAGTGGAGCTCATCTGATGGCTTCTGAGAAGTCCGTTTCAATAGGGAGGAGGAGAAAAGAGCCAGACTGGGGAGGTGGCTGAGCTGTGACACGTGAGCGGTCATCAGGGAGCACTCTCCTCAAAGAGGGTAGCCGTAAGAAAAGGAGAAAGTCAGGGCAGTGGACGGTAGGGAACATTTAGACAAAGGAAGGGTTGGTTTAGGGTTAATATCTGTTATTGTTTTGTTCCATTTTGAATCTAGAGGAGACAAGCATAATTTGAACCTGAGGGAGAATCAAAGAGAGAGAAAGGGATATAGGAGCTAAGCATTTACATATATGTATATATATGAACGTGAAAATATTAGTTTCTCAGTCCTGTCTGACTCTGTGGGACTCCATGAACTGTAGCCCTCTAGGCTCCTCTGTCCATGGGATTCTCCAGAGCAGAATACTGGAGTGGGTAGCCATTCCCTTCTCCAAGGGATCTTCCTGACCCAGGGATCAAACCTGGGTCTCTTGCATTGCAGGCAGATTCTTTACTGTCTGAGCCACCAGGAAATATATTTATATATAGTGGGCGGAGTTGACCCAGCAGAGGTAGGAGGTGGTGGATGGGACCATGAAATCTGGGTCAAACTTCGCCTTAGACAAGAGTTTCTCCTGAGAATTAGTAGGGAAAGAAGTTATGTGGGTGTTCTAGAAGATGAGGTAAGAACTTTGATTATATAGCCCCTGAGATACTTTGCATGCATTTAATGACTTGGCCCTCTCTTTCTGGAAAAAAAGGGTGGCAATAATAAACCATGATTGATAATCACTGATTGTTTTGGTGTAACTCATATCAAAATGGATATGCACCTTTCCCATAAAAGGTGTTACATGTAATGCAGTAAAGAAAAGGAACCTAATGGTTTTCTCGTTCCTGTACAGTGCATCTTTGTGTCCAAGACATATGCTGGTTTCCTGTTTAATTTTGTCATAAAATATTTGCTCAGCCATCTGGAGAAAGAAAAAAAAGAGGAAGAAAGCTAACAGCAGTGGGCTGCAACCAAAATGAAAATATCTAAATGTGGGCCTCATGTTTGGAGTGATCACCTTTGGGTGGTCTCCACACAGGTCTGCTGTTGACCTGGTATTTCTGCCTCTTTTCTTGTTTACAGAAAACAGGCGTGAGGCCTGACCTTTCGAAGGAGGGTGCCTTGATTGTGGTGGGCACATAGCACACTGGCAAATGTAACAGGGTGCTTTTGTGCTGGCTTTCATCTTACTTTCTCCTTATATCGCTTAATTATAAAAGTAATGCCCGCTTAACACATTATTGACCAGAGACATTAACACATGCTGGACCTTTTTAACTGGAGTGTTTCAGTATTCACTTACAGAACAAGTCATTGGCCACAGACAGTAGGTTCAAAAACCCCCCAGTGAATAAAGAGTTAAGAATGAAATTAAAATTGCAGACTACAATGTATAGTGTGGGGAGCAACCACCGCCCACACCTGTCCCATCCTATTTCCCCGGCCTGGATTTGGGTATAAGGAGTTTGCTTCATCACCTTTCTGACTAAGTCTGTATTTACAACTGCGTTTATAAGTAACTAAGTGGAGTCTTTCAATGACTGCGATTCTCCAACTTGATTTTGTCACTTATTATGAATATCTTTCCATGTCAGTGCACATGGACTCTTCCTGGGCATTTTGACAGCTGCAGAAGACGCCAGTTTATGGCAGCACAGTTCATTTAGTCATCCCCCCAAAAGAGGAACATTTAAACAGTCTGAGGGTTTTTACCACATCAAAGCCACAGTAAACATCTCTGTACATACTTCTTCACCCTCTTGTTTTTTCTTAAATAAATTCTTAGAAGTGAACACAAATCACTGGGTCAAAGGGCGTGTGCATTCTCAGTTTTGATACTAATTTCCAGTTTGTCCTCAAAAAAAGAGAAGACCTTCTCCATTCTTTATCCTCCAGCCAAGGTTTTAAAGCATGTCATTTCCTTATACCCTAGGCAATACCAGGCGTATATAATCTTTACTATTTCCTCACTTCCTGATGAAGAAAATGGGAGCATGAATTCAGGGACTTTCAGGGAGCTTACCCTTCTAGAAAAGCCGGAGGGGATCATCTGGGGGAGTTGAAGAGAAGGGAGGAGAACGATGCTTGAGGACTAGGGAACTTTAGGGGACAGCCACCTGGGTCATGTGGGAGAGAAGCTGAGCCAGAATATCAGCAGCTGTAAAGGCCAGAAGAAATTGAGAAAACATAGTTCAAAAGTTTTTATGCAGTAAATACAGTTATGTGATTTCTCTGGTTTTGGAACAAGAAAAACAACATCAACAAATAGATGGCTGGAAGGATTAAAGGCTGATCAAGCTGGTGGTGTAACAGAGTCAACTGGTAGGAAACAGAAGCTTCTTCTGGTGGAGTGATGACCTGGAGGTGTGAGTCAAGGAGAAGAGATGTTAGACCAGAAAGACATAGAAGGTTCACAAGGTCACGGTTATGTCACAGTCAGGCCAGAGGTAAGATTTAAGGAAAGTGTAGGAATCGGAGAAACTCAGATAGCTGGGGCTTCCCTGCTGGCTCAGATGGTAAAGAATCTGCCTGCTTTGCAGGAGACCCGCGTTTGAGCTTGGAAAGATCCCCTGGAGAAGGGAATGACTACCCACTCCAGTATTCTTGCCTGCAAAATTCCATGGACTGAGGAGTCTGGCAGGCTGCAGTCCACAGGGTCGCAAAGACTTGGACGTGACTAACACTGCATTGTTCAGAGAGCTGGTGATGATCAGAGGGGGTCACGTCTGAGCTGTCAGCACGGCAGAGGAGCAGCTTCGGGCTCAGGCAGAGCCAGGACAAAGGGGCGCCAGCCAGGCCATCCTTGGGCGTGCTTGAGTGCACGCGGGGTCTGCAAAAGCGGGTGACGGGAGACGAGAGGTGACTGAGGCAAAGGCCAATAAGCGACCGAAGGAGGCACAGCCTAGTAGTCCCTCCAAGGGTCTATGCATCGAGGGGCGCAACGGTGGGAAGAAGGAAGTGTTGACCTTCCGGGATTGCTTTGAGGATTAAACTAAATATCACTTTTTAAGCATGAAGTGTTTGTTACTGAAACACAGTTCATTGTGCAAAAAGTTTTGAAGGCTATAACGATTCACATCATAGAGGGTTTTAAAATACATAGCTACTTTAAAGAAGCAAATCTTCACACTATTGTAAATTCTAACTGAAAAATACATGGAGCCTATGGACAGTGTCTCAACACACAGAACCTTCTCTGTGGATACAAGCAGAGATCCTAGGGGAGAAACTAACTCTGTGGTTTTAATGGGTTCTCTCACACAATGTTAGATACAGATTCACACTAAATCTCTTACACTGCAAAGCTTTTTCTGTCCTACACATGCAGCTATAGATGTCTAAGTTGTCTTCTGACTTATATTCAGGTCTTGTTATTTTTCAGTAAGACCAGATAAGAGCAGTTGGGGACCACAGATCTCCACTTACGCTCACTGAAAGTTTCAGTTCTGTGAGTGTTAGATGCTTGGAGTTTACCCTGCACAGGTTTGTTCAGGGATGTTTCCATGAAGTCCAAACCACATTTCTCCTCCACTGTACCTGCTGGTGCTGGGGAGGGTTTGCAGGCTGACTGAGGGCAGGTCAGATAGAGACCCTTCAGTGCTGGAAAGACGTCCTCCCCTTAGGGTAACACCAGATGGGTTTCTGGGCCTCCACTGTAGCAGTAAACCAGGTACATTACCTTTTTTCTTTTATTCATTTTTAAAACCTTTTAGTTGAAGTGAAAGTGTTAGTCGCTCAGTCGTGTCTGTGACTCAGTCGTGACTCTTTGCCGCCCCGTGGGCTGTAACCCACCACGCTCCTCTGTCCATGGAACTCTCCAGGCAAGAACACTAGAGTGGGTTTCCATTCCCTTGTCCAGGGTAGCTTCTTGACCCAGGGATCGAACCCATGTCTCTTGTGTTTCCTGCGTTGGCAGGTGGATTCTTTATTGAAATATTTATACACAAATACATACAAATTTGTATAAGCATTTAAATTTTCAAAGACTTGATTGAAGTTATACATATAAGAATATAATTCATTATTTTTCACAAACTAAAAATATATAACTTGCACACAGATCATGAAACAGAACAGTGCCGTAGCCCTAGTACCCCAGAAGTCACCCTTTGCTCCCTTTTAGACAGTAACAGATAAAGAGATATGTTATCTTTATATCCCTTTGGTTTTCAGAGTGTTGGGTTATTTTTTTCCTTGTGAAGATTGTTTTTCTAGTCATGACTTATTCCCCAGTACTTTTAGCAAAGCAATGATATTCTCGGCAGCAGTAACTCCTACACTAGATGCTAACATATTATTCATGCTTTGTTAGGAATTCAAACACTGGACTGTTTGAGGTTTTGCTTCCTCTACCCTCTCTGCCTTGCTTTCCCAGACTAACTCTTGCCAATCCCTCAAGATTCAGTTCAGGGATCTTCTCAATGGTTTCCTTGAAGTACTAGATTGAACTAAGTGCCGCTTATCTAGTTTCCCAGAGAGTGACCAGTTATATGAACGTGACCTTCTAATGGGTCTAGCTCTTGTGCTACACAGTTAGGAGCCTAGAGAGCAGGGGTTTCAATCCTCTCTGCTCTCCCAACATCCGCAGACATTTAAGGCACAGGGCCCAAGCCCTATAAAATATGTGAAATAAAATACTATGGATATTATGTAATATATATTCAATATATTATATATAGTATGATATATGATAAAATATATAATAAGGGTTTCCCAGGTGGTGCTAGTGGTAAAGAACCCACCTACCAATGTAGGAGACATAAGAGACTCAGGTTCAATCCCTAGGTGAGGAAGATCCCCTGAAGGAGAGTGGCAACCCACTGCAGGCGGTATTCTTGCCTGGAGAATCCATGGACAGAGGAGCCTGGTGGGCTGCAGTCCCTGATGTCACAAAGAGTCAGACATGACTGAAGTGACTTGGCACTCATGCACATAATAAAATAATAAAATAATGTGAGTCCATGACAATGAGAAGAAAACCGCATGCCTAAGTTAGTAATAGTTTTATGAGATATCTTCAAAATGTATCATTAAGTCAACCGATCAACTAGAATTCAATTTGTAGTTATATAAAAACATAAGGGTTAAGTCACAAGAACTAAATAATTCATTCTCAAAGACTCATAATTATGAAAGTTATATAAACCAAACTCAACGTTTAACACAGGAACTAGGGATAGCTGGATGTCTGATAATATATGATGCATGTCCAGGAGAAGGCTTGCCCAGAGCAACCCCTCCCTTCCCTCCGAACACACACAGTATCTGGAACCCAGCTGCTGCTGCTGCTAAGTCATGTCAGTCGTGTCCGACTCTGTGCGACCACACAGACGGCAGCCCACCAGGCTCCTGTCCCGGGGATTCTCCAGGCAACAATACTGGAGTGGGTTGCTATTTTCTTCTCCAGTGCATGAAAGTGAAAATTGAAAGTGAAGTCACTTAGTCGTGTCCAACTCTTCGCGACCCCATGGACAGTAGCCTACCAGGCTCCTCCATCCATGGGATTTCCCAGGCAAGAGTACTGAAGTGGGTTGCCATTGCCTTCTCCAATCTGGAACCCAGCAGGCACTCACAAATGTTTGTTGAGATGTTCCTGTTTAATTTCAATTCAGTTCTTCAAGCATTGCTCAGAGGTATTATAGCTCAGCCCTTGCTGGGGGCAGGGGAAGGGGGCAATTCAGGTTGATCATGTAATAAAGATTCCATCCTTCAAGGAGCTTGAAATATAGTAGTAAGAAAGACAGACAAGTATAAACCGACCAAGAATGACACCCACCCCATTGAGAAAACGTCCACCCATGAACACAGCTGCACTAGGCGATTCAGACTTTGCAAAGGGATTGCAGAGCCCTATCTTTGTAAGCAGAACTTCCTGAGCAAATCTAAGTTTTCCATTTTCTAAGATGGAATGCAGTTGGTGAACATATTTCCATTGACATTAGTCCAGGTAAACATGTAGCAAAGATCCTAGATCTAGGAAGGCCCACATTCCTGAATAAGACACGAGTATAGATACTCCATCACTGTGTACATTGTGTATCTCTTTTTGCAGTTTGACTTGAAATAACAAATCGAAAAGCACATCTCTGGACAGTTTTACTGCCTCACCTGATGGAAATTCTGGTTCCTTGCTCAGGACAGCCTTCTCTCCCTCAATCATCATGCTCACAACTCTTGCACACACCTTTTAAAGATCAGCTGGAATTCTTCTGCCTCCTGAAAGACTCTCCTGAACTTCCTTTTACCTTCAAGAGAGTTGACTTTCTCTTCTCTGAACTCCCATTCCCCACATTGCCTGCTCTGAGATCCCTTTGTAAGCTTGCGTCTTCCCTTGACTTGATCATAGGGCCCTGTTTGAAAGGGACAAATCCCATCTCGCTTATTGTTCCCTTCCCTAGAGTGTCTGTTGTGTATCAGGTTTTCCACAACCAATTGCTGAATACAGGGATTGAGCTTGTGGGTCTGACTCAGATGCAGACATGTGCATGAGGCTGTGGAATGAGGATTTGATGCATATCATCGTATTGGCTCAGTGGGTAAAGAATCTGCCTGCAGTGAAGGAGACCAGGGTTCAATCCCTGGGTGGGAAGATCCACCCAGAGAAGGAAATGGTAACCCACTGCAGTATTCTTACCTGGGAAATCCCATGGACAGAGGAGCCTGGGGCTCACAAGAGTTGGAGTTAGTGGCTAAACCACCACCACACCATATGTACAGTAAATTATTCTTGTACTTTATAAGGAGGTATTTCTTCCAACTAATTCAGTTTTTGATGTTTTTGGTGTTTTTTCCCTTTGGGTTGTTTTAATTGTGGAGATCTAGATCAGTGAAGCTAATCTATCATTTGGGCTAAGACGTTACCGTCATCCACACAGTCTTAAAGGGAGTTGTAGTATTTCATGGTGAACCACTTCCTTGCATGACCACCTTTAAGACATGATATTTATTTCACAAATCTAACTTGTCAGCACCCTCTAATACTCTGTGGTCAACTGGAGCCTTTTGAAACCAATTGACTGAACGAGCAAATAGAAGAACTGAAAATGGCCTCATGCCCACTAGCTGCTGTTGTTGTTGGTAGTTAAGACATGTCCACCTCTTCTGTGACTCCATGGACAGGCAAGAACACTGAAGTGGGTTGCCATCTCCTTCTCCAGGGGATCTTTCCAACCCAGGGATGGAACGCCTGTCTCCTGCATTGGCAGGCAGATTCTTTACTACTGACCCACCAGGGAAACCCAGTCAAATGCCATAGTTCCTGTAAAGACTCTTTGAATCCTGCATTCTTCCCTTCTTTCACGTCTTGACTACTTTCTCAGTTGTCATTGGATAGGGTGGGGGGAGGTACAGAGGACCCTGGTAGTATCACATGGACAAAGCCATATTCCTCCTTCAAGATAATCCCCTTCCCCTGAAATGATTCTCCCCTACCATTTCCTGCCTACTACAGAAGTTCAGTGTTTTGTTAACTGTTCCTTTCCCATACAATCTTCAAGATTCATCTTTTTTAATGATTTTATTACTTTCTCTTTTAAGTAAACCTCACCTTAGGCCCTCAACCCTACCCAAAGCTTTATAGAGTAGGGGACTTTCGGGCTTCCTGAGTCCTCCACTTCTTCCCTGAGATGCTATCTTGGCCATAGAACCTGGCACACAAAGGGGAGTTCTGTAACTAGTGGCAGAAGAAGTCACAATGTCGAGACCAAGCAAATCTGTCACCTTCCCGTTCCTCCTTTTGCCCAGTCTAGGTTGCAAACACCCCCAAATTGGTGGCCTGGGGTTAAGACTAGTCATTTATAAACTCATAAAAGTCTCATTTTGTAACAAATATAAAAATACAAGACTGGATCTTTATTTACACTGAGCTCTGCTAAAAAGTGGACTTCCCAGGTGACTCAGTGATAAAGAGTCTGTCTGCCAATGTAGGAGATGCAAGAGATGTGTGTTCGATCCCTGGGTTAGGAAGATCCCGTGGAGGAGGAAATGGCAACATGCTCCAGTATTCTTGCCTGGAAAATCGCATGGGCAGAGGAGCCTGGTGGCTTGCAGTCCATGGAGTTGCAAAGAGTTTACATGACTGCGCGACTGAGCATGCGTGCTGCTACAAGGTGTATAACAGCCCTGGTTGTATGCCTCCCATCCAGTCCGTCCAGAGTGACACTCACGTGTGTACACACAAACACATTTTTTTCAATTGTCACAGTGATTTAAAAAAAATAGAAGGAGGCTGAGAAACCCACAGTTAAAGTAGGGTGGAGCTCTTTTCCTTCACAGCTCGAATTATTTGCTCTGGTAATCAACACAAGCTAGTAAACAGCACGGGTTCAGCCTTTTCATGAGCCAGATTCATCACTTGAAGACCAAAATACATGTTCATATTTGCTGACACTATTTAGACAGCTTATATAATAACACTTAGCTCAGCGGGATAGATGGGCTAACAGTGATATTGTTAACATCCTTGGTACAGAAGATTTTAGATTAAAGTAGAATTTTAAATTAAAGTTATTGATGCAGCTTTGCAAAACAAGTTAAAAAATCACCAAGCCCCAGACGTATTCGACAATTAAATATTTGCATTATCCACCCACTGCTTTGACTCCCCTGCATTAATAGCACTCAGTAAGCATGGGAGTTTGCTAGCAAGAAAATACACTTAAGTTTCCTTAGAAATGCAAACTGGTGAACAACTGTTTACTTAAATTTCTTAAAAGTGTTTATGAAATTCCTTCTTTATCCACATCATCTAGTAGTGACCTTCTCTCTATGTGAATTCAGTGAGTACCTATTACAGTAAGAAAAAAAACTAAAGATTTTGAGGATTAATTATGGAAATGGAATACCTAGCCTAGTATAGGCACTAAATAATGGCAACTCTTATTATCAAATTTGACAAACACTCATTGAACAGAAATGTAAGGAGTGGCATAGCAAAGCAGAACTTTAAATGATCTTAGAGGGAGTCATCTTGGGGGTCTTGGGATGAGAACTTGCCTTTAGGTCCTTCAGGGAGACAATGGTTCTGCCCAGATACTACTGGGAGGCCAGTCAAGTTGGTCAGAGCCAAGCCAGCGCTCCCAGGCCATCCTTCCATGCCTGGGAGTGCTCCAGGTGACACACAGAGCAACCTCTTGTCCCTGAGGATTGAGATCCTTCCATGGGCAACTGCCTGCATATCATTCCTGGATACCCAAGCAAAGGACTCCTAACCATGCCCCATCCAAACAGAAAAACTGCCCTTTCACCCCCTGCTTTTCAGCAGTCATGGGACACTCAGATCCCCTTACCCAGAGGGTGAGAGGGCCGTATGTACAGAGGGGTGGGGATAAATTTGGAAGAAAAAGATCTGTCACCTGTATTTGGGTGGAACTAAATGGTCAGGAAACTCTTGCCAAGAAGCCAAGAGATTTGAATTCCAGACCTGGTTCTGCTGCTCTTATTCCTGGCCAAGACACTTTTCTGAGCTGTCTTTCCTCATCTGAAAGTATTATATCCTTCTAGCTCCTACTTTGTCTGAATTTAAAAGTATCCATTTAAATTACTTCCATTTTACTGTATTGACCACTTAACTACTAAACGTTTTCATTGCTCCACCTCTTTTTCTAAAGACGTCATCCATTTGTAAGTGAGCTTTATTCTACAGGATTTATCTGCTACTACTTTATTCTGGCAGTTAATGTGTCAAGTTAAAAAAACATTGAAATCAGTTCTTGGGAAAATTACTAAGCTCTGTACACAATTTACATTAAATAAAACTAATATGGTGATAAATGAAAAATGAAATTCTTGAAACCAGAATATGATTGAATATGTACCATACCAGAATAGTTCACACCTGCTTTCTGGTTTTGCTCTTTAGAAACATATTTGTATTAGTTTCATCACTGACTCAAGCTTCAGATGCCCCCACCTAGTCTTCTGAAGCCTTGGACATGTGACCTTGGCCCTCGGTCTCTTCATCCATAAATTAACCAGGTGGAACCAGCTCTCTAAAATCCTGTCTAGATTTTTAGGTTCCAATTGTGATTCCTTTTTTTTTTTTTTCCCAATTGTGACCCATTTTAAGTTGCACTGTGTAGGAGCCAAAATCAGTCTAAGCTCCCAAAGCATTATCTACACTAGCTTGTCTGTTCCTGAGATAGGGATGATGGTTAGCATCCTCCCCCAGCTTTGAGTGTCCCAGTGTCTGGTTCTGTGCTTCTTCTCATTTCAGTGTCTATCATGTGGGGCTCACTTTCTAGTTTACAGGCTGCCTCCCCAGTGATTGTATCCGCTTGTGTTTGTCTTCTGAGCCTCTGAAATGCCCCCTGAATGGCCTAGGCCCATTCATTGCTTTCCTTCACCTACCCAAGCCCAACACTCCCGCTACCCCACTAACATAATCCCTCTCTTTCTAGACCTCTGCCTCTTCCAGGACAGTGGTTCTTTTTTGTCTTCTTGGCCATACCATGCAACCTGTGGGATCTTAATTCCCTGACTAGGGATAGAACCTATGTCCCCTGATTGGGAGTCCAGAGTTACAACCACTGGACCACCAGGGAAGACTCTAGGACAGTGCTTCCTAAAGAATGGTACACAGTCAGCCCTTGAGGCCGGTAAAAATCGCAGATTCCAAAGACCCAAGCTCGACGTCGTGATTCAGGATTTCTGGAGGTGAAGCCACGGAAAGCATTTGTACAATACTTTCCCCTGATGATTCTAGGCATAACCGTTTAAAGTACACTGCTCTTTCACCAGTTTCCCTTTGCAGTTGATTTTTGTTGTTTGTTTTTTAAGGGAAAAGGCGCTATATTAGAGATTTTTTTTTTACCAAGAATGTAAGAAGAAAAAATAGTGGGGAGCGGGTAGTTCAAAGCTCTGTCCAGGAATATGGCAGCTCTGGTGCTGGTGGCCTATTTCAGCCAAGTAGGAAGTCTTGGAGAGGAGAGAATTAAGTCTGGGACTTCCTACGAGACCGTTGGAAGGTCAGGAGTCAGCAGTCGTGGCAACGGCCATTCGTCGGGGCCCCCACGCCACAGGAAGCGCTGGGCAAGGCCGGAGCAGCAAGGCTGGCTAGGATGCCCCTCGGCTCTGGGTAGCGGTTGGGTGTCAGGCAGCCTCGCCTTTCCTGTTGCCGTTGGCAACAGCGGCCGCTCCTGTAGTCAGCGTGGCGCGTGAGGGCGGGACTTCCCGCCCCCTAGGAGCAAATGCGCATGCGGCGGTCGACCGGTCTCGGGCACTTCCTGTCACGTGATCTTTAGAACCAATCAAAGTGCGTAAATCCCTAGTCACGTGCGTCTGTTCCCGTTAGCAACGCTTCTAAACAACCCGCCCTGCCTCGCGTCTGGCGCGGTCCAGTGTTTCTCGACGACCTCGGGCTTGGTGAGGCTGAGCCGGGGCTCTCCCCCTTTTCCAGACCGCTGACTTCCCCCTTGCCGCAATGGTGAGTAGCCGGCCCGTCGGCGCCACTGCGCGCCGAGGAGAGACGCGGAGCCGGGGCCTCGGAGTGATGGCGTGGCTTGCGGCAGAACTTAGTCCGGCCCTGGGCCTCTCTGAGAAGGGGACGCCAGGCCGGGTGCGAGAGACTATTAACCAAGGTTGAAGCCCTTCCGGGATAATTCTTGGTGGAGCCCTCTTCTAGCAGCCGCGCTCCGCCGCGTTACCATTCCTCGCTGCTGCCTGAAGGGCCTAGGCCAAGTCACAGCTGGAGGGAACCATCTGCCAGCAGAAGGCGCAAAGCGGTTTCTTGTTCCATTCGAAAAACTCAAGTTTATGCACGCGCGCGCACACACACACATACACCCCCCACACACACACACACCCTTTGGCAGTTATTAATTATGTTAACGAGCCGAGGAGGAAGAACGTGATTGAATATAACTTCCTTATGTGAGAGTGATACAAGAATCCCCAGGCCCCATTTTATACCTGAGAAAACTTGAGTGGCGTTCCTTGTGTTCTGACCTGTTCAAAAGAAGGCATGTTTTTCCTGGATGCTTGAACATAATCCCATTTGTCATTCCAGCGGATACAGAATGCCAGCTTAAACAGCAGCCGTCCTTAGAACAAGACACAGTACTGAAGTGTTCAGAAAAAAAAAAAGATGAATCCGGAGTTAAGGGCACCACCGAAATAGGCTACTGAAATACTTCAGCAACCAGAATTCCTCTTTAGGCCACCGTGTATACTCTTGCAGCTGAGGGTACAACTGTGAACGAAACAAACCATTCCCTACCATTCTTGGAGCCTGTCCCACACATTCTGTTGGTTTCTATAAAATATCATGAACAAATTGGAAAAATGGTGATGTCACAAGAAAATTGGTATCTGCTCGCATTCTCATCTGCTGTCATTCCATTTCCCAGGCTAATGCTATTTCTGCTTCTGAAATCAGCTGCTTATTTCTACTCCCTTTCTTCACTCCCATCCATTTTAGACTAACTTTTCTGTCTTTTGTTCTAAATTTCATTCTCAGTTTCAGTAATTTTTCTTCTTGGTCTGGGGACAATCTTTACTTGACAGAAGAGAATAGACATGCACTGCGCACTTACTCTGCGCAAGGCACTATATGAGGAAACTGTGTGGTGTAAGAGCTGATTCATGCTGTGATGAGCTTACAGTCGACTTGAAGGAGCAATACCTAAGGAGAAAAAGACAGCTAATAGTTTTTGTTTAGTCACTAGGTGGTGTCTGACTTTTCAACCCCATGGACTGCAGCACGCTTGGCCTTTTGTTATCTCCCGGAGTTTGCTCAAATTCATGTCCGTTGATGCTATCCAACCATCTCATCCACCTATGTGCTAATTTTTGGAAGAAGGCATAAGTAGAGTTAATGAGGGCATGTTGGGAGTCTTCACAGAGTAGGTAAAAAAGGTTTGATCTTGAAGGATGGGTAGGAATTTGGTGGATTTCTGGAGCATGCTTATACCTCTGAGAGCCAATTATATGCATTTCTTCTCACCTGCAGTGCAGTGACACGTTTATGGCTTGAAACCAGCCATGCTGGGAGATTTCACACTGGAAATTAGCAAGGGCTGCAAATCAGTTTCATACCCCAGCCCTCACCAATGCCTGTTGCTAAGCATTCACCAGCACACCACCAGGTCGGATTCAGATTCTTGAATAGGAATGGAGAGGTGCTTTTAGTCAAGGATTGGGGTAATGAGAGTGAAAGTATAGAATGTTCAAGGCTGGTAAGCCGACTAATCTGACTGAATAGGAGTGTTCTTAACAGAATCTTGGGAAATGGGGTTAGAGAAAGGGTTTGGGGAGTATGGAGGGCTTATGAGTATAGATTTAACACTGTAAGCAAGAATAATGGAAACTATGAGATTTTTTTTAGCAAGTTGTGACATCATTTTGAAATTTCCACTTGTAGGATGTTCTTGCTGACACTTACCTGAGTATAGATATAGCATCGTTTCTAATGTAGGTATTGAGGTTTATTTCAAATGCCTGCTGGAGATGTGTCTTCTTGTGAGTCACAACTCAGGCTGATTTGCAACTGTAACATATCTGTGTTCTTTTATTTATTTAAATTATGCCATTTTCCCAAAAAGGATTTGAAAAACAGAGTGTGGACTTTGGACTTAGATTTCCTGGTTCAAGTCTTTGCTCTCTTGCAAATTCAATAGCATAGAAAAAAAAAATTTCTTTGGACCTCAGTTTTCTATCTGTAAAGTAGGTTTATATTTACTTTTTCATAGGGTTGTATTGAGGACTAAATGAGATCATGCCAGGCACTTTGTAACTTCCGAATAACTTTTAGATGTTGTCATCATTACTGTTTCCCATGTTTAACATTAGAAATTTGACATTGACATTTGAAATAGTTCGAGGAGTTGGCTAACAATCCATGTAAATCATGTAAATCAGATTGTCTAGCCCTAAGGCAAAAACTTAATTACCAGTTTAATCAAATAAGGTAGACTCAGGAAATGTAAGTACATACCGCAAATGTGTTGGTTTACATTGGCCAGAATATCTCAACTGGTTGTTTTGAAGCAGTCTACTAGATAGGTAACCATTAGAGAGCATCATGATATCCTGGGTAATTCTTAACTTACTGAACTTTAACAGAATTATTAAAAATAATGTGGGGGAGAAAAAGACTTGATGGAGCCGTTCATGTGGTTGAGGGTACTGGTCTGTAGGCCAGCCTCTGATACTTGAGAGATGCTTGTAGGTGACACCTTGAAAGAGATCATGTCATCCAGGAGAGGATATAGAGCGACAAGAGTAAGGGTCTAAGGGCAGCGTCCTGGGAAGTACAGCTGCTTAAGAGGCAAGCTCAAGAAGAGAAGGCTACCGGTGAGATCAAGAAGGGAAGGTGGGGCTAGCAGGCAGAGAATGGAGCAGGTCAGCAGACAGCAAAGCACCAGCCACAGTAGTTGGACTTGTCATTAAGTTGCTGGTGAGCTTTGCAAAGGTGGTTGGAGCAGCATTTAGAATGGAGACACAAGAGGAGAAGAGAGCTCGAGAAATGCAGTGGTGGCTGGAGGGAGCTATGGTTTCATTTTGGGTTCACGCGAGTGAGGTTTGTGTGCAGCCTTGTCTGTAGTCTGAAGGGAGGAAGAAACCTCTGCAGAGTGTTGAGAGAAGTGACTGGGTGAAGTCCCCCAGGAGCTTGAAAGAGAACAGATTAGAGCCATGAATGACCTTCAAAAGAAGGAACTCTTTCAGTTCACTTGTTAGGCACATGTCCACTGTGTGCCAGGCACTATGAGGAGTCCTGGGGACACTCAGGGAACCAGAGGGGCACGGTCATGGCCCCTGTAGCCTTATGTCCTGCATCTACAGGTTAAGGATGTATGTCGATGCAGCAAAGCCACAGGGAGGGGCTTAGAGGGTGAAGGAGATTGTGCCCAGTGACCTTGGCGGTGTCCTCCACAACGCTGGAGGCAGCCCTGTGTGCTGAAAGTAAGAGATAAGCCTAGAGAAGAGGGTTGCAGAGTATACTGTTGTCTCCCATAAGAAGGCTGTGACACATCAAATTACTCTTAAAGAGAATTCTAACTTAGTCCCCTGCATTAGATGTTCAATTTTATAATTTCCCTCTGTAATTTTCAGTGTAGCTATAACATGAAAAAGAACTTCATCAGTCTCTAGCTTATAGTTGTCAAGCTCTCATCTGGTTTAAAAGCAAGAGCAATTGATGGCTGCTTCAAAACCAAATACACTTTTTAAGGCTGTGTGAGATGAAATAAGGGTAAGTTGCTCTAATAGAGGTTTTTTGTCTTATAAAATGTGCGCTAAAGAATACATAAGTTTATTTCTCTGCCACTTAACAGCCTTCTCACTGCTCGTCTCAGGCGTGTGGCTCTGTGCTGCTCCATGAGGTTTTTCAGGGCACAGTTCCCTTTCATCTTGCTGCCCCGGCCCCGAGGCCACTGTGCTGTCTGCATGGTTCAGCAGAGTCTCGCCTTCAGGTTTCAGAGAAGTAGGGTGTGGCACACGTGTGCCCTGTGCATTAATAGCTTTCATTCCTCTGTCCCCATCTGTTGCTGAGAAGTGGTCACGTGATCACGCCTGACTTCAAGAGTGCTGGAGAGTGTTGGGCAGCCAATGCAGGAGATGTGAGTTTGATCCCTGGGTCAGGAATATCCCCGGAGAAGAAAATGGCAACCCATTCCAGTATCCTTGCCTGGGAAATCCCATGGACAGAGGAGCTTGATGGGATCCAGGGATCACAAAAGAGGCGGACGCAACTTAACGACTAAGCCACAGCAAGCCGTGTATCTGGAAAGATGGAAGGAACAGCGTTTAATAGACATCTAGCAGTCTGCACCACAGGAGAGCCTGTACGTTTTCATTGTTGGTTCCTGTATTATATTTTCAAGACTAACAGATTACTTCTCTCTTTCAGGCAGAGTTGGGTCTAAATGAGCACCATCAAAATGAAGTTATTAATTATATGCGTTTTGCTCGCTCAAAAAGAGGCTTGAGACTCAAAACCGTGGATTCCTGCTTCCAAGACCTCAAGGAGAGCAGGTACCAGAATCCTGAGGAGACCCAGTGGGAAGTGACAGTGATGCTTTCTGGTGGCCAGTGTGGGGCAGCTGTAGCAGAGGCCACACAAACCGCTGCTAGGATGCAATCAGTTACCCACTGCGAGCAGGCACACGCAGCCTGACAGATATGTGAAATTCAAGAAGTCAGATTGTGGTGGGGGCAGCCTGTTCATAAACATCCACGTAGTATAGTTAAGGGATTGCAGAGTTTCAGAAGGGCAGTCAGGAAACTGTTAAGTGCTAATGGGTTAATAATTGGCTTGCTGTAGTAGAGATTCCAGAACTTCAATTACTTGAGTTATGAATTAAAAGAATAGAACCATAAGACATGGCATTTAGCGAGAAAATACCTATACAGTTTTATATTGAAACAGACGAGGAGGAAATAGCAGGAAACCATGAAAAGATTGCTGACGAGTACCAAAATTGCTAGCCGACTTGCAGCAAGAGCTGATAATTCGCTTATTTGGACCAATAATGGGAGATAATAAAAGTCGGTAGAAAATTTAGTGATAGAGAATAATGGGAAGCAGCCAAAAGGACTGAATAATAGAGAGACCTCAGGCTGCTTGGGGATCAGATTTTGGCACACCTGGATGTGGGGACATAAATAAAAAGGGTCTCTAGGTGACCTGCGACTGTGGTAAGCTCTAAACGTCACTTAGCGGCAGAGACCATCAGCTGTATCTGTTCAGTTTATTAATCTAGCCTGATCATCTGGCTTCCTGACTCACAGCAGCTGTACTCAGCAGTCTCGGTTGGTGAGACTGTGAGATAGCCAAAGAATGTGGTACTTTATTTACTTTACGCAGTGGAGTTTGGAGTACCTTAATTAATGTTCATAGTAATGAACTTGGGTTGCTCAAAAAGCAACATATTTTTAAGCAGATTTAGTTTGTTCTATTAAAGAATACAGGAAGGTTGTTGATATTTTTAATAGGGACTTAAACTTCTGGGTTTTTAAGAGTTGTTAAATTCTGCTTGATAAAACATTAAAGCCTCGTAGATCAAATAATATTAACTTGAGTATAACTGTGAGAGAAGTTGGGTGGGGCTCCCTGCGTTGTGTCCTTCTGGATACAACATGTCTTCTTCCTTTGGAGTAAGGGAGAGGGTGGCCAGCATCAGGGCTGTAGCCCTTCATCCACGGGGTGTCTGAAGGTGAAAGGACCTCGGGGCTGGAGCCAGGGAGTGGAGAGGCCTGTCCCTGTGAGCCTGTCACTGACAGCAGGAGGCTGTCAGATGGATGCTTTCTCAAGGGTCCAGTTGTTCGGCGTGTTTCCGAGATTACTGGAAGTGACTGTGGGGCTGGGTCACACCCCAGTGGGATGCTGGCCGCGCCACCTCCACCTCCTGACCCTGTGTTGCATCTGCGAAGTGAGGGGATTGAAGCAAATGCCTTTGGAGTTCCCTTCCAACCCAGACATTCTCTGTGAAAGAGTGAGGTTTTGATACTTTTGATGATGTTCATTTTTATGGAGCTTTAATTAAGTCCCGGGGTTTTTTCTTTCAGGTCTCAAGATGCTAAGAAAAGCAATACATAATTAGCACTGATTTTCTTATAGGCATTTACTAACTTGTGAATAGCCTATAAGGTCTTTGAAATGCTAGACAACTAATACAAAGAAAGGGAGGAATTACACCTCTCAGGTGACTTATGAAATAGTTAAATGTGATAAAGCTAATTTTCACCGAAAAGCTGAAGAAAAATTAGATAGTTTGGGGCTTGTTTCTGAGCATGTAACTTGTATGAAAGGATGTGCACATTTGAAGAGCAAGCCACAGTTTAATCATTTAACCAGACATCAAAAACTAATTGAATCTAAATTATTTTCAAACTCTTTTACGAATAAAGAAGATAGTTCCCAGAGAGACTTTCACTGTAGCCTTTTCATCCCTTTGATGACACGCGGGGGGCTTCTTAGTTCTGTTTTTCGTTGTGAATGGTTTCTGTTGTTTACGCAGAGGTTTGGGACCGTGGTTGTTTTTCAGGCTTGTGGAGGAGACCTTCACCGTCGACGAAGTCTCTGNTCTAAATTATTTTCAAACTGTTTTACGAATAAAGAAGATAGTTCCCAGAGAGACTTTCACTGTAGCCTTTTCATCCCTTTGATGACACTTTGGGGGCTTCTTAGTTCTGTTTTTCGTTGTGAATGGTTTCTGTTGTTTATGCAGAGGTTTGGGACCGTGGTTGTTTTTCAGGCTTGTGGAGGAGACCTTCACCGTCGACGAAGTCTCTGAGGTGCTGAATGGGCTGCAGGCTGTGGTCCACAGCGAGGTGGAGTCTGAGCTCATCAACACGGCCTACACCAACGTGCTGCTTCTGCGGCAGCTTTTCTCACAAGCCGAGAAGTGGTACCTCAAGCTGCAGACAGACATCTCTGAACTTGAAAACAGGTAATAACGTCTGTTTCCACAGTTGTGACCATAGAGGCCCAAGCATGAGCGTGAAAGCGCGTGCCTGTCTCTGCTGCTGTTTTTCTTGAGCATAGTGTGCGAGAAAATTGGGCAGGATGACAGCAGCGCATCCAGCTAGTGCGTCGCCTCTCAGGTGCCACTCAGAGTCCTCTCCAGAGTGCCCTGCTTCCTCTGCTGCCAGGGGTGATAAAGGCCTTGAGGTCTGTGGGACTGCTCTGAAGGTGATTAGCAATTATTCCTCATAGTAGCTTTGGTTAGCCTGATCAATATTGTAGTAAGTTTTTAGAGATAGGCCAACTAAGAAGTAGCGGTTATGAAACAGATTGGAAAAAGTAATTCAACTACCATCAAATCACACTTAGTAGTATGAGAAGTTTACTTTTATTAATTGCATTAAAATTATATACCAATCTGTAAAATAGGGGAAGTTTTCTTAGAAAGTTTTGTAATCTGAACAACATCAAAAAGCTCCCTTATTTTTAAAAAATATGGTAAACTCAGTGAAGTTGATACTCAGTCTGCGAAAAGTCATGCTAGACATCTGGAAAGACTGGCCTGGAGCCCGGGAGCCATTTGCTAAGCACAGAGGCAGGGCGGCTCACAGTCTGTGCTGAGCGTCACTGACTGTGGCCTCAGGTAGGGGAGGAAACCGTCCAGCTTCACAAACTGTCAGTAGGTAATTGATGAGAAAACTTTGAGGAATTGACCTGTTAAGAAGTTTAAAAGAGCAGGTAACTACCATTCACTGTAAAAGCTTTTGTATAGTAAGGATCCATGTACTTTTGCAGATAAGAGGAAATGTTCAGGTGGAAACCATCCGTCTTCAGAATTTACTATACTCAGTAGATGTGAACTAATTCCCAGGCTATTCTATTAAAACCAGTTTTTCTTGAATATCTCTCTACCAGATAACAATGTATATTATATTAGAGCAGTTTCCCTTTCAGTTCAGTTCAGTCGCTCATTTGTGTCCGACTCTTGCAAACCCGTGAATTGCAGCACACCAGGCCTCCGTGTCCATCATCAACTCCCGGAGTCTACTCAAACTCATCTCCATCAAGTCAGTGATGCCATCCAACCATCTCATCCTCTGTTGTCCCCTTCTTCTCCTGCCTTCAGTCTTTCCCAACATCAGGGTCTTTTCAAACGAGTCAGTTCTTCGCATCAGGTGACCAAAGTATTGGAGTTTCAGCTTCAACATCAGTCCTTACAATGAACACCCAGGACTGATCTTGTTTAGGATGGACTGGTTGGATCTTCTTGCAGTCCAAGGGACTCTCAAGAGTCTTCTCCAACACCACAGTTCAAAAGTATCAATTCAAAAAAAAGAAAAAACAAAAGCATCAATTCTTCAGTGCTCAGCTTACTTTATAGTCCAACTCTCACATCCATACATGACTACTGGAAAAATCATAGCTTTGACGAGATGGACCTTTGTTAGCAAAGTAATGTCTCTGCTTTTTCATATGCTGTCTAGGTTGGTCATAACTTTCTTTCCAAGGAGCAAGAATCTTTTAGTTTCATGGCTGCAGTCACCATCTGCAGTGATTTTGGAGCCCCCCAAAATAAAGTCAGCCAGTTTCCACTATTTTTCCATCTATTTGCCATGAAGTGATGGGACCAGATGCCTTGATCTTAAGATTTTTTGAATGTTGAATTTTAAGCCAACTTTTTCACTCTCCTTTTTCACTTTCATCAAGAGGCTCTTTAGTTATTCTTCGCTTTCTGCCATAAGGGTGGTGTCATCTGCATATCTGAGGTTATTGATATTTGTCCTGGCAATCTTGATTCCAGCTTGTGCTCCCTCCAGCCCAGCTTTCCTCATGATGTGCTCTGCATTTAAGTTAAATAAGCAGGGTGACAATATACAGCCTTGATGTGTTCCTTTTTCTATTTGGAAGCAGTCTGTTGTTCCATGTCCAGTTCTAACTGTTGTCTCCTGACCTGCATACAGATTTCTCAAGAGGCAGGTCAGGTGGTCTGGTATTCCCATCTCTTTCAGAATTTTCCACAGTTTATTGTGATCCACACNGCAAAGTAATGTCTCTGCTTTTTCATATGCTGTCTAGGTTGGTCATAACTTTCTTTCCAAGGAGCAAGAATCTTTTAGTTTCATGGCTGCAGTCACCATCTGCAGTGATTTTGGAGCCCCCCAAAATAAAGTCAGCCAGTTTCCACTGTTTTTCCATCTATTTGCCATGAAGTGATGGGACCAGATGCCTTGATCTTAAGATTTTTTGAATGTTGAATTTTAAGCCAACTTTTTCACTCTCCTTTTTCACTTTCATCAAGAGGCTCTTTAGTTATTCTTCGCTTTCTGCCATAAGGGTGGTGTCATCTGCATATCTGAGGTTATTGATATTTGTCCTGGCAATCTTGATTCCAGCTTGTGCTTCCTCCAGCCCAGCTTTCCTCATGATGTGCTCTGCATTTAAGTTAAATAAGCAGGGTGACAATATACAGCCTTGATGTGTTCCTTTTTCTATCTGGAAGCAGTCTGTTGTTCCATGTCCAGTTCTAACTGTTGTCTCCTGACCTGCATACAGATTTCTCAAGAGGCAGGTCAGGTGGTCTGGTATTCCCATCTCTTTCAGAATTTTCCACAGTTTATTGTGATCCACACAGTCAAAGACTTTGACATAGTCAGTAAAGCAGAAATAGGTGTTTTTCTGAAACTCTCTTGCTTTTTCGATGATCCAGTGGTTGTTGGCAATTGGATCTCTGGTTCCTCTGCCTTTTCTAAAACCAGCTTGAACATCTGCAAGTTCAGGGTTCATGTATTGCTGAAGCCTCACTTGGAGAGTTTTGAGCATTACTTTACTAGCGTGTGAGATGAGGGCAATTGTGTGGCAGTTTGAGCATTCTTTGGCATTGCCTTTCTTTGGGATGGGAATGAAAACTGACCTTTTCCAGTCCTGTGGCCACTGCTGAGNGCGTGTGAGATGAGGGCAATTGTGTGGCAGTTTGAGCATTCTTTGGCATTGCCTTTCTTTGGGATGGGAATGAAAACTGACCTTTTCCAATCCTGTGGCCACTGCTGAGTTTTCTAAATTTGCTGGCATATTGAGTGCAAGCACTTTCACAGCATCATCCTTCAGGATTTGAAATAGCTCCACTGGAATTCCATCACCTCCACCAGCTTTGTTCATAGTGATGCTTCCTAAGGTCCACTTGACTTCACACTCCGGGATGTCTGGCTCTAGGTGAGTGATCATACCATTGTCCGAGTCGTGAAGATCTTTTTTGTATAGTTCTGTGTATTCTTGACACCTCTTAAAATCTTCTACTTCTGTTAGGTCCATACCATTTCTGTCCTTTATTGAGCCCATCTTTACATGAAATTTTCCCCTGGTAGCTCTAATTTTCTTAAAGAGATCTCTAGTCTTTCCCATTCTGTTGTTTTCCTCTATTTCTTTGCACTGATCCTGAGGAGGGCTTTCTTATCTCTCCTTGCTATTCTTTGGAACTTGCATTCAAATGGGAATATGTTTCCTTTTCTCCTTTGCTTTTCACATCTCTTATTTTCACAGCTATTTTTAAGGCCTCCTCAGGCAGCCATTTTACTTTTTTGCATTTCTTTTTCTTGGGGATGGTCTTAATCCCTGTCCCCTGTACAGTGTCACGAACCTCCATCCATAATTCATCAGGCACTCTGGCTATCAGATCTAGTCCCTTAAATCTATTTCTCACTTCCACTGTATAATCATAAGGGATTTGATTTAGGGCATACCTGAATGGTCTAGTGGTTTTCCCTACTTTCTTCAATTTCCCTGTAGTACTTCAAAAATACAGTGTTGACTACAAGCTTCAGACATGATATTAACATGTAGTTTAGNTAAAAAGAAAAGTAATACCTGGCCTTTTGCCCTCAAGACCTTACAGTCTCGTTGGGAAGGGATAACTAACATTCTAGAAACGGAGTAACATCTTACTAATATTACTCTTCTTTACATCATAAATGGTATCTGGTAGAAAACATGATCCAAGTAGAGAGAAGATCCAACTGCTTATGTTACACAGACAAAGTGTACGAATATATGTATCTCAAGATAAAAATCTTAGTCTTATACATGTAGCAAGCCATATACTCAATAAGCATTAATTAGGCTCTTATAATATTGTGAAACATGTCGCCCCAACTCTGGGAAACACAACCTTGTCAAATTTAGGATCTCACCTCTCATTCTCCTATTGGAGTCCCAGCAGCTCATAAATTATACTTGACATACTTGGGAATCCGTGACCGCTGAGTGGCCGTGCGTGTGTGCTAACCTTTGTACCACAGGGTGGCAGAGAAGATATAGCGCCCCGTGGAACAGAGTCGAGGAGGTCTGGCTCTTGGGCACGGTGGTGCCCAAGCTGGGCTGAAAAGCGAAGGTGCAGTGAATTGTCAGAAGGGAAGGGGCACGAGCCGCGGGGGAGCAGAGTGGGCAGCAGCCCGAGGCGGGCGGAGGCTGGCGTGCCTGGGGGCAGGGCGCAGGCTCCGCCGGGCAGCGCTGTGTGCACCAGAGCATGATGAGACTGCACCGGCAGGCAGTGCTCGTGGCGGAGCTGCTGACAGCCAGGGCTCTGGGCCTCCGCTCACAGGGACCGCTGGGGGCTGGACACGGTACGGAATGGTGGTGGTTGTGCTTTGAGGATAAGTGCAGGGGCCACGCTGTGTGGGCCAAGAACAGACCAAGAGTGTCAGGATCAGCTAGGCGAGAGATGGCAGAGGAGGGGACTTTGGGGAAAGGCTGAGAATAGAGGGCTGGAAAAAGTCTGAGAGACCGTGAAGGAAGGAACTAGAAGTCTTAGAGCCAGAGATGACTCACAGATGTTGAGGCTGGTGGGCTGGGTGAAGCTGGGATGTTACCAGTAGCCAGGGCATGCAGACTCTGGAGTTTCTGTGTGATTTAAAAATGAAAAGTATGAGTGAAACAAGTAATTCCAAGGATGGAAAGGACTTTGGCTAATATAGTAAAACTTGAATTTACTCACAAAGGAAATTATAAGACTTCAAGAAGAGAATGAGAAATTGAAGTCAAGACTGAAGACCATTGAATCCCAGGTAACTGAGAAATACTTAAAATTAATGAAAGCATTCCTTACAGACTGAATATTGAATGTTTTCTGTTTACTCTTGATTTTAGGCAACAGATGCATTGGATGAGAAGTCAAAGCTGGAGAGAGCACTGCAAGATTTACAGCTTGAGCACGGGAATCAAAAGGTGAAATCAGTCTTAGCTTTTTCACATTTTCCAGATAGAATCAAGTTAGAAACTTACATGAAGTCTTGGTTACTATCATGCCCCACCACCGGCCACTCCCTGAGAAGGAGGCCGCCACTGCTGCCCCGCATCGAGACAGACTTGTCCAGGAAAGGGCACATGAGCGCCTGCTCAGGGCAGAGGGAGCCCAGGCGTGGCTCACGTGCTTCACGTGTCCCAGAGCACATGGACATCTAAGAGTTGCTTAATTTTTTTTTTTTTAAGTTCTTTTCCCTTTCACTTTCCCATTCCAATTCCAATAGGAAAGAGAGAAGAATGGAAGAGTTCTTAGTTAATTGGATTTATTGTTGTGGTTTAGTCACTAACTCCTGTCCAAGGCTTTGCAATCCCATGGGCTGCAGCCTGCCAGGCTCCTCTGTCCAGGGGCTTTCCCAGGCAAGAATACAGAGTGGGCTGCCATCTCCTCCTCCAGGGGAGCTTCCCGACCCAGGGATCGAACCTGGGTCTCCTGCATTGACAGGCGGGTTCTTTACCACTGCGCCACCAGGGATTTGAATTTGGGTTTTACTATACAGAACTTATTTTTACTTAAATTTCCCTTCGGGAGTATGATAAAATGAAATGAACGTATTAGTTGCGCATCTTCAGATCCATCTGTATCTAGCAGAGCTTGGGTGAAACAGTGAAATTCAGTGTTGAAGTTCTCTAGGTTTGTCTGAGTGGAGTGACTGAGTCTCGCTCCAGCCTGGAAGACGTCGTGGGCACGGTTCTGCCTCGTGTGGCCTTTGCACCGAGATGAGATGCTGTAGGAGGCCCGTCAGCAGGGCTGTTGGACTGAATCTTCATTGCAGCACTGACTTTCCTAGTGGGTTTAGTGCCTTGTAAATGTCTACTAAATAATCTCCACACTTGCTTCATTAGACGTTGGCTACCCTTTTTCTGTGGAAACTTTCAAACATGTATAAGAATAGAAGAATAGTGTGATGTAAGCCAGGCACTTGCCACTCAACTTTCCCGCTCAGTCGCCATGGCGTGGCCAGCCTGTTTGATGCTAACCTCTACTTTCTTCTTTTCTCCCCTATTATTTTTTTGAAACGACTTTCAGGCATTACATTATTTCATCTGTAGATACTTTTTTAAAATAAAAGGATACTTCTTGCATGGCTAAAATGAAAGGAAATATATATGATTTTCAATCATTATATACCAAGGACCATAAATTTATAAAACAGCTGAATACTCTGTAAAACAGTTACATTTTTGGATGATAAATTTGTTTTATAAGCCATTGAAGACTTTGCTCCAATTTTACATTTTTAAGATTTGGGAAAAGCAAAATGCATACAGAGACAGAGTGAAGTAAAATCGTTTTCAAGACCAGATTTCAAAAATAAGGAATTTTGCTTTTGTTGATAGTAGTGCTCCATCTTCATAGTTAGCATTTATAGACCGTTTTCCTGTCTTATTAATATTACTCTTCTTTACATTATAAATGGTATCTGGTAGAAAACATGATCCAAGTAGAGAGAAGATCCAACTGCTCATGTTACACAGACAAAGTATATGAATATGTGTATCTCAAGATAAAAAACTTAGTCTTATAAATGTAGCAAGCCATATACTCAATAAGCATTAATTAGGCTCTTATAATATTGTGAAACATGTCACGCCAACTCAGGGAAACACAACCTTGTCAAATTTAGGATCTCACCTCTCGTTCTCCCATTGGAGTCCCAGCAGCTCATAAATCATATTTGACATGCTTGGGAATCCGTGACCGCTGAGTGGCCGTGCGTGTGTGTAATGACCAGGCACTGGGTGCTGAGTGACCCTCCGGGACTGCAGCGGCGGGGAGGCCATTGTCGGGGGGCAGGGGAGGGAGGCCAGTGGGGGAGCGGGAAGGCCGGCTGGGGAGGCTTGCAGGGGAACGGGGGAGGCCAGCGGGGGAAGCTGGCGTGCACACACAGCACACAGCCTCCCCGCTTTCCATTGCTGAGGTGTTGAGTCTGAAGCCCTCACTCTTTAGGATGTCAGCGTGAACTTATGTGGATGTACGTATTTTTCACAGGATTTTATAAAGGCCCAAGACTTGAGTGACTTGGAAAACACAGTTGCTGCTTTGAAGAGTGAGTTTCAGAAGACACTTAATGACCAGACAGAAAACCAGAAATCCCTGGAAGAGAATCTAGCGACGGCCAAGCACGAGCTCCTGAGGGTCCAGGAGCAGCTGAGCATGGCTGAAAAGGTCAGGTCTGTCTGCGCACGTGGGACTGAGCAGTGAATGCAGCGTGACTAAGGGAAGTGTGGATAGCTGCAGATGCGCTCGATGGTTTCTCAAGGTGTTAGGCACTTTGTGTTCTAAAGACTGACCCCTTTTGGTAGGAAGATTGCTCTTTGACACCAGAATGTCTGTAGTGATGAGAAGCCTGTGCTCCTCCTGGTGCATGCGCACACCCAGCACCCTGCACCCCTGTGTTGCTCTTCCTGACCATCCTGTTCACGGCTGGCAGAGGGCTGGCGGGTGTTTTTCTGAAGGGCTCTGTCCCTGTTTCTTAATTTACAAGCAGTATGCGGAGAACTGTTCTTTTCACTTTAAGGATTAGACTCATGGATATACAAGCTGAACTGTAATAACTTTAAAATCCTCTTCTTAAAATACTGGCGCTGCTTTGGGATTTAGAAAGAAGAGCATGTCTATTTTATCTGAAAATGAATTTACTGTTTCAAATAGATTTCCCATCTCTGAGGCATAGTATGTTTGCGTTATTTGTTAATATTGTACTTGGGGAAAGGGACCATTTTATTGGCTTCTCACTTGAAAGAATGTATTTTTAAAGTTTGAATAGTCTTAATTTTATATAAATACATGAAAAATAAATTAGAAAATAAGCAAAGTATTAGTAAACTAGGGCAAAAATGTATATTTTCATCAGATGTGTTCTTTCTTTCCTTAACTATTTCTTATTAATGGACTGAAATTTTTCCCTATGTAGGAATTAGAGAAGAAATTCCAACAAACAGCAGCTTTTCGAAACATGAAGGAGATTCTTAACAAGAAGAATGACCAAATCAAAGACCTGAGGAGAAGACTGGCAAAGTAAGCTGCGCTGCCCCTGCCCCTGGATGGTGCCCTGCCGGGCTGGTATCTGTCCTTCATTATGTCTGGTCTCGTGTCCGGAGAGGCCAGAGCCGTGGGGAGTTGCTTTCTCACGCAGTCCAGCAGCCTGTGTGTGGGGAGGGCACAGGGGCTCTGGCCAGGCCTCACTCGCCACACCCCCTCGGGTTTCTTTTCAGGTTCAGCTGGACCCTTGGGGTCCCTCGGGGCCACACCGGGCTGCCTCCACCCCACGTTCTCTCAGCAGGATGTTACACGGACAGGGCAGCGCCAGGCGTTGCTGCTCAGTGGGGTCCTTGCTGCAGGCCAGGGCCTGCTCACACTGTGCTCCCGCGTGACACCCTTGTGGTTTAATTGCTCAGTTGTGTCTGACTCTCTGTGACCCTGTGGACTGTAGCCTGCCAGGCTCCTCTGTCCGTGGAATTTTCCAGGCAAGAATACTGGAGTGGGTTTCTGCTCCTTTCTCCACGGGATCTTCCCAACCCCGGGATCGAACCTGAGTCTCTTGCACCTCCTGCATTGGCAGGAGGATTCTTTACCATCTGAGTCACCAGAGAAGCCCCCACGCGACAGTCCAGGTACTACAAAGTGAGACCCGTATGTGGGTGCCAGAGCCAGCGTGCCTCAGAAGCCCATGCCCCACATAGGAGTGGGGTCTCTGGCACAGTTACGTGCACTCTGGAGGGGGTGTGTCCAGGCCTCACTGCACACGGGGAGGCCGAAGCCCTGCTTTCTGCCGTGGGTGTGTGGCTAGCCACAGGTCTTGTGGTCCAGATGGAGTCTTCTCATCAGGGTCATTTCTGCCATCAGTGGTTCTGCCTGGAAACTCAGTGGACATTTTACTTTTCAGAGTTCCAGGGTACCAGAGCTGAAAAGTGAATCCCAGATCAAACGTCTCCTTAGAGAAGGGGGTTGGTTAACCTTGTACTCACAAGGTCCTATCAGCTGTTTGTGTCCATCAGGCCCTCGATTAAATAATAATCTACTAAGCTGGCACGGGTGTACATGCCACATACGGTAGAGACCTGGAGCCTGACGGTATGTCAGTGGTTATCTGGTCCGTTCTCTGGTCCAGGAATCCTCCGACTCACCCCTATCATGCCTTGAACGAATCTGACTTATGCCACAGTGGTGATTTTAGATGAGGGATGCAACATTACTGGGTTAATCACTGGAAGTGTTTCAGGNTTCGATTAAATAATAACCTACTAAGCTGGCACGGGTGTACATGCCACATACGGTAGAGACCTGGAGCCCGACGGTATGTCAGTAGTTATCTGGTCCGTTCTCTGGTCCAGGAATCCTCCGACTCATCCCCATCATGCCTTGAACGAATCTGACTTGTGCCACAGCGGTGATTTTAGATGAGGGATGCAACATTACTGGCTTAATCACTGGAAGTGTTTCAGGTAAACTCATTTGGTACAACAACTGACATTATGCTCTTAATTAAATACATATCTCTTTGCAGATATGAACCTGAAGATTAAAAGCTGATGATTTCATCTGGAAGCTGCCACAATATGAAAGTACAAGCCCTTTCTCAGCTCAGGCATGTATTTGAAGCAGTTTGTTATATTCCCTCTGTTTATTTTTCAAACTTTGCTTATGATATTTAGAGCTAGAGTTCTTATTTCAGTTACCTATTTGAGAAGAGAGAAAACCTCCTGACTGATTCTGGCTGGTCATCCCAAACTCCTCTCTGCAAGTGCTCCAGATTCTTAGTTCAAAGGCAGTGAGAATTCTTTATAGTAAAGAAAGAAAGACTGTTTTGCATTAATATAAAGAGCACACCTTTTCAATACATGTTAAAGCTAGCTTTGTCTACAGTTGTGCACTCCCTAGAATAAAAATATAGAATTATTAAAGATAGTTTATTATAAATAAACCTTATTTTTAAAAATGAAATCTAAATTGTTTTCTCTATGTAATCAACAAAAATATATAAATTTGTTGAAAATGTGAGTGCCATCTATTGTAGGCATCATTTTTACCAGTTATAATGAAAGTTAACAGTGAACGTGAGGATTTGATTAACTCCTTCAGTCAGACATTTTTGGCAGCATACCTTTTCATAAATCTGTATTACTGATGAAGAAGGCAGAGGCATCCTTGTACTTCTACAGTTGAGAAAGTATCTGGACTCAGAATAAATGTAATCTTTACACTTCACTTTATAGAATATTCTATTATATGTTGAGTGAGAATACTTTTTAAAAGATCTCTATTCAACATAGAATCAGTTACTAGACTTGAGATTCAGCTTTTGATTATAGTTTATTTATTTAGGTACATCTACAGTAACTTCATTTTCAAGAGGTTTTGATTATATTTCTGTTGGCCTGCTTTTCTTGTGTGTGTTTTGGGATAAATCATTAGAAATTAGGTATCTGGTATCTGTACTTGGATGATGCAACAATATACTATAAGGATAAACAAAAATAAAGTTCATAAAGCGTTAATGCTTCAGAAGTAAAGTACCTGCTTTTAACACATTATTTAGAAAGCAGTCATTCCCACTTCCACAAGATTCTATTCACTAAGAAGAGTTTACCGATTCGAGGAAAAGGTTTGTTATTTTTTTCAAGCTTTTAATTCTAGCCTTGAATTTGTTGTTTTTCTTGTAGGTTTTATATTAAAATACTGAAGGAACAAATGATAAAGGGTGAGATAACTCCCCCCAGAAAGAACACAGAAGGCAGGGTTTAAGAGGTGACTGGATGGGAGAAGCGAGCGAGAAAGAGCCGGTCACGAGCCAGCGCTCCTGCGTGGCCTCGCCTCGCCGGCCCCGCTATGCAGGCCACTCCTGGGGTTCTGTGTCCTTCTAGAGCTTTCACTGAGGATTCCAGTCACACACCATACTACTTCAGGCCAGAATTCATTCTCTCTCCAAAAAGTATTCCATTATTTAATGGGCCAAGATATGCTATTAAATTCAGAAACAGACTGTTTTTAATGGCTTGGTATCTTTTAAAAACCATGTATTTTCTTCTTGCCTTAGTTTGATGTTTTGGGAAGAAAGTTATGTTGGAAACCTGTGTCGCTAGGTAGAATTTCAACCGAGTATTTTTTTATTTTTTGATAGCAACTTTGAAATAGTCTGTATATCCAGTTCAATAATAAATCAAAAGTCTTTATGATACCGTAAAACCTAACTATGCCCTGCATTAAGATAAACAAACTTCACATTTTTGGGCATAAATTAACATGATTCTTCACCAGATAAATACTTTTTTGCCTGGTTGTGTCACTGTGTGTGTGTAACTCATGTGCTTAGCAAAATGCAGTAGTAAAATGCTGTTTTTTTTTTTACATTTTCCTAGTCTTAAGACTTACCTCATTTAACTAAGAAAGGCTTTTTAGTTGTATTTTGCATTTGTAAGAAGGCTGCCTCAAGCCCTGATTGACCTTTCAGTGTAAGCTCTACAGACTGCCCAGGGGCTGCCACAATGCAGCTTTAGTTTGGCGTAAATACTCAAGGCTCCTGCTAAGTTATGACTCAGGCCTTCAGGGACAAAAATAAAATGTACAGGGTTTTTGTAACTAATTTCCTCTGCTCAGAATTTAAGTGTTCATTTTTTCCTCGTAATCCGTTTTGAGTCATGTTAGTGTTTAATGGTCATTTGTTTATGGCTTATATAACTCATAAGGAAAATACTGTTCTGCATTGAACTTGTTATCCTATGTGATAAAGCCTTTGCTATTTGTTACTCCACTCTGATGAGCTGAAAAGAGTTGATAGAGATGTTTACTTATTTGTTACTCCACTCTGATGAGTTGAAAAGAGTTGATAGAGATGTTTACTTATTTATTCATTAATGTTGAAGTACAGTTGATTTACATTGTTGTGCTAATTTCTGTTATACAGAAAAGTGGCTCAGCCACACACAGCAGTGCTTTTTCATGTTCTTTTCCGTAGCGGCTAACCCCAGGAGACTGCGTGCAGTTCCCTGTGCTGTACGGTAGGGCCTTGCCTGTCTGTTCTGACGGTGATAGCTGGCGGCTGCTAACCCCCAGCTCCCAGGCCGGCCCCCCTC
>SJYW01010233.1:305566-333147 GCA_006410735.1 Raphicerus campestris
TTTTTTTTTTTTTTATATATAATTGAAATGTTTTAGGAAACAGTATTAAAATCTTAAGGCTAAAGCATTCTTTCATATTTTTTTGTCTAAAGATTATTCTGCACCCTAGACAAAGGAAATATTTAAACTGTTAAATTTGAACAAAGATACTGTCTGCATATGACTTCTCTGAAGCCCTATAAAAATTCTTTAAAATTGCCTATTCACTCAAATTTACTGAGTGTAGCAAAAATGTCAAAGGCATAAAGTCAGAGAAGATTGAATAAAATAATGCAGAAAGACAGATTAGTCATGCACAGACCCACACAGCCTTTCAGAGCACACAATACCACTTTTTATTACCGCTCTATCTTTACAAAGACTACGTTCAATACATAGAAGATGATACATGGTCAGCCATGTCATCTGCCTTTGATTCCAGGACTCATTTATCTGGGCCCTTTTCACAATGACATTGATGAGAGATCTCAGTGTTTTCAGAGCATTGTTTTATTTATCATATATAATGGCTGGTGAAAAAAAAACAGGAATTATGTCACCGATAGCACATAAAAGAGTTGCACAGAAGATTCTGAGACAAAGTTTGGCAAAACAGAACAAGGAGGCTCGTGTAAGTGTTCTTTCCTCTGCTTTTCCCCCCACTGTGCCTTCTCCCTCATTCTCACCCCCCAAAGATCTGCTGATAACTGTTGGAAAATATCGGGAAAATGTTTTTCTTAGACCAAATGTAGCCTACCCCAATCCCTGTAAACTCTTTGGCAATTTCATTTTTGTTTAAATTTAGAACATATTTTAATTACTTTAGAGTTGCTGACCATTATTTATGCATTTGCAAAGGGAAAGACTATTTGTCAGTCACAGTTTTGTATCTTGCAAATTTAATAAAGAGCAGCCCTTAAGATAGAATTTCTTTGGCTGCCACAATTGACAAAAGCCAGCTAATGTTCAAATGTCAACAGCAAACCTCATCAGCAGGCTGCACTGCTGTGCAATCAAGAGTGCGCCAAAGCTCCACATAAACAAATGTATGTAATGTGTGTGTGTGGGAGTGAAGAGCCCATGGTCTCAGTGTTGAGGGGACCAGTGGCACAGGCTAGCAGTGCAGGCATATCAAGAATTCCCCAAGAAAAGCTTCCCTTTCACAGTTAGAAAGGCTGAGGTGGTGACCGACAGCTACCTTAGAAAAGATTATCTCTCATAGGTTCTTTGGGGGGAATCTCATTTCCATGCCCATGGGGGATGTTGTCAGAGAAGGTTGGGGAACAGTTAAGGGGAGCTTCACGTTTTGGAAGCATGGACCAGCGACCAGCTCCTTCAATGGACATAAACTCTTTTTTACAGAACCCTGATCCTGGTGGTCATCAATAGTCCCTGTGACGTGGAGGCAAGAGGGTTGGGTGTCATGCTCAAGCTCCACCCCTTCCTGGCTGATTGATCCTCGGGCATGTCATTCTATTTCTCTGAGCCGTGTCCTCACTGCAAAAATCCAGATAGCACCATGTAGAAGGCTATGGGGTCGAGATGAAGTATTAAATGTGGAAGTGCCTGGTGGGTGGTAATTCATACCATTTTTCTGTGTGGAGTGAACACAAGTTTCCTTTGTCCTTTGAAGGTCTGCTTTGGTTCTGTATCCTTAACTGAGTGGTCTTGCCTTTTTCTCTTCCATCACATCCTGTTTGTGGACTGGTGGGCTGCAGACCCAGAGGACCTCCACATCAATGGAGGCTCAGATGAGAAAAGGTCTTTTCTAAGGTCCCAGTGTTTCAGCCTTAACTCCTTCACATTTGCATTTGACATAAGGCAGGAAGGGAATGTATGTAGGGGTTGCCTGGTTAGCGTGCATAGATTCCATGGATGGAGAGGTTGCCCACATGCCTCCTTTTCTCCCAGTTCCTTGAACTTCAGAAATCTGAAGTTCAGGTTTCACCATGCGTCCCTTTCACCCCACCCCGCCTCATTGCCCGAGGCTGAACACCAGGGCCCAGAGGTCCCCAAACCAGGATGTACAGCTCACCTTCCCTCCCTGCCCCATATGATGGATGAAGGCATGGCACCTGCTGCATGCACCTCATTAGGCCCTGTGGGAGAGGGGAAAGGGCAGACTTGGGGAAAAAGAAGGCTTTTTTGGAAAGGGTTAATGCCAATGCCATTCACCTCCTGTAAATAGAACATGCATTTGCTCTGGCCATCTTCCAATTGCTGGGCAGTGCCATGAATCCACTGATGTTCTTCCGCTCCTTTGTGAAGGCTCCTGTAGGCAGAAAGAGGCCCACACATCTAGAGGAGGGGGAGCAGGTAAGAGGCAGTAGCCTTCATATGTGGCTCTCCTGCCCTGTGTGAGCTGAGGTGGAGTTGGGGGGGTGGCGTGGGTTACTGCTGCTCCAGTCTGGGATTCCCAAACTCATTTGTTTAGTCTTCACTGAGCCACTGAGCTACCGAGCTGCTGCTGCTAAGTTGCTTCAGTTGTGTCCAACTCTGTGCGACTGTATAGACGGCAGCCCACCAGGTTCCCCCGTCCCTGGGATCCTCCAGGCAAGAATACTGGAGTGGGTTGCCATTTCCTTCTCCAATGCATGAAAGGGAAAAATGAAAGTGAAGTGGCTCAGTTGTGTCTGACTCCCAGCGACCCCGTGGACTGCAGCCCCCCAGGCTCCTCCGTCCATGGGATTTGCCAGGCAAGAGCTCTGGAGTGGGGTGCCATTGCCTNGGAAAAATGAAAGTGAAGTGGCTCAGTTGTGTCTGACTCCCAGCGACCCCGTGGACTGCAGCCCCCCAGGCTCCTCCGTCCATGGGATTTGCCAGGCAAGAGCTCTGGAGTGGGGTGCCATTGCCTTCTCTGAGCTACTGAGTCTCTATTATGTGGTAGCTGTTGCAAACAGAATAATAAAACAGACATGTCTGGTCACTGCCTTCATGAAACTTAGAGTCTAGTGAGAAAGCATAAACAAAGAATGGGCCTGGAGGATTACTGGGTGGAGGAAAGGCCTCTCTGGAGGGGGCAGCAGCTACCAGATCTAAAGGATGAGCAGGAATTAGCCATGGATAGGAATGCCTGGGGGTGTTCTGTGGGGTTGGGGTTCGGGACCCAAGGCTGACAGATGCCTCAGGTGTTAGGAGAGTCACCAGGGCCGTGCTGGCTGTTAAGGATATTGTTCTCAGGACAGTGTGAAGCCCCAAGGGTTCTGAGGAGGACACTGACTGGACCTGACTTACATTTAAATAANCAGATGGACAGGTAGGCCTGGCATGCTGCAGTCCATGGGGTCGCAAAGAGTCAGACAGGACTGAGCGACTGAACTGAACTGAGGAAGTAAGAGAGCCTGCCTCTCTCCAGGCAGCATAGCACCTTGGTTAAGTAAGCAGGGAAAATATTTCGAGGTCCTCAGGTTCAGGAGGAGACATTTTTGTTGTATGTACAACAAAATTATCTTTCATATATTTTTTTGTTTACTCAAGTGTATTTTAAAGAGGAAATTGAAAAGGTGGGAAAAAGCAGGTAGAAGGGGACCATTTACAAGGGGCCCTGGGGACATAGGAAGTGGAAAATGGAGTGGAATTTTGAGGGGAGGAGATGTGCAGCCATGAATAAGATGAGTGTGGAGTGGTGGCAGTAAGGCGGCGTCTTCTACTGGAAAAGGTCGCCGGAGCTAGCTCCCACGTGACTTCTAAAGGGAACGTTCACTGGGCTCCTGCGTGTGTGCATAAAGCTGCATCGAGGATCCTGCCATGAAACCAGGCTGAAGAACACAGCAGTGCTCTTGAAAGCTTGACATCCCTACAGAGCCCCTGGGGGTCTTGCTGAAACGTAGATTGTGACTCAGGAGGCCTGGAGAGGGGCCCGGGAGTCTGCATTGCTCACAGTCTCCCCAGTGGTGCCCCTTCTGGGCTGGTGACCACAGTTTGAATACACACAGGCACAAGAAATCCAGTATAACTTGAAATGTTGAGCTTGTGGAACGAAGCATGTGTGTGTTTTGGCAGAGTGAGATTCACAGGGCTTCTCCTGTTATGCAATGAGAGCAGGCGCAGGCCAGCCCAGCAGGACACGGCGAAGCCCTACGGGGCCGCTCATTGAGGCTGTCGGCGTGCGCCGACCCTGGGGTATATTTTCACAGGGCTCTGTCTGTTTTTCTCCACCAGATTATGCCTTCTAGTGGGTCCTGATTGCTTGTTCCTGGCAAAAAATATTTGAGGTGACGAAATAAGCTTAGCCAAGACTAACACAAAGCACAGAAGGGTTCTTCGCGGCTCCCAGGCCGCTGTTTTCATAGCGCTTGGCTGGATCTTCCTCAGGCAGGTGATCAGCTGAGTGGTCGTGGGGAGAAACTGCACTGTTTTCCAGATAAGCTTGTTTCTCCATCTGTTCCCTCTGACCTGAAAAAGCCCCTTTGTTCCGTCCAGGCCTTTCTAAACAATGACCACTTGGTGCGCTTTACACACATGAGTTCCTGCAGACAGCGAAGGATCAATGTGCAGAAAAGCCTTGCAGGTTATTCAGTTGAAACAGCTGTCCTTTGGAAGTGAGCCTGTGGACAAAAGGACACAGCATATGGATGTGTTATTTTCTCTAACCTTACTCTGGGTCTCACAAAGCCCTGAGTCTTGACCCGTAATTTATAGTAAAGTTGCTGGTGTTCAGTCGCTCCATCATGTCCCACTCTGCCACCCTGTGGACTGCAGCGTGCCAGACCTCCCTGTCCTTCACTGTCTCCTGGAACTTGTTCAGACTCACGTCCATTGAGTTGCTGATGCCATTCAACCATCTCATCCTCTGTCATCCCCTTCCCCTCCTGCCTTCAGCCTTTCCCAGCATCAGGGTCTTTAATACACAAAGAGTAAATTATACAAATTCAGACATTTATATTATGACTTCCCTATCATTTTAGATTAAGTCTTTGCATTCAGGCCTCAGGCTTCTCATTCTCTTTTATCTTAAGCTGCCACCGAAGTCGTCTGTGTCCTGTTAGTTTTCCTATCTCACAGCAGAAGCAACACTGGAAACACAGCCGCAGCCTGCAGCTGCCACCCCAGGCCCAGCTCTGTGCGGTCACCAGACTTCAGTTCTAGCCAGCAGTTCTTCAATATCCTAGGGGCTCTCGGCTTCACTGACGTATGCCAAATAGTCTCAATTTAGTGGAGAACTTCAGTTCAGTTGCTCAGTCATGTCTGACTCTTTGCGACCCCAGGGAACCTGCAGCACATCAGGCTTCCGTCTCCATTGCCAACTCCTGGAGCTTGCTCAAACTCATGCCCACTGAGTCAGTGATGCCGTCCAAACATCCCGTCCTCTGTTGCCTGTTTCTCCTCCTGCCAGCAGTCTTTCCCAGCATCAGAGTTTTTTCCATTGAGTCAGTTCTTCAGGTAGAGATATATCACAAAGTAGTGGAGCTTCAGCCTCAGTCCTTCCAGTGAACACCCAGGAGTGATCTCCTTCAGGATGGACTGGTGGGATCTCCTTGCAGTCCAAGGGACTTTCCGGAGTCTGCTCTAACACCACAGTTCAAAAGCATCAATTCTTCGGCTCTTAGCTTTCTTTATAGTCCAACTCTCACATCCATACGTGACTACTGGAAAAACCATAGTTTTGACTAGATGGACCTTTGTCAGGAAAGTAATGTCTCTGCTTTCTAATATGCTGTCTAGGTTGATCATAGCTTTTCTTCCAAGAAGCAAGTGTCTTTTAATTTCATGGCTGCAGTCACCATCTACAGTGCTTTTTGAAGCCCAGGAAAATAAAGTTTGTCACTGTTGCCATTGTTTCCCCATCTATTTGCCATGAAGTGATGGGACCAGATGCCATAATCTTAGCTGCTTGAATGTTGAGTTTTAATCCAGCTTTTTTCACTTTCCTCTTTCACTTTCATCAAGAAGCTCTTTAGTTCCTCTTCACTTTCTGCCATAAGGGTGGTGTCATCTGCATATCTGAGGTTATTGATATTTCTCCCAGCCATCTTGATTCCAGCTGTGCTTCATCCAGTCCAGCATTTTGCATGATGTACTTTGCATGTAAGTTAAATAAGCAGAGTGACAATATATATACAGCCTTGACATACAGATTTCTCAGGAGGCAGGTCAGGTGGTCTGGTATTCCCATCTTTTGAAGAATTTTCCACAGTTTATTGTAATTCACATAGTCAAAGGCTGTGGCATAGTCAGTAAAGCAGAAGTAGTTGTTTTTCTGGAATTCTGTTGCTTTTTCTTTGATCCAATGGATTTTGGCAGTTTTATTTCTGGTTCCTCTACCTCTTCTAAATCCACCTTGAACATCTGGTGCTGTCTCCCATTTTACAAATGTGAAATGGAAATGCAGGTTATGCACTCATTTTTTTCCAAAGTCTGGCAATAGCAAATATAATTCAATGCCTAAGTGTATTTATAGTGCTATAATATATATTATACATGCCACATAAAAACTAAATTAAACACATTCTCTGCAAGTTATAGGGAGAAAAAAGGTGTTAAATAGCCCCCAACAAAACAGTCAGGCAAATCCTGAATGTAAAACATTTTGCAATTGAAACAATCAGTTTCATCTGTTCAGAAAGTCAATGTCATGAAATTTAAAAGTTGGGAAAACTGTCCTAAAATCAGCTCTGTTCTTAGCAACTGCATGCAATCTGTGACTCTAATTAGATCCTGGGGAGCTATGGAAATCATCTGGGCCCAGCCCCTGAAACGTTCACTGTGCATACCATCACAGGGTCTAAAGTCACTCACCTCTGTAGAACATTTGAATTCTTGGGCTGTGCTGTGCTCAGTCGCTCAGGCGTGTTCGACTCTGCGACCCCGTGGGCTGTAGCCTTCCAGGCTCCTCTGTCCATGGGATGCTCCAGGCAAGAATACTGGAGTGGGTTGCCATTTCCCTCTCCAGGGGATCTTCCTGAACCAGGCATTGTGTCTTCTGGGTCTGGCAGGGAGATTCTTTACCACTTCACCCACTCTTCTAAATTACATGCTATTCTACTTTTTCAGACCTAAGTTCTATTTTCTGGTTTTTCAAAATCCCCCAAATTGAACAGTCCTCTGCAGCAAGACCTTTGTCATGGATTAAGGGCTCACCATGATGTTCTGGAGCTTCATCATGAGCCATCTTGATATCTACTTCATTTTTTTTTAATCCTGCATAAGATTGACTGGACCAGATGAATCCATAGTGGAAAATGCTGAGCTCCTGGTACTTTTATGTGTATGGGTCTGTCTCCATTTCTTTTCTCGTTCTAGAATTATAAATAAGCGTATACCGCTTTCTTGCCCTGTGTCTTCTCTGTGTGTCTTCTCATGTATTTTTCACCTGCTTCTGTGCAGTCTTCCAGAAAATTTCTGGCGTATCTTTGAGTTCATCAAGTCTCTCTTCAGCTGTGTCTAATCCACTTTTAAACCCATTCACTGGGTTTCTGATTTCACTTATTTTTCATTTCTAACAGTTCCATTTGGCTCTTATTTTAATAATCTGTGTCATTTTTCAGTCCTTGTTGCTCACTTTTTATTTTCTGCTTTATGAGTAATGGAGAGAGGAGTCTGGAAACCTCCATCATGACGTGTGCATTTCTCCCTGTCCACTCACTCAGTCACGTCTGACTCTGCAACCCCATGGACTGCAGCCCTAGGCTTCCCTGTCCTTCAGTCTTCCCCTGAGATTGCTCAAACCCATNGTTTGAATTCTTGGGCTGTGCTGTGCTCAGTCGCTCAGGCGTGTCCGACTATGCGACCCCGTGGGCTGTAGCCTTCCAGGCTCCTCTGTCCATGGGATGCTCCAGGCAAGAATACTGGAGTGGGTTGCCATTTCCCTCTCCAGGGGATCTTCCTGAACCAGGCATTGTATCTTCTGGGTCTGGCAGGGAGATTCTTTACCACTTCACCCACTCTTCTAAATTACATGCTATTCTACTTTTTCAGACCTAAGTTCTATTTTCTGGTTTTTCAAAATCCCCCAAATTGAACAGTCCTCTGCAGCAAGACCTTTGTCATGGATTAGGGGCTCACCATGATGTTCTGGAGCTTCATCATGAGCCATCTTGATATCTACTTCATTTTTTTTTAATCCTGCATAAGATTGACTGGACCAGATGAATCCATAGTGGAAAATGCTGAGCTCCTGGTACTTTTATGTGTATGGGTCTGTCTCCATTTCTTTTCTCGTTCTAGAATTATAAATAAGCGTATACCGCTTTCTTGCCCTGTGTCTTCTCTGTGTGTCTTCTCATGTATTTTTCACCTGCTTCTGTGCAGTCTTCCAGAAAATTTCTGGCGTATCTTTGAGTTCATCAAGTCTCTCTTCAGCTGTGTCTAATCCACTTTTAAACCCATTCACTGGGTTTCTGATTTCACTTATTTTTCATTTCTAACAGTTCCATTTGGCTCTTATTTTAATAATCTGTGTCATTTTTCAGTCCTTGTTGCTCACTTTTTATTTTCTGCTTTATGAGTAATGGAGAGAGGANGGACGTGCATGCATCTTGCAGTTTTCCTGCCAAGGCAGCACAGAAAGGGTTAGAAACCAGATATGCACCCAGTCCTGAGGGCAGGGGAGAAGGGATAGATTCTGCCTGGGGATAGAGCTGCTGGCGCTTCTGGAAAAGGGTAATATTCCATCTGGGTCAAGAACAACGGACTGGTTTTTCCCAGGTCAAGAAAGGAGAGCCTTTTCCTGATTGAGGGAACTGCTTTGAAGTATAAAACCGTACAGTTGTTTCCAGGAGGTGAAAAGTCTAGCCTCTTCTGGAACCTAGGTGAGCAAGGGTCAAATTCCTCAGGGCCCAATTAAAGAGAAAAAAATTCCCAGAGCCTCACAGGCCAGGCTGAGGAGTTTGGACTTTTATCTTGTGGGGAACCGAGAGCCACTGATGGGATTAAGTAACAGCAGGGTCACTAGGGTGAGCGCGTTACTGAAAGCTGCGTGGNCACAGGCCAGGCTGAGGAGTTTGGACTTTTATCTTGTGGGGAACCGAGAGCCACTGATGGGATTAAGTAACAGCAGGGTCACTAGGGTGAGCGCGTTACTGAAAGCTGCGTGGCTGTAACTTGGGTAAGAATCTGGAATCCTGGCATGGGGCTGTGACCCACACCCACACAGCTGAGTCAGGGCCACCCTCGTCCAGAAATCAGATAAGGCGCACAGGCTGGCTTCTTTGGGGAGTGTGTCCTGCGTGACGTAGCCCGGTGAGACCAGACAGGCCGGTCCACGGGAAGGCTTCTCCCAAAAGGTTTATCCCGCACTGCCCGTCGCGGCCCCCCCAGGAGCACTTGGAGTGGGGCTTAGCTGAGCCAAAAACCCTGCTGCCCGTGGGCCCTGGCCCCTGAGAGCTGAACTCCCCCCGTCGCCGTGCCACACAGAAGTTGCTTCCCCAGCCCCGGGTTCTTATAGAGAGCTGGGCCAGGGCCTGCGGGCTGGTGAGCGCCACCAGGTATATATTCAGGAATTGTGTGTGGGAGCTGATTGCTACACACAGTCGTCATTAAAAACTGAGTGTTAGAAACCAGATACGCACCCAGTCTTGAGGGTGAGGGAGTGGAAGAAATAGATTCTAGCTGGGGAGAGAGCTGCTGGGGTTTCTCCAGAGTCCATCTGGAGAATGGGCCAGCTAACAGCTCAAATCAGAAGCCGTGAGCCCACAGAGGCCCCGCTCCCTAGATAATTCCCTGCTGGATTAGCTCTGCCCTCACTGCAGCTGCTTCCTCACTGCATCTGCACGGTGGGCATCCAGTTTAATGGTGAGCCCCTGCACTTCTCTCCGAACGCCTCATTCGCTGACGCCACGTTGGTAGCTTGGAATCAGCCGTAGTGGAGACATCTACACTATAGAAATTGGTTAGCTGACGTATCAGCGCTCCTCCCGCAGGGAGCCGGTTAAACGCCTGCCAGCCCGCCGCTGCTTTGCTGGCCCCCAAGGACGCACACCTCCCCTTCCCAGGCCTGTTCTGTCCTCTCTGAGCGGCCACAGCAGCGTGGTGGGTCTTGTCAGGTTACAGTCTTGTCAGATGGGGTTCAGGAAGGTGTGGGGACCTTCCCAGGACTCCTGAGGACTTACTTCATCCTATTATGGGGGTGTCTCTGTGTGCTTCCCACGCCCCACCCAGGGCCTCACGCCGTGAACAGGCACCCACAGTGTCAGGCGGTGTGACTGGACGGAGGTGCTGGCTTGATCCCCAGGGTAGGGAGTTGAAGAGGGGCCTGGCCTATGTCAAACCAACAAATGCCAAGCAGCCTCCTGTTTCAGGTCGTAGGCTGGGCATCTCCCTAAGGTGTCCTGTTCCTGAGTCGGCGTATAGCCAGCTTCCCTCTGGGAAAACTCATTTATGAGAATAAGAAAGTGCCAAGTGAATGGCTGGAGACAGCAACATGCCTTCTTTTATTCAACAGCATTAAAAGGCCGCCCAATCTATGTGTCACCGAGGCTTATTTTGCCACAGATTTTAATTATCATGACCCTGGAGTTGAAAGATTTATAAAAATTGAAAAAGAAAAACCAAAGAGGAACACTGAAATTAACCATCGGTAAATTAGGGCTTTATTTAAATTAAGTATTCATTGATAGATGAAGACACCGGTAGAATAAAAAGGCAACTCACTGAGAGAAGAAATCTGTAACAGACAAAACTGACAAAGGGTTCATATCCAGAATATATAAAGAACTGTACCAACAAGCCATTTAAAAGTTGGCAGAAGACTTAGACCCTCCAGGAAAGGATATGCAAATAATCCCATCAGCCTATGGCAAGGTATGCAATAGGGAGCTTAAAAGCCCCAGTAAAGGATCACTGCACACCCACAAGGTAGGGTAGACCTTTGAAAACAGCGACAAGTGTCAGGGGCACAGCCACTGTGTCAGCTGGCGCAACCTCTGCAAAGGGTTTGGCAGCGTCTGCTAGAGGTACGCATGTGCCCACCTCACCACCCCGAGTTCACGCAATGAGTGGGTTCACACACCCAAGGCCTCATACTAGATGTCGTTAACACTTGATTCCTCACAGCCACAAACTGGAAACAACACAGACCCCACCAGCCATGATGGACGCACATTCACACCTCAGAATACTAGACGGTGGGGATAAAGGACATTGTCTGCTGCACGCTGGAATGTGAGTCAGTCCCACTGAGGAAGCCAGGCAGCACAGCACATATCGCAAAAGTTCAGTTATGTAAAGGTCAAAGCAGCTGAAACTGAACCATGGGATAGAAACCAGGGGGGTGGGTTCCTCGGGCAAGGAGGGCCAGGGGTTGAAAAAACACAACAAACCCCCGCTATCTAGAATATGAAGTCTAGAAGTCAAAATCGTCTCCCTGTTGCATTGAGAATTTATTCTGCTTTGGTCTTTGGAGGTAGGAAGGTTGAGGACAGTTATATGTCTAAGGAGCCCCTACCTTCCTCATGATACCCCACTTTCTTTTCTGCCACCAGCCAGGGGCAAGTCTAACCAGAGACAGGCGCCATGGTGATTTCCTTTGGGCATCACATGAGATTGCCACTGGCAGCACTGCTTTTCGTCTCTTTAATCTTACTTACCAAGTATTTTGTTAACTGTTACTATGTACCAACTAGACTGTGCAAAGTATGTCATTATTAGTTTATTACCCATTCATTTTATTCAGCCTATAATAAGGGCTTCTTTACTGAGCACTTGATATGTGCCAGATAATAAGCTAAATTGTTAATGCTCACATGAACCCATGGAAAGGGGAATATATTTGTTCGCACTATAGATAAGGAAACAGGCTCAGAGAGGTTAAATGTCTTGTTCAAGGTCACAGCCAAGTAGAGGCTTTGACTCAGAACTGAGATTCAAAGCCAGATCGTGCATTATTCCAAAGCACCCCACTTAGTCATTGCTAGGGCCCTCCTTAAACCCAGTCACCTTGAGAGACTGAAAGAAACGGGAGGCTTCTTAGGTCCAGACCTGAGGCTAGTGAATCGGAATCTCTGGCCCCAGGAGTAGAATCTCCCACAGTGGTTGTTGGAAACCTGGTCCGGCCCCATGTCTCCCTACCGAGCCATACTCCTGGCCGTGCACACAGTAGGCACGCACAACCTGCCTGTACATGGAAGCAGTTGGCTGCGTGGGTCACTCCCGGTCTGCCGGGGAAGTAGAGGAGCCCCTCACTTTTTCCTGGTCCCTGAACAAATGTAAGCCCCCTCCTCTGGGAAGCCCTCCTTGACCACCCCAGCCTACCCCCCGTAACTGCTGACCCCTTTGCTCTGCCTTAGTTGTCCTCCCTGTGTGTGTCTGTCTTAAATATGGAGTAAGATAAACCATACGGAGTTATCTTTTCTGGGGGGTAAAAACTAGTTGAAAATGGGCTCCAGTCCATTGAAGCAATTCCCTCTACCAGAATGGCAACTCCAGGAGGGCTGGGGGATATCTGTGTCGTTCACAGCCCCATCCCCAGACAAAGAGTGGCACACAGGTGGCCACACTGTAAATGACCCCTCCCCGGAGCTCGCAGCCGACACACCAGCCCCCACGTGGAACCGGAGGGGCAGGGGCGCCGCCCTGTACGGCGCGAGCTCGGGCGCCTTCCCGGCCGCGGCGGCCCGGCGGCGGGGTGGGGCTCGCCGTCACCCATTTACTAGCCTCGCCCCTCCGACGGGCGCGCCGTTAATGAGATTAGCAATTAAAAAGCGGGCGAGAGGCAGAGGCGTGGGGCCGTCCCCTGGCCGAGCCGGGCGGTACGGCGCTCCTGGCGGCCGCGCACCCGCCGCGCCGCGCGCCGAGCCCGGGGGCCATGGAGAAAACGCGGCCGCTGTGGGCCACTCCGCTGCAGTTCGTGTTCGCCTGCATCTCGTACGCCGTGGGCCTGGGCAACGTGTGGCGCTTCCCCTACCTGTGCCAGATGTACGGCGGAGGTGAGTGCCGGCGCCCGGGCTGCGCCCACCCCGCCAGACCGGCGCGCGCCCCTTGCGCGTCGGGGGGCCCGGGGCGCGCTGGGCTTGCTCCCGTGTTGCGTGCCTGGAAACTGAGTCTCAGAGAGCGAAGCGATTTGCCCAGAATCACGGAGCCCGGCACTGGACCTAGGACATCCCAGCCCGCAGCTGGAGCCCTTTTCCAGAGCGCCCTCCCGAGCCCTCTGGGCGGCCAGGCGCCCCCAGCACCCCCGTCCCCCCGGTCGGCCAGGCTGCCGCGCTAGAGCAGTAGGAGCCGCCAGGGACACTCTTTTCCTCCCTCCGGAGAAGTGGCGATGATCTGACTGCTAGTGTGTAAGCCTTACGTTTAAGTGTAAAAAGTGAGCAGGAAATTGTGTTGTTTAACAGAAACTCTTTATACAACTTTAGATCCGAAACAGATTCCTGGCAGCATGACTTGAAACTCAGGATAAAATGATCTTGAGCTAGGTGTGTGTTGGTTTTTTTTTTTTTTAACTTTTTAATCACAAGATTAATGTGGGTTTGGAACAGTAGGCAGGAAGGCTAATCACTATTTCAGTTTGGTTCGTTTTTTGGCAAATTTTCCTCACATCGCAGGGCATCCCAGTGCTTTCGCTAGGCAGGAGCGCACCCACACAGCCTTCCGCGCCCTGCGGGGAGCTGGCAGCACCTGCTAGGGCCCGCCAGGGGACCTCGGAGGCGGCGAGGCGGCGATCGGGATTGAAGTCTCAGCAGTAAAAAAGGCCTTGAATTATCCCATTTCCAGAACTTTACCTAAGTAAAATAGTTCTGAGAGAAGGCAGACACTACAAGGATGGCCTCCATCTTTAAATAAGAGCAAGACAGGCTTCCTAAGCCTCAATTAAAGGGGACTGCTTCCATGAGTTACGGGACCTGCACTCCACGCGCTGCTCTTGGAAGCCATTAAGATGGTGCTTTCAAAAGAAGTATTTGAGTATTGTTTCACGTCATGCATTAAACAGAGGGAGGGAAGTCAGATTCGAATCTGTATAAAATGGGTGCTCTTAATTATGTTTGAAATAATGCAGGAAAAAGGGAATGAGCAAAAAACCTACCCAAGAGAATAAAGCAATAGCTATCTCCGGGTGGTTTTTGCTGGCCTTGTACTGTGTGTGAGTGTGTGGTATCTTCTATAATCAGCATGAGCTGGGTTTTTTTTTTTTTTTTTTCACAATAAAGGACAATGAAAGATGCTAGGTCAAAGTATTTACCAAATTTAAGCCATTTAAGAAGAATAAGACTAAAACCCTGCTCCATCACTCTCACCCCCAACTCCCAGCTCGAAAAGAAAAAAACTTGACAGAAGGTTGTACACGTTTTTTAAAATAGTGCACTCGTCATCCTCTGACTCCTTTTTACATTTGAAAGGCATATATGTTATATATCATAATTATGTGAGGTACATGTGGTCTCATATGCTGTAACAGCTTGATAATTGACTTTTGCAAAAAACTGTCAGGATGAGATTTCCACATCATTCTGTGTTCAGAAAACCTACCCGCAATACTTTTATCCTGGCTACACGTTTCCCAAACATGAGGCCAGGTGAGCCATACTGCTACAGGGCTATTCAATCCCTGGTTTCTAACAACACCATCACCTGAATAGTCTGCAGGTAGACACCGGTAGGGAGGCGTAGTTCTCAGGTAGAATATAATTGACCCTGAAACGACATGGGGTGAAGGCATGGAAAATCCCCATATAACTTACAGCTGGGTCTTTATGTCCATATTTCCTCTAGATCCACGATTCAGCCAAATGGGGATTATATAGTATTATTGGATTTGCTGTTGAAAAAAGTGTGTGTATAAGTGGGTTCATGCCATTAAATCAGGATTGTTTAAGGGTCAACGGCATATGTAAGTTGCTGGGGAGATGGTAAGACCTTCAAGACCCAGGAAAAGAAGGAAGAAATCTTGTACCTGGTAGAATCCACTTAAGCTGATAGTTGGACAGGTAGATGGATGGGTGACGGTTGAGCAGAGAATGGATACCGGAGAGAGGATGGATTAGGGGGTGGGGGGGTGGATGGATGAATGGACGGATCTAGGGTGGACAGATGTACTTAGGTGGGTGGCATCCTCTCATTCATGTGTCTGCAGATCAAGGACCAAAGAGCTTATCCTGTCTCACTGAGCATGTGACCACCCAACACCTACCCGCAGGTTCTCACCTCATCTTCCAGCACGCCCTCCAGTTACCCTGATCAGCCCTTTGTTTACTGAATACTCACTCTGCACACTTTGCTCAAGCTACCCGTCCACCTGGATGCTAGCCTGGGGCACTCCCAGCACTGGGTCTGAAGGACTACACTGTTCTAGAGTTTCTCTCCCGTCTCTGTGAAGTGGTGGGGTCAAAGGAGGTGCCCAGTCAATGTCTGTTGAATGAAGAAGGCAGATGATCTGTGAGGGAAAGCTGCCGAGTTTGGGAGGCGGGGGAGCGGGAGGCTTTCGCGAGCCTCTCAGTGCCCAGTGATGTCACCTACAGTCCGTGATGTGTGTTTACACTCCCATCCTGTACCTAACCAACCATCATGAAAAGCTCCAGTGGGGTGTCTAACTTCCCTGGGCACAGAGCCCTGGCTTCCACCGCCCCTACCCCCCACCCTCCTGCCAACAAAGAGCTTGTTTATAAACCGCAGAGCCAGGCCATGCCCAAACACTCCCCGGAATAAAAAGGATTAAGGTCCCGCTCCTCTCCATCAGCCTTTGCCCGTGGCCAGGGAGGCTGGTTTCCTTCCTGCTCTGCGGGCCGGGCGGCACGAGGAATGTTAATTCTGAAGATTACAGGCCAGGTGCTTACAGAGCCCGGGCCCAGAGCAGAGGAGAGGCAGCGGACGGGACAGCTGGCAGTCTGTGCTCGGCGAGGCCAGCAGGCCGTGGTGTTCAGGAAGAAGTCAGGATAGAAACGTGTTGCATCCTAATGTGTGGAAAATGAGTGTACCCACGGTTGAATCTTATATAAATTTTCTCTTCCTCGATGGCTCAGCGGGTAGAGAATCTGCCTGCAGTACAGGAGACACAGGACACACGGGCTCAATCCCTGGGTGGGGAAGACCCCCTGGAGGAGGGCATGGCAGTTCCACTGCAGGATTCTTGCCTAGAGAATCCCATGGACAGAGGAGCCTGGCAAGTACAGTCCCTGGGCTCGCAGAGTCAGACACAGCTAAGCGCGCTCAGATCATGGAGGAATAGCCAGTTCTGTGGCTAATGGAAAGGTGGATTATTTTTTCCCCTAAATTTTCTCTATATGATATTTACCCCTTACAAGGGGGGCAGTTAGGGGACGCCTGACACAGCAGTAGGAGAATGGGACTTTTCCTCAAAGCCCCTCCTGCTCCTCCCTGGTACTTAGACCCTTGCATCTCAGATTTGCCCATGGAAGCGTCTTGATGAAGTACTGGCCCCACCCCTAGAGGTTCTGATATGGAGGCCTGGGGGAGAGGGCAAACTGCATTTCTGACAAGCTCCTAGGCGGTGCCAATGGATGCTGCTGGTCCGTAGACCACACTTTAGAGGAATCCCACCCCACCAGGCCACTAGCTGCTGGGAGCCAGGAGTGGGGCTCCATTCATGTAGTGCTGGCTTTGGAAGGAGGAGCAGGACTTAATTTATAGTGTTTGCTGGTGTGTGATGTAAGCACTCACATGATGGCCGCATTCAGATGGCAAGTGTGGTGTCCAGTGTAGAGTGGGGTCTGAGGAGACGTGACGCTCTCGACAGCTGGTGTGAGCGGGCCCCGGCACGCCTGGAGCCGCAGCCCTCTGGGCAGCACCCCGCCTGGGACTGAGCCACAGTGGGTCAGTCCACGGATGGACAGGTGGACAGCACGACCACTGTTCCCTTGTCCTGAGTGTGCGTGCGTGTGTGTGCGCGTGTGTGCTCAGCCTCTGGCTGTTGGTGTTTCTGTAGTGCTCCTGATGGAGCAGAATCCTGAGTTTCAGAGGCTGTGAAGTGTCAAGCACAATTTGGCAAGTAAGCTTGAGATGCTGGGTCCCAGGCGTCAGGAAATGTGGCCGGGCGCTCCCTTGAGAGAACACATCTGTGGCTCATCCTGGGAATTCTGGGTTCAGTTCTAGTAACACCCAAGCTCTTGGGCTCCTAACACGTGCTGGGCACCTGGATGGTGGACACAGGGGACTGCACAGAGATGCCAGCAGAACTAGCTTGGGGTTAGGCTGGGCCCAAAATAGGGAAGAACCTTTGTATTCTAGCACAAGTTAATCACTAAAGGGATGTTGCCTTAAGCTTGAATTATATATAATGAGCCATCTCTGGGAACCCTGGCTCCCAGGGTAAGAAGCATCAAGCTAAAATAGCTTTGTTTAGCTCACAGGAAGGACTGTCCAGGTGGCTCAGCGGTAAAAAATCCACCTGCCGATGCAGGAGACCCAGGAAACGTGGGTTAGATCCCTGGGTCAGGAAGATCCCCTGGAGGAGGAAATGGCAACCCACTCCAGTAGTCCTGCCGGGAGCATCCCCTGGACAGAGGAGCCTGGCGGGCTATGATCTGTGGAGTCCCAAACAGTCGGACACGACCTAGCGTCTGAGCACTCACAGCTCAGAAACATCCTGATCAGGCCCATGAGTGAGTGCTCTTGCCGCCCTGCCGCCTGCCCTGCAACCAGGCTGACCGGAAGCAGGAAATGCTTGGCTTTACTCCCTCCCCCTTACTATAAAAGAGCCTGGTTTACTCTGGGCTTTGAGTCCGCCATCTTCTCAGTCCACTAGCTTTCCAGCTGGGGTCGCTATTCCTCGCCCCCGCAATTCATGTTTCCGTTAATTGGCCCGACATGCAGTCAGCAGTACAAACTGGGAGTAAGTAAGAGATTTTGCGTTGGGGAATGCTTGAGTGAGGCCCTAGCAGACCGCTTGTCCTGTACACCAGGGCTTCAGAATCCTCCAAAGCAGCGCTGGCTTCTCCAGTGCTCGGCGTGTGGAGCTAGGAATTGACATTGGGGATCCGTGGACTTCATATAGTAAGGGTAATCACTCTGCTGTGTACAGCCGGAAACTTTATTTCCTTTGGGTGTGGGGTTTTTCCTTCAAAATAAGGCAAGTTGTTATGTATTTGAGTGGGCTAGCCTGTTGGAGAGAGGACAGAGTTGTTAGACTTCTACCTGGTTCGTTTGCTTTGTTTTCGGTTCTTTTGTGCAGATTTATTTCTGGCTGCCCTGCATCTTCGTTGCCGTGCTCGGGTCTTGTTGCGAGCCTGGGCTCTAGGGCACATGGGGCCCTCCTTGGACCAGGGATGGAACCCGTGGCCCCTGCATCGGCAGGCGGGTTCTTTACCCCGGGACCACCTGCCTCCTCGGATGTTAGCATTTGGATGGGCCGTCTGTATTTTGTCTTGAATTTCGGTCTTTAAAAATGGGAAATGTTTCAACTATCCCTAAAGAAAGCCCTCCGAGCGTGTTTTGGATGAGTGATCTGATTACAGCTGTGAGTGGAAGGTGAGGCCGGTTCACTGTGCCCCCGAGTGGCCGCGGTACCTGTTAGGATCTCCTCCTCAAGGGGCTCAGGCGGGGCCCGGGGGCCCGGGGGCCCTGCGCGCCAGGCACTGCCATCCGCGCTGCGTCAGTGGCGCCGCTTGTGGCCTCCTGTGTTGTTGGCATATGTAAAACCCCGAGGCCAGACTGGAGGGTTTATAAATCACCAAACGCCCCAGCCCAGCATTCAGCCTGGTTGTTTGATACCAAGGCAAAGGCACCCTTTTGTAGTTAGAGATAATCCACTGCTATTTATGGTCTTAGGGTGGCTCTTGTGTGAAGAATGGGGGGAAAGTGATGACATTCTCTACACGCAAGCGTTTGTGCTGTTACATCAGAGAAAATAAGAAAAAGAAGGTAAGGAGAGTGAGGACAGGTCGCTCCAAACCTTAACTCCTCCAGTTGAGCCCAGGACGGCCCCTCCTTCAAGGGATCAACCAGAAAACCCCGTGTGAGCGCTGGGACACTGGGACCTGGTCTGGTATCACCATCTAAGACCTGACAGGGTGCCAGCTGGGGCCAGAAGCCACTCCTGGGACAGGGCAGCTTGCCTTACCTGTCGCCTCCTGGGGCCCTCAGTGCCAACCACCTGCTGGCTAGGTTTCTCGGACCAGTTTATTTGGAAGGATCATGACCCCCTTACAAGGAGGCTTTCCTACACCTGAGCCCACTTGGCAGTATCACAGCTGAACCAAATTGGGTCTCAACGTGGGAGGCCCGCTCTTATTCAAACGTTGTTTATCAGTACGACCTAGCTGAGCTTTGAAAAACGGACCCAAAGCAAAAGAGTCTGAACAAAATTCAAACAATTCAGCAAAAACCATGTGAAGGCCCTTCTAAATTTTTGGAAAAGATTTATCAGGCCTACAGACATTATACTAATACAGATCCCGAGGCCCCTGAAAATATAAGAACCGCAAACCTGCCCTTTTTTTGGCGGGGGTTAGGGAATGCCTTACAGCAGGAGGAAGTTGCAAAAACTAGTGCGTTTGGAATGAACCCTTCTCATTTGGTAGATGAGGCTTCATGAAAGGGTTCCACAGGGAACAACAGAAGAAAGGAAAGGCAAAATGAAATGCCACTTTTTGGGAAGTGGCACTGGATTCCGTCAGAGGTGAGTAACTCAGAGTTTAAAAGCCTGGGCACTATACTACGCTCTCCACGAGTTTGCCTCGAGCAGCTCTGCCTGTCCAGTGAAGTAGATGGTCATTACATTGTAACTGGAGACGTGTCAACCTGTTTGATTTTGTCCGAGTGAAAAGTCACAGCTAACACAATTGGCCTCACACTTCTGTCGGTGGCTGGGCACTTCTCTACCAGTCTCATCAAGCCTGGCTCACACAGCTACATTTGCTGGTGGGTCAGCTGGGCTGGAAGACCCCCCACGTGTTGGCAGCTGGACCCCTTGGCTCTCCTCCATGTGGCCCCTCATCCCCAGGTGGCCTGTGCGGGGTGGCCTCAGGGCTGGGCTCCAAAAGGATGAGGCATCTTGAGGTCTGGGCTCTGCAACCATCATGGTGCCCCCTTCCCCACATTCTAGTGGACAAACTAAGTCCCAGGGCCCACCCAGACCCGCGAGCGGAAACAGACTCTGCGTCCTGTAGGAGTGGCCAAGAGCGTGCACATGCGCGGGGGTTAGTCTCCCACACTTCTGCCCCACTGACACGCAGGGGAGGCCTCTGTCAGCTTCTCTCTGATGCCAGGCTCTCCTCATACAGAGCCTGAGTCAGAATTCTTATATAAAAGGAGTTTGAGGAATAGTCCAGTTTTCTCAAACTGATCACAAAATTCTTTTATTGAGATTTTTTTGCATGCAGAAAAATTAACATGTTTTGGTGTACAGTTACATGAGTTTTGACCAGTGCAGGCAGCTGTGCCATCAGCACCATAGTCATGCCCCCTGGAGTCAGCCCCTCCTCACTCCAGCCAACCCCCAAAGCCACAGCTCTTTTTCCCTATAGTTTTGCCTGTTTCAGAGTGTCGTATGAATGGAATCACACAGTACGTCATGTCTTCTGAATCTGGTATCTTTCACTTAATGCTTTTGAGATTCTCCCATGTTGCTGCTTGGGAGAGCTTGTTGTTTTTGGTTTTAACTGGCTGAGTACCATTTCCTTATATAGATATGCCAGGGTTTGTTTATCCGCGCACTCACTGAAGGGCAGTTAGAGTGTTTCTAGTTTATGACAGCTGTGAATACACTGTAAATGTCAGCGTGTAGGTTTTTGTGTGAATGTAAGCCTTCATTTCTCTGGAGTCCATACCCAGGAGTGGGATTTCTGGGACATGCAGTTAGCGTGTGCTGACTTTTAGAAGCAACTGCCGAGCTGCTTTCTAGAGCAGCTGAGCCGCCTTACATTCCCACCAGTGATGTGTGGGAATTCGCAGATCCTCGTCAGCGCTTGGAATCGCCCGCGTTTCCGGCTGTGGGCGTTCTGTTGAGTGTGTGCTGTCATCTCATGGAGGGGCAGATAACCTATGCTCCTAAGGGACACCATTTATGGACTTTCTTCAGTGAAACCCCTGTTCATTTTTGTACATTTTCTAATGTGGCGTTTTCTCATCTGAGTTTTTATTAGTATCTATTCTGGATATAAAGAAACGTGGATGTCTGTCAGATGTGTTTTCCCTGGTACTTTCTCCCAGTGCCTAGCTGGTCTGTTTGTTCTCCGGACTTCTTTCATGAAGCGCAGTTTTAAAGTGAAGCCCAATATCTTATCAACATTTAGCAGTATTTCCTTTCACAAAAAGCTTTTCTGATGTTGCATCTAAGAAATCTAGGCCTAACCCAAGGTCAGAAAGACTTTCTCTTGTGTTTCTTCTAGAAGTTTCATAGTTTTAAGTTGTCCTTTGGTCAATGATCCATTTCAAGGGCCTTTTTTGGGGGGGGGTGAGCGGTATATAAAATGTGAGATATGGGTTGAGGTTCACTTTTTCTGCATATGGATGTTCAATTGTTCCAGCATCATTTGTTGAGAAAGCGATTGAAGACCAGATCCACTGGGATTGTGTCTGTTGGATGCTTGGGTGGTGGGAGGGGATAGTAAAACCCACTGAAGGGCAGGGCTGAAGAGCCCTCATATCCCCATCTGGGCACCAGGCTTCAATGTCCAACCTTCCCACAGGCAGTGGACCATCAGGCAGGCCCTGTGAAAGAGAAGAGCGTTCTGTGGACCTTGCCAGATCTCCCGTGGTTACTGTTTAACATCTTGGGTGAAATGAAGCTTTTCTTACAACCACTGAAGGCTGTTCCAGGCAGGCTGCATCAGCACAGCCTGTAAGGACGGTGTCTGTTGGGCAGGAGCCCCCCACAGCCTCTCGGACTCCTTGCTGTTGAGAGGAGCCGGGTGAGATGCTGAAGCCAGGCGAGGGCCTGGCAGAGTCCAGGAATGAGGGGGCGGGATTTGCCGTCACCCTGATGTGAGCAGGGAGGTCAGAGCTGGGTATGCAGAGCCCTGCTGGTGTGGGGCCTGCCCTGGTGAGCACACGCTCGCACCTTTCCGAGGTGAGAGGGTCGGGCGGGGGTGGGCAGGGGCTCTGCATGGCCTTGGTGCCAGCCACCTCCTTCTGGGATTTCTATCCCGAGGAAATAAACGCACAGACCAGGCTTTGCTTACAATGGGAGAAGACCGCCAACAGCCTAAGTGTCCAGGGACGGATGAGGAATCGTGGGCAGGTTCTCCTAGTGGAATGTACATGGTGTGGTCCAGAGAGTGGTCGTGAGACCCTGTCGGGGGAGAAACATGGGCTACAGGACAGCGCGTGAGTACAGTGGAGGCTTTAAAAAGAAATCTGTGGCTGTGTTGGGCCTTAGTTGCTGCACGTGGCATCTTGTGCTGCGGGATGCAGAATCTTTTTCTTGTGGCCCATGGGCTTAGTTGCCCCGTGGCACGTGGGATCCTAGTTCCCTGACCATGGAGTAAACCCGAGGACCCTGCATTGGAAGGCAGGTTCTTAACCACTGAACCACCAGGCCAGTCCCCAAGGGAGCATTTTTGTGAGTATTAGATGTGTCGATGAACATATGGATTGTGTTTACCTTAATACTTCCAGAGCCAGTTCCTTCTGTAAGCAGCCCATAATCCCTGCAGCTGTAGGGTCAGGGTTTTATTTTAATCAGAAGTCCTGCCCTCCTCTCCCAGTGAACGTTTCTTCAGGTCCACTGCCAAGGAGCCAGGAGCTGGGGGAGAGGTGTCAGGGCATGTGGAGGAGGAGGAGATGGGACCAACAGCAGAAATAGTGGGCCGGCTGGGCCGGGCACCCCCAGCAGGCCACCAGCCTCTTTCCATGTGTCTGTGGGTGGGGGTCCTTTCTTGGCTCTGCTCACTCACCCTGCCCCGCACCATCACCAAGGGCCCTTGTCTGCAGATGGCTGCTTGGGAACCAGCGGTTCAAATCCGCACTAGTCACAGTGGCGGTGTGCAGTCGCTCAGTCGAGTCTGACTCTGTGTGACCCCGTGGACTGTAGCCCACCGGGCCCCTCTGCCCATGGGATTTCCTAGGCAAGAATACTGGGGTGGGTTGCCATTTCCTTCTCCAGGTGATCACCCCGACCCAGGGATAGAATGTGCATTGCATTGCAGATGATTCTTTACCACTGAGCCACTTGGTAACCTGTTATTAAAGTGAAAATTTAGGCTGAGGGCCTCTGTATAAAACGGACGTACATACAGCAGGAGAGCTCCTTCGAGGGAGCCGGCAGCCTGGGTTCTGTCTATTGGGGAAGCCCTTGTCTCCACACATGCCTATCAAGCCCCGGCCTCGTCTCTGAAGACACAGGCCCTGCGGAGTACCTGTGGCTCTCGACAATCAAGAGGCCACTGAGATTCTGCTCGGGTGACCGCTCGTGGGCAGGAAGCGGGGCTGCTATTCCCCCATCCTCCGCACACTCAGCTCGGGGCCTGGCCCGAGTGTTCAGTGAGTGACTTCAGGAAGTGTTCAGTGAGACACCTGTTTAGGGTGGCACCTGCTGTGGGGCACCATACAGGCCCTCTGAAAAGCCCAAGGGAAGTACGTGGAGGTGCGTGGCTGTCTGCCTGGATCGAGGGGCGATGTGCAGAACAGTCAGCCACTCAGCGGCCCGGGCTCTGACCAGCCAATAGCTGCTTTAGTTGAAATGGAACGGGGGTTTCTGGCAGAGGGGCGGGGGCAGCCGGGGCACTGAAGGCGCTCAGGGGTCTTGGGACAGGGCAGTTTACCACGCAGGATGGAAGTATTTCGNGGTGCGTGGCTGTCTGCCTGGATCGAGGGGCGATGTGCAGAACAGTCAGCCACTCAGCAGCCCGGGCTCTGACCAGCCATTAAGCTGCTTTAGTTGAAATGGAACGGGGGTTTCTGGCAGAGGGGCGGGGGCAGCCGAGGCACTGAAGGCGCTCAAGGGTCTTGGGACAGGGGCAGTTTACCACACAGGATGGAAGTACTTAGAAGCGTTAAGGACTGATGCGGCTGCATGTGACCCATGGGTGGAACGGTGAGTCGAAAGGTAAAAGGATAGAAGGATGGGTGGATGGAAGGACAGATGAGTGCACAGGTGGAAGGATGGATTCTGGGGAAAAGGGAAAATACAGCAATGGATGGATGGGGCTTCCCTGGCGGGTCTCTGGTAAAGAATCCAATGCAGGAAACATGGGTTCGATCCCTGGTCCAGGAATATCCCACATGTAAGCCCCTACGCCATGACTACTGAACCTGAGCTCTAGAGCCCCGGGGAGCCACAGCTACTCAAGCCCGCTCACTGCAGCTGGAGAGCAGCCCCCACTCGCTGCAACCAGAGAAAGCCCGCCTGCAGCGACGAAGACCCAGCACAGCCAGAAGCAGATAGAATACATTTTAAAACTGCGTTTAAGAATGGATGGATGAACGGAAAGTTAGGAGAGGGAAGCGGCGAGTAGAATGGGGCAGGGGTGGAGAGGGAGGGTGTGTGTGGGGGGTTCCCGGGGGGAGCCCCGGGTGACGCCCGGCTTTGTCTCTGCCCGCCCGCAGGGAGCTTCCTGGTGCCCTACATCGTCATGCTGGTCGTGGAGGGCATGCCGCTGCTGTACCTGGAGCTGGCGGTGGGGCAGCGGATGCGCCAGGGCAGCATCGGGGCCTGGAGGACCATCAGCCCCTACCTCAGCGGCGTCGGTAAGTGGGCACCCCTCAGTCCCCTCTGGAACAGGGAAGAGGCCTTCCCTGGCGACTCCACAGTGAGGAATCTGCCTGCCAACTCAGGAGACGCAGGTTCCATGCTGGGGTGGAAAATACCCGGTGGAGGAGAAAGTGGCAACCCACTCCGGTATTCGCCAAGACTCGGACACCACTGAGCGGTTTAACTCACGCTACTTATGGCTTGCCAGTGTTCTTGCCTGCAAAGTCCCATGGACAGAGGAGCCTGGCCGGCTACCGTCCAGAGGGTCTCAAAGAGTCAGACGTGACTGAACGACTGCACACACACACATGAGAAAGAACTGCCCAAGACAAGAACTGGAACCCAGTGTCTGGGCCCTTCCACCAGCCGTCGCGGGACCAAACAGCGGCTCCTGCTACTTACCGACGTCTCCCCCCATCAGCGGGCACCTGCTCCGTGCTAGGCACTGGCCTGTGAGGGTGTGAGCTCACGAATCGTCATCACACCAGAGGGCTTGTAGGGTGCTGTTAATATCTCTGGTGCATGGAAGTAGGGGCCCAGTGAGTAGCAAGAGGGGCCACTGCCTTCCCTCCCGCCTCCTGGGTTACTTTGAGCCAGTGTCTGGGCACCCTCGTGGGATCTTCACCCGCCCGCCCTCATGTGCCAGGCTTCCCTGGGAGCAGGACGAACTTTGGCCAGCAGTGGGCACGGTCTGTTCTGCTCACCTCTCCCACACCCACAGGCAGAAAGGGGAACAGGAAAGTTTCAGGAACAGGACGCGTGTGAAGTGGCACCTAACTTCATCTCAGGTGCAGAAGTGTGTCCAGAGGCCTCACACATCCAAGCGGAACTGCCCCCTCGTCTTGAACGGCTGTTAATTTTTAACACAGAGGTGTGTGGGTTTACGATCGGCCCGAGCCGTCAGTCACAGAGGGCTTCTCCAAGGCAGCGTTTGCGGCCTAATAGGAAAAACACCAGCTGCGGCTGCCAGCCGGGGGTGCTGGTGAATGTTTACCAGCCAGCTCTGCCAGGCGGGTGGGGTAGGGGAGGCCGGAGGAGAGGTCGCGCAGCAGGGCGGCCCGGAGGCGCGCACTGGCTCTCCAGACCCCCGCGCCTTGCTCCGGGTCCCCCGGCAGCCCGGCTGGTTCCCCGCAGGCCCGGCCAGCGCAGGGCAGCCCCGTCCCCTCCGCGCTGACACTGCTCCCGGCCCACCGCCACCGCGCAGGGTGCGGCGCCGGTGGCCCTGCTGTAGGCACGTGGAGGAGCGGGCAGCCGTGGCGCCTGGCGGCGGTGACGCGAGGCGCGAATCCCAGCTCCCCCGCTTGGTGGCGGCGGCCTCGGGCCAACGCTGCGTGTTGGCTCCCCCTCTGCGAAACGGGCCTGAGGTCGTGCTGCACAGAGCAGCGCTCAGCCCCTAGAAGAGCGCCCAGAGCAGCGCCGCCGGCTTCCCGGCCGAGGAGGCGGGGAGGGCGGCAGAGGGCGGACTGACCCTTAGCGCTCGCGGTGCCAGGCCCCACAGCGGGCCCTGCGGGCGGGTCCTGGCTCGGGGCGCTCATCAGGCCCCGTGTCCTGTCTCTGCAGGCGTGGCCAGCGTGGTGGTGTCCTTCTTCCTCTCCATGTACTACAACGTCATCAACGCCTGGGCCTTCTGGTACCTCTTCCACTCCTTCCAGGTGAGCAGCCGCGGGCTGGAGCAGGAGCCGGGGGTGAGGGGCGCCGGCCTCAAGGGCGCCAGGCCAGGGGCAGCCAGGCACCCTGGACCGAGCAGAGGACTTCTGAGCCGGGGATCCGTGGACCCCTGCTGTTGTGTGCAATGTGTGCGTACAGTTCTGGGGAGCAGGCCCCCAGATCTCATCGGGCGCTCTCTGGAGGATGTGACCCCCTCCAAAATATTAAGAACAGCTGCCTGCTGGGCCCGGGGGAAATGGGACAGCTGATGGGGATGGGCCCCCCACTGAGCGTGACCGCATGGCCCCCGGTCTGCCTCCTGCCTCTCACAAGTCCTCCCAGGTTTCTGACCCTTGCCGTCTCTGCCAAAGTTCTAGAAGAACCGCCATCACCCTGTAACACAAAGATGCACATTTGAAATCTGCATTTCTGATCATAGCCCTGGCTGATGCTCACTGTAGAAAATGTGGAAAGGACTGGGACTTGTGGCAAAGAGAGGACCCTAATTCCACACCGAGAGGGGTCTTAGGGTCCCAAGCTTCCCCTCACGGCCTGTGTCCACACCCTTTCCTCCAAGTCTGTCCGTCCTCTCCCAGGGCCCTCCTCATGCAGCCTCTTGCACCTCAGCCTCTTCCCAGGTGGGGAAAGATGGGGAGGAGATGGGAGCCCCTTCGCCACTGAGCCAGGCCTTCACGAGCCAGACCCTGTCTCCAAGGTCAGATGCTAGGGACCTGGTTGTGGACTCTGAACTGACCCCAGCTTGTGAGGCCAGTCTCTGGAGTGTTCGAGTACACCCTTGCATCTTCCGGGCCCTGAGGAATGCTTGGGTGAATGACTTCAATAGTCAGGGGCTGGCATCTCTTCTCAGAAGGTGCTATATCCACCTCCAGTGGTAGCTTTCCACTCTGCCACACCCAAGTCATCTGGTTGGAAAATGCCCTGACAGGACGGACTCTGCCCTGAGCTGACCTGTGCCTCTCTTCCTCTCCTGGCTCAACCTAGAGCTCCACGAAAACTGATCGCAACCATGCCTCCCCTCACCTTCCGGCTGCAGCGGGCAGCTCCTTGCTCCCCCGCCTAGGAACCATTCCCTTCCTCCGTGCTGGGCTGTCATGTGTGGCTGCGCAGGCTGTGCGTGGCACGATGCCATTCCAACTGCAGCGTTGCCATACATGCTGCAGGCATTATATATAGGCATCCGGAAGGCCATTTTCCGAAAGTGGAAGCATTGTGTGTTCTTGTAACAAATCAAGATGATTTGACCGTTTTCCAAAGGCAAAAATTAAATATATAAATTAAGGGGGTACTATTTTCTAACCCTCAGAAGTGTAAAAGGGACTCCTGGAAATCACGCGACCATTCATTCCAGCCTTCACAGGTCCATGTGCCTCTCCCACATCCCTGCCAGGAGGCCACCTCCATGGTCCCATAGGAATGG
>SJYW01010233.1:353336-364029 GCA_006410735.1 Raphicerus campestris
CTTTATGATGATGGGGAACATTCCCTCTTTGACTGCCTTCTGGAGCGTTTTTACGGTGAGTGAGTGCTGAGCTTTGTCAAAGCTTTTGTTTGCATCTGAGACACACAGAACGTAAAGAGCAGCAGAAGCCCGTGGCTGCTTCCCACAGCCACACTCGGCGTGGCGTTTTGGTTTACACACCATGCGTACTTTGGTTGACAGCAGGCTCCCTCGACTTGAACGTTCTCTGGTTCCTTGGTGGGAAGGCAGCGTTTGTTGGCTTTGGGGCCTCAACTGGTTTGTTACCAATTTCATATTGAGGGAAACATCACAAATGCTACCGACTAAGTCCATTAACCCTTCTCTTGAGACGAGAGCTGTGTCACTGGACTTAGTAGCTAACAATCCACATGAGGGTGGCTGAACTCATTAATATTAAATAAAATTGAAAATCCAACCCTCTCTCATCTCTGGCCACATTTCCAGGGGCCACCTGTGTCCGGTGGGGGGCAATCCTACAGGACAGCACTGGGGAAGGGGAGCCCCAAACAGCAAGCACGCTGCTCATGCTCACCGAGGGGCACGAGGGCTGGGGCTGCCCCGGGGGTAGGGGCACGCTCCTCCTGACACTCGGGCTCTCTCCTCAGGGTCAGCTGGTGACCAAGGACTACCCGCCCCACGCCCTGGCCGTCATCGGGCTGCTCGTGGCCTCCTCCATAATGTGCATCCCACTCGCAGCCCTGGGCACGCTCATCACACGCCGCCTCGGGCGGGGAGACCCAGCCCCCGTGGCCTGAGAGCCGGGCGCCCCAGGACCGACTCCGGATGCTCTTGGCCCGCTGTCTTCTCGCCGATCAGGAAGGGGAGGAGGTGACTCCCTGAGGAGGAGCCCCGTCCCGCCCACCAGGCGGCCCTGTGTCCCCTCCGCCAGAGGCAGGATTCCCCCGGCGAATCTGGAAGGTGGCTGCTTGATGGCAGCAAAGTCCAACAAGCAGGGCGCACTGTGAACTGAAAGTTGACTTTAATTTTTATGAAATAAAATTTTAGCAGTTTTTTTTCTGAAGAAATCTCAGAATGCTGGAGGGCATTCATTTGTAGGGAAGTTGGGAGAAGGAGTTTTCAGAGCCTAAGACGACAAACTTCAGTGTCGTCAGCGCAAAGTGCGCTCTGTTCTCAGTCACGCTGAGCCTGCAATCAACTGCGTTCCTCCCTCAGGATGGGCTGCCCAGAAAGAAAGAGGGGCTTTGCTCAGGGCTCGCAGGCGCTCACGATTCCCTTACCTGTGGCCTCTCCACGAACAGCCCCAAGCCCCAGTGTCTCAGAGCCCTCACCAGCTGCCAGAGCCACTACAAGGATGAAAGTGAAGCCAACCTTCCCACAAGTCTAAGGTAATACTTGGACATAATGACCAGCTCTTTATAGGAAAGACCATGATCAGAACTTAGTGTTAATTTACCTGTATATACGTCTTCTAAAATGTATAGAAAGACTGTCTCAAACCGAGCCTCTCTTAAGTGAAGACACCGTATTTATGACATGGCATTAGTCCACCATGCAAACATCTGCTTTTTACCTGTAACAGTATGTCAAGGTCATCCTGACTTAGAGAGGGTCCCTTCCTGTTCTGACATTCCTGAATCCCATGATCTCAGTGAAGCACAGGAAGGTTCTTTGGGGACATCATACAGACATCTTTAAAGACACAAACACTCACCTGGGACATCGGCTGGAGATGGCTGTTCCTTTAAAACTTTATTTTCATGCTATAAACTTCCAGTTTCACCTGATGCTCAGTTATACAAAGACCATTTGGTGGTGTGGGGTAAGCTGGAGAGTCACATGTAAATCAATGAAGTCAGGACAGACCCTCGCCCCATATATAAAAATAAACCCCAAATGACCTGAAGACTTAATTAAATATAAGACATGATACCGTAAGACTCATAGAAGAGAACACAGGCCAAACGTTATCTTGACATAAACCATACCAATATTTTCTTAGGGTAGTTTCTCAAGACAGTAGAGAAAGCAAAAATAGGGCCTACTCAAACGTATACGCTGTTGCACAGCAAAAGGAAACCATCAACAAAACAAAAAGACAACCTATGGACTGGGAGAAAATATTTCCAAATGATGTTACTAACAAGGGCTTAATTTCCAAAATTTACAGATAGCTCACACAACTCAACAATAATATAGCAACCTAACCCAAAAATGGCCAGAAGACCTAGATAGACATCTCTCCCAAGACAACGTACAGATGACCAATATGCACATGAAAAGATGCTCAACGTCAGAAATCACTAGAGAAATGCAAATCAAAACTACAAATTTAAACATCACACTGGTGAGAATGACCATCACTGACAAGTCTACAAATAACAAATGCCGGACAGAGTGTAGCAGAAAGGGGCCCTCCTACACTCTTGGTGGGAACCAGTGTGGAGGTTCCTCACAAAACCAGAGTTGCTGTGTCACCTAGCAATCCCACCCCTGGGCATATGTCCAGACAAAACTAGAATTCACGAGGGCACACGCACCGGTATGTTCTTGGCAGCACTATGCACCACAGCCACGACCTGGTAGCAACCTAAACGTCCATCAGCAGATGAATGGAGAAAGATGTGGTACGTATATGCAACGGAAGATCACGGAGCCACAAAAAGACCCAAGCAGTGCCGTTTACGGCGGCAGGGATGGACCTAGAGATGATCATCCCGTGCACGGCAGGAGGAGACAGGCAGCTATCACGGTGTCACTTGTAGTGGAAGCGAAACCACAGTGCAGATGAACTCATCTACGAAACAGACCCACAGAGAACCGACCTGTGGTCGTCGACGGGGAGGGATGGTGGCCGAAGGATGGCCTGGGCGTCTGGGAACACTATATACAGGATGGACAAACAGCACGGTCCTACCGATGGGCACAGGGTACTGTGTTCTACATCCTGTGATAAACCGTAACGGGAAAAAAACACTTGGCTTTAAAATGTATGCATTTACATACCACATCTCGTCAGTCCTGGGAGTTCTCATCAGAGGGTTCTTCAGTGTCCAGACCCCTCAGCTGTCAAGGCTTGAAGAGTGGACACACTCAACAGTAGATACACAACACAGAGTCTGTGTCAGGGACCACCTGCCGGCTCGGTCCCCACCTCAGCCCTCAGTCACGATCCCTGACAGCTCGGTCCCCACCTCAGCCCTCAGTCACGATCCCCGACAGCTCGGTCCCCACCTCAGCCCTCAGTCACGATCCCTGACAGCTCGGTCCCCACCTCAGCCCTCAGTCACGATCCTTACAGCCGAGGCCACCCCTCCTAGTGTTCGTCAGCTGGGCGTCTCAGCCCCAAATGTCAGGGTCCTTAGGAGCATGGACAAATTCTGTCCTCAAGCAGCACCGCACTCACCGCGCTTGGACCTCGGGGGTCCCTGCCAGCCCGCCGGGCGCACATGAAACTCCTGGTGCGCAGGCCACGCCGTGGACCCTGCCACCCTGAGGACTGGTGCCCAGTGAAGAGAGATGCGGAATGGGCCAAACGCTCAGGCACGTGGACATCAAAAGTGACCTGTAGAAGTTTGAGAGCACGTTTGAGCACGGAAAAGTCACTTCTCCAAAATAATTTCTGCTCACAAAAGTCAGAGAAGAACCATTATTATAGACGAATGTGCTCCAGATAAAAATGTCTCCAGTTTCAGTTCAGTTTTATCCGGGTTTCTAAGAACTGCATGAAGAGCAGAACATTTCATAGTCATCCTCTTAAACCATTAGTCCTGTTTCAAAAAAGCCTTTCCTGGCTGTTTTCTAGGGACTGCACCCAAGTAGTCATCTTGGCATCTGTCCACTCTCCAAGAAGCTGGAGAAAGGCGGCACATTCCATCCCCACACCCTTAGCGGCACCATGACATCAGCACCAGGCAGGGGCTCCGGAGAGCTTTCCACTTACATTAAGAACACACCAACTCCTAGTGCTAAAAAATCAGGTAGGGAAATATTTGTGTTTTTAGCCACCGTCGTAATAAAACCCTAAACAAGTATCTCTCTAGATCTTCTTGGTCATTTATAAAATGTAGTTTTGAAATCTCTAAACACAAGTTTTTCCCCTCATCATGTAAATATACTACCTAATTTTGGGAAAAAAAAAAAAAAGGGGAAATGAACAGTGACTCTGGTCTCTATTTTATGTTTGCATCCTCACATGCACTGGAGCCACACCTGTGCAGCAGTGCGTGAAGGTCATCACCCGAGAACAGGGTCAGATGGCAACAGGAAGGGCAGCGTCCCCCAGAAAAATCAGGGAAAAAATTCTCATTTGCTGGATTTAAGCAGACTGTGAGCTCTTTGCAGTCCTTCTGAGAGAGAGGTCCTGGGCAATCTGCCCACCCCAGGATCCCTTGTTGGCTGAGGCCACAACCACCCACTCAGTTGGCCTGGGTGTGACCTCGGAACTGTCCTGAGGGGGAAAGGGTGTGTTACCTACTGTGTTAGATTTTTGTTTATAAGTTATTGTACATAAAAAACTAATTTATGGCTGTTGCATTTTATAGACAGACAAGTTGGGGAAAAGAACTCACCCAACATTTTCTACTGAACATTCAGGGAAAGAAAGAAAAAGAGTGACTGGTTTAAAAAATCCTTTTGCAAGGCAAAAAGTGCATCTACAAATACGAAATTCTCAATCAGAATTCTCTGACCAGTCTCTCCAGGTCAACCTCGTGTCCTCTGGCCACTGCCCACCTGCGCAGGATCCACCTTCATGGAGCCTGTGAACCTGGGGAGGTTCTAGGGACAGTTCTGGTCCCTGGACTTGATCGCTGTCAGATTCTAGAAGGAAAGAGAAACAGTAATAGATAATAAATGATACAATTACAGACTGCAGTCTTTTCTAAAAAAGAAATAAATGAGCCTGGTGATGGCGTGAGAGGGACAATGCATAATATCAAGTGGCTGAGGAGGAGAAGTGGGGCCTGAATTTTGGAGAATGAACTGTAGTTACTGGAATTGCTGGAAGGTCCATCCAGCCAGAGGCAATAGCGGTGCAAAGGCCCGCAGGGAGGAGGAGCAGAAAGGAGGCCTGCAGCTGGACTGAGGAGGACAGTGATGGTGCGTGGGCTTACGGAGGAGAGGGACCAGGTCAGGTGAGGCCCGGCAGCCATGACAGTGAGGCCGCATTTTCTTCAGAGAGCAGCAAAATCTCACCCGAGGGCCTTACCGTGGGGCCCTGTGTCACCCAGCTGCCACTGGAAGATCACTGGTAGCTGTGGAGAAGGGACTGGAGGGCCTATAAATGGGGTTAGGAGTCCACGGGAGAGACAGGGTTGGGGTGGACACTGACGCGAGGAACTAGTGGGTCTGAGGTGTGTTTTGGAGGGGAGAGTTGCCGAGACTTGCTTATGGTCAGGATGCACAGCTGAAGAGAGGGATATATTGTCACACTTACTGGGTGGATGTTGGTGGCATTTTCTGAGATGGAGAAAGCTGGGCATGGAACCAACCAGTCTACCGAGTATAAACCAAGAGCCCTGGGGAAGAAACAAACAAGCAAGCCTCTGGTAGACTGCATTAAGTGTGAGGCGACTGTGCATCGGGGGAGTATGTGGCAGGCAGCTGAACATCAGAACCGAAGCTTCGGCAAAGATCCAATCTAGAGGCATATTTTTGGGAGTCACAGTATAAAGATGCTATTCAACCAGGGTTTCTCAACAGCATCACTGGGGGCGAGTGTGTATGTGGAGAAGAGGTCTTAGGGCGGAAGGCTACAAAAACCCCAGTGTTGCAGACACAGCCATGGCTTCCTTCTCACAGAAGAGGGGATCTGTGTGCCTCCCCGAGCATCTGAATGGGCTTCTGAGTGCTCTGACCAAGGAACCTGGTGGAAGGGACGCCCTCTGATGTCAGAGGCTCGCCCACACAAGCTTCCCACCTGGATTACTGGACCCCTCACTCGGGCCACCCGGAGGCACTGAGCTAGAACCGGTGGCACCCCCCTTCTGGCCTCCCTTGTGTAGTGCCAGACCAATCTGGACCAGGGAGACCATCCCCTCTGTCAGCTGAGAGACCCCTGTCAGCAGCCCCTGGGTCACAGGAATCACCCAGTTGAGCTCACACCCAGCTGTGACTCCTGACTCACAACACTGTGAGACTACCTCCCAGCAACAGGTGAGAGCATGGAGTAAAGAACCCAGGAGGAGGTGTGCTCCCAAAAGCTCAGGCACAAGGACATCTCCAGGCCTCCTGGACATGACTGACAACCTGTACTTTCTCAGAATCGACCACTTAAACCCGACTGTGACAGGAGATCAATTGAGGCCATGAAATGTAAGACGGTATTTTAGTGGACGATACTGTAGCTCTGTACAACTAGAAAAAATGCATCACTGAACATGGCGAATGAAGAAAGAGGAATGCCTGGGCCTTGGGCTAAAACAAAAAGGAAAGACAAAGTCATGTTCAGAATAATCGGTTAAAGGAAGTGCTAAGAACAAGCAAGCCATCTAACCAGTTCAGCCAGAGCCAGGGCCTTCGTGGCGATAATTACACACGTCACAACAACTCATTAACTGTTCTGCTCCCCGCAGTGAAACCCCATTCATGGCGCCTCTGTATGACGTCCAACCCAGAGGACGGGAGCTGGACCTTGAGGAAGACCTCCCGCCTGTAGACTTACCTGGGCTTCTCAGCAGGCGTGCGTGCGTCTGCGTGGTGATCTTAGTGAACTGCCCTGTGGATGAGAATCAAAAAATGTGAACAGACCAAGTTCAACACTCGAGTGAGGCCACGTTTTTCAACTCCAAGGCCAAGTGATTGCTCTCATGCACGCCTTATCCAAAATCAATTTCACAGGATGCTCTGTAAATAAAAAAATCCCACAAACCAACAATTCTGGTGCTGCTGCGTTACACACATCCCTCTCTAGGAGTCACTTTTCAAACCTCTAACAAGCCCAAGAGTTTAATCTGATGTCTACAAATGGCTCTCACCTCAGATCCCTATTGTCAAAACAACAAAAACAGCTATGAGTGCCCAAGACTCGGGGTACTGCAAAACACCCTCCGGAGAATCCTCTGGCCCACAGACTGAGGAGCCAGGGCCCCGAGCTCAGGGCATAGCCAGGCCACCCTGCAAGAGCCGGCCGAGTGAGGACGCGTTCTCGGCAGCGGAGAAGCCTGACACCCTGGCCAGTGGAGGGAGCCTGCAGTCCCACAGAGGCGGTGCTGTGCCGAGGGGTGGGGGAGTCGGCAAGCTCTCTGCTGACTCTCCCAGGAGCCACTCGGGACAAGCAAAGTGGACCGCGTGTCGGATCACAGCACACAGTCCCTCTAGGGCTGTGCTCCTCCGTCTGGCACTTCAGGTTTGGCCACGCGACCTGCTCTGACCAATGAAATGTGAGCAGAAGGGGCCGTCACCTTCAAGCGGAAATGTCTCCCTTCTCTTCCTGCCAGGACAACCGGTCATGTTCCGTGTGAAGCTGTTCCATCACTGGGCCCCAGAATGCAGAGGGCATGTTGCAGAGCTGCAGCAGACCCTTCAAGGATACACAGAAGCAATGAGAAATAAGCCTTTTTTTTTTTAATGCCCTTGAGATCTGTGGCTCATTTGTTACCTCAGCATAATCTGATCTACTTGGATGGACACAGACCCTTTCCTTACTTTACAAGGAGGAAAAAAAGACCTAAAAGGTGAAAATATCAAAATTTTATCTCAGAAGGACCCCTCCACCCCCACCCTGGAGTTGAGCCATGTGGCCTTACCCAGGCACAAGCAGTGGCAAGGAATGTTTGGTAAACTCAACACCACTGAAATTACACACTTCTTTCACCAAGTCACAAGAAAATGAAAAGAGAAGTCACAGACTAGAAGATACATATAGTACACGTAACCAACAGAGAATTCCTCTACAAACAAGGATTCCAACAAATCTTTAAGGACAAGCAATCTTAACAGAAAATTCAGAAGACCCAAAGGCACAGCACAGGGACACCTGACCCTCACCAGCTCTGAATCACGACCTTGGATTGCTCCCCTCCTTCCAGGCTACGCGACCAGACTCGCAGAGAGGCCCTGCCCTGCACCCACACCCCGCGTGGCCCCCTCCCGAGTGCACCGACCCATTGACTTGTTTCTAGGGCAGAGAATATGGCACACGTGAGAGATGAGAGGACACTTCGGAGATGAGGTGGAAGAAGACTTGTGACTTATGGGCTTGGACGAACCAAACCGCCAAGACGGAGTGGCCTGTGTGGCAAAGAACATAATGTTTTAAAGACAGTAATGACCGTGCACTGCTTTGCATGATTCTTAAAATTCTGAAATAAAAAAGAATATCCCTTTGAAGACAAGGTACAGGAATGACACCAACATTAGTTAGAAAAGAATGTGTCATTTTATTTTCACTTACAGGTGAGACAGTACATGAATTTAGGAATAAAATCACTGCAGGTTTCTGAAATATTGACACCTCAAGGTCTAACACACCAACATTAGCCCATTCACTGCAAAACAGCCACGTTAGCAGTTCAGATTTGGTCTTTGTCATGGTTGTTGAAATAAGTTCTTAATGTGAAATGCCCAGTAGCATCTGACGATACATCACAGTAGACATGAGCCGAGTTTTGATATTTCCTCTTTGGAACAAATGATGCTTATTTACAAGTTAAGAGTAGGCAGTTCTAATTACCCTATTGTGAGTGTTAACGACTGACTTTAAGCTACAGAGGGTTTTCCAGCTATTATTTCCTTTAGAGTTTCTAAAAGCAACAACTCTTATTAATGTTTATAAACGATAATGTTGGGGAAAAAGGTGATGTTAAAATCAAGGCGCTTTTTAGAGATATTTAAGGACAACAAAAGGTATTACCATTGGAAAAAAAAACTGTACATATTTTCAAGCACAACACAAATATCGCAGCAGTATTTAATCGAACTATTTTAAAATGGTGGCAATTACATTACCTTAGATACATTCTAGTTTTTAAACCTCATAATTACAATTTCAATATACAGTTTTTGACTTATTAATTAGAATTATGCACAGCTTCTAAAGCGTATTTTTCAGGTTTATTTTAAAGCTGTAAGTTGGTCCTTGATCTGGAGAGCGATAACTACCTGGAAACAGTAAATTTCAGACACACTTATTGATGCCAACAAAAATAATTACAGAGTGAAAAGCGCCAACACTGCCGTGCGTGGACAAGCAGCTGCTGCCTCCAAGGGCAACACGGAATTCGGCATGAGATGCGCTCAGGGACCTGCATGTCTTGAAGAAAGACCCTGGGAAAGCACAAGGGCCAGGAGGGAGGAGCTGACCACCCGAGGGTGTTTCCCACGCTGGGGCAATCCTGAAGACCGAGGAGGCTTTGGACCTCTAGCATGAGGAATAGACTTTACATTCGCTGATTTCATTTACACCTTTTAAAAAAGATAAGAGTATATCTGAACTTTTTTCATCACACTTAAACTGCACAGTTCAAGCTGACTGAACTCGTAAGGCAGCCCAACTAGAACTCGAGAGGAACACCAGACCCTGGTCTCCTCTTTCCTACTATGTAGTCACAGACAATTTCGTCCAACTATCTGATTTATTAGGAGATGTACATGTTATGAACAGACTAGACAGCTTATCGTTAAGCTGTTTAGAAAAGTCCAAAGGTATATGGAAAAGTAAGCCTGCTAATAGCAACTGCTTTTACACTGACAATAAACTGAGCTAGAAAAATAATTTCACTGTTTCAAATGAGGGAAGAAGCTAGATTTTTTTAAATATATTACTCATTCTGCAATGGCTGATTAAACTGACGATGTATAGGTTCCTTCCATTTGTGAGCTGAATTCAAGTTACATTTTAACTATAGACTAGCTTCAAATTATAACTATCCCAACAGTAAAGAGATCAAGGCAGTAACACCAGATCAACTCTAAGCCATCACCCCCACACCAAGCACAAGATGTGCTCCTGGATAAACGATTTATAAAGACCTCAGCTGCCGTGGAAAGCGGGTCAGTAAAGACTCCAGTTCTGCATGATGGAATCTTCCAGGCCAAGCCGCTTTCCACAGATACAAATTCAGTCTATCTTTTCTTTTTGGACCAATCTGGGAGCATCAACAAAGTCTTTGCCATTGTAAAGAATAATAAAAAATGTTCCGATGCTCGCGACTCCCCAGAAGAGCACATAGGCCAGTGTTTCTGTCCAGGTGTCACCTGTTGATTTTAAAAAACAAAAAACCGATAAATAACAAGCCATTTGATTGACACTAGTTCCAGCTTTCAGCTGTTTAGCACATCTTGACAGCATTCAAGTTTACAAACACATCCAAAGGAAAAACATAAGAACCTCTCAGTTAAGGTTTGACCCAGTGGTTCTCTGACTCTGGCTGGCTCAAGAATCTTCTTCAGGGCTGGAAACAGTGTCAGCTATGTGGCTCATCCCCAGCCTGTGTGCTTTGGCAGGGCTGGAGCAGGGACCCCGAAGCTGCATTTCTCAAAAGTTCCCAGATTATGCTGATGCTGCTGGTCAAGGGACCACATTTGAGAACCACTTGACTACACTTCCCTGGTGACTCAGACATTAGAGAATCCACCTGCACGGCAGGAGAGCTGGGTTCGACCCCTGGGTCGGGAAGATCCCCCGGAGAAGGGAATGGCAACCCACTCCAGTATTCTTGGGCTTCCCTTGTGGCTCAGCTGGTAAAGAATCTGCCTGCAATGTGGGAGACCT
>SJYW01010234.1:0-22885 GCA_006410735.1 Raphicerus campestris
TGGAGGTTTGTGATAATGTACAGGAGGCAGGTATCAAGAGCATCCCCCCAAAAAGAAATGCAAAATAGCAAAATGGTTGTCTTCAGAAGCGTTACAAATAGCTGTGAAAAGAAGAGAAGTGAAAGGCAAAGGAGAAAAGGAGATATACCTATTTGAATGCAGAGTTGCAAAGAATAGCATGGAGAAATAAGAAAGCCTTCCTCAGTGATCAATACAAAGAAATAGAGGACAACAAAAGAATGGGAAAGACTAGAGATCTCTTCAAGAAAATTGGATACCAAGGCAACATTTCATGCAAAGATGGGCACAATAAAGGACAGAAATGGTATGACCCTAACAGAAGCAGAAGTTATTAAGAGGAGGAAGCAGTAATACACAAAAGAACTATACAAAAAAGATCGTCATGATCCAGATAACCACAATGGTGTGATCACTTGCCTAGAGGCAGACATGCTGGAGTGTGAAGTCAAGTGGGCCGTAGGAAGCATCACTACGAACAAAGCTAGTGGAGGTGATGGAATTCCAGTTGAGCTATTTCAAATACTGAAAAATGATGCTGTTAAAGTGCTGCACTCAATATGCCAGCAAGTTTGGAAAACTCAGCAGTGGCCACAGGACTGGAAAAGGTCCGTTTTCATTCCAATCCCAAAAAAAGGCAATGTCAAAGATTCCCCAACCTCCATACATACAACTGCACTCATCTCACACGCTAGTAAAGTAATGGTCAAAATTTTCCAAGCCAGGCTTCAACAATATGTGAACCATGAACTTCCAGATGTTCAAGCTGGTTTTAGAAAAGGTAGAGGAAGCAGAGATCAAACTGCCAACATCCTCTGGATCATGGAAAAAGCAAGAGAGTTCCAGAAAAACATCTACTTCTGTTTTATTGACTATGCCAAAGTCTTTGACTGTGTGGATCACAATAAAGTGTGGAAAATTCTGAAAGAAATAGGAATACCAGACCACCTGACTTGCCTCTTGAGATCTGTATGCAGGTCTGGAAGCAACAGTTAGAACTGGACATTGAACAACAGACTGGTTCCAATTAGGTAAAGGAGTATGTCAAGACTGTATACTGTCACCCTACTTATTTAACGTATATGCAGAGTATATCACGAGAAATGCTGGACTGGATGAAGCACAAGCTGGAAACAAGATTTCCAGGAAGAATATCAATAACCTCAGATATGCAGATGACACTACCCTTATGGCAGAAAGTGAAGAAGAACTGAAGAGCCTCTTGTTGAAAGTGAAAGAAGACAGTGAAAAAGTTGGCTAAAACTCAACATTCAGAAAACTAAGACAATGGCATCCAGTCTCATCACTCTGCAAATAGATGGGGAAACAGTGGAAACAGTGACACCTTATTTTGGGGGGGCTCAAAAATCACTACAGATGGTGAATGCAGCCATGAAATTAAAAGATGCTTATTCCTCAGAATAAAAGTTATGACCAACCTAGAGAGCATGTTAAAAAGCAGAGACACTATTTTGCCAACAAAGGTCTGTCTAGTCAAGGCTATGGTCTTTCAGTAGTCATGTATGGATGTGAGAGTTGGACCTTAAAGAAAGTTGAGTGCCGAAGAATAGATGGTTTTGAACTGTGGTGTTGGAGAAGACTCTTGAGAGTCCCTTGGACTGCAAGGAGAGCCAACCAGACCATCCTAACGGAAATCAGTCCTAAATATTCATTGGAAGGACTGATGTTGAAGCTGAAACTCAAATACTTTGGCCACCTGATGCAAAGAATGGACTCATTGGAAAGACCCTGAGGCTGGGAAAGATTGAAGGTGGGAGGAGAAGGGGACAACAGAGGATGAGATGGTTGGATGGCATCACTGACTCAACAGACATGAGTTTGAGTAAACTCCTCAAGTTGTTGATGGACAGGGAGTTCTGGCGTGCTACAGTCAGTCCATGGAGTCCCAGAGTTGGACACAACTTAGGGACTGAACTATTTTTTATTTTTGTACTACCAGTATGCAATAAAATGCCCTGTAAACAAATGTTTGTTAACCACTCAGTGAATAAGTGAATGTTAAAGAGACTTTGTAGTAAGGCCATAATAGTCTGAAAATAGCAATAAATAAAAATTTATACTGTCAATTATCAATTTGATAAAAAAAATAGTTAAATGCAATTTGCAAATACTGAGAATTTGAAATGATTAAACTTCCAACTTATTAACAAATTTTAATACTTGATATATAACATAAACATTTCCTTTTTCAAGATACTAAAGAAAGACATCAATATTAAAAATAACTGTCTGGTTATGAGTTACTCTAGAGTACATGTCACACTGATTCTAAATATTCAACATTTCATGACAAAATGTCAGTTTGGCTCCAAAAAATCAACATCTTTGTAAAAGAGTGACTACAAAAGTATCTTCCACATAAAAAATAAAGTAACAATACTCTTGGAGACAATGGCCATATCTCTTATCAGTTTTTTCTCTTCATACCAAGTGTAAACATAAAGGAATATGAAGAACCTTAGATCAAATGGAACAACAGAATGTGCTCCTGCCACTTAAAAATATACACATGACTTATTACTTAACATTTTGTAATAATCAGTACAACCCCAAAATGATGACTTGGCTAAAATTTTTAACTTTCACAGAAACCCCAAACAACTATAAACTGTGATTTTTGGAAAGTATATGTAAAATCACCAAAATTCAAACACACTATTTAAAACTGCAGAAATAAAAACAAATTACAAGCATATAATATAATTCATTTCATTATTTATTATTGAGGACATTCTTTTTTCCTTTAATAAAAAGAATAGCAGTGATATATATGGTATTGGAAGAAAATTAAGAGCTTCTATAAAATGCTGTGAAAAGAAATTTCAATTATCACTAAATAAGCCAAGTTTTAGTTTAAATGCAAAAGAAACTAGTCAGTAGACTTAACAAACTTGAAGTAGACCCATTTCCCTCTGAAGCAATGATTTGCGATACTTCCTAGATAATTCTTCAGAAAAGTCTTTCTACAGATTAACTAAATAGTTTAGAACATGAAGATACAGGTACAGAACTGAATATGAACAGGTCACCCAACATAACTGGTCTCCATGGNGATCACTAAATACGCCAAGTTTTAGTTTAAATGCAAAAGAAACTAGTCAGTCGACTTAACAAAGTTGAAGTAGACCCATTTCCCTCTGAAGCAATGATTTGTGATACTTCCTAGATAATTCTTCAGAGAAGTCTTTCTACAGATTAACTAAATAGTTTAGAACATGAAGACAAAGGTACAGAACAGAACATGAATAGGTCACCCAACATAACTGGTCTCCATGGTTACTACAATGCTGTCCACAGGAGCAGGTGGTGAAGGAAACCAATACAATTCAATGATGTAGAGTTGTCAGAAACCCAGATCATGACACTCTTTTTCTATTACCTGATGGTTAGTTGTTTAGCTAGATGCAATGGAAATAAAACTGAAAGAAATCTGAAAAGGAAATAAAAAAGGAAAGCTTTGCCTCAATATTTTTTATTTCCGGTGAAATCAAATGGTTTCCACCACTGAGCAAACTGCAGTGCTTTCTTCCTCTGATCTTCAAAACTTTCTCGCACCCCTTTCCTCCAAACTCTTGGTTCTATATCCAGCATCCCACCAATGATTTCCTTTCCAAAGTAATGTGGGAGTTTGTGCTGATCTTCAATGACATGGGCAAACCGCCCCCCCACCCCACCCCGAGGCCAAAATCCACAGAGAAGTAAGGTAAGCCTCTGGGTACCTAAAAAACAGACAAATCACACATGAATACAGCATGAAATCAGGAAGTTATGCTTAATCCCTCTTCCTAATTAAGTATTCTTCATGACAAACATATACAATGAATTTCCAATTATAGAAATACTTCAAAAAATAACCTAACATCTTAACTAAAACATTTCATCATTTTGTTGACTTTCAGTTGGATAGTGCTTCATAATATCCAGCAATTATAATCAGAACCAATTATTTTTCTGTCTTTGGGAAAAACAGCAAAGAAAGGCGCTTTAAAAATATTTAACAACACAATAATTTTCTTTAGACTATGCAAATAGAGATTAAGGATGTGCTTTNAGCAAAGGGGAAGAAGAGAAAATGAAATTTAATTAATTTGGTCCTTATTAGCTGCTCTGGTAAGAAAATATGAAGAAAAAGTTGACCAACATGTAGCAATTATAAACTTGATTGTTCAACTACAGTTGAATTTCAGGCTAATGTTCTCTCTACTATACAATATATTTAAAAGCCAGTTTCTTCTATTAGCTGGAGATCTTTTTTTAGGAAACGAAATCCTATTTTAGTACCAATTCATGTAAACCAATAATTAAAAATTATAATCACCTTCATTTAAAAAACCATATTCCCAAGTCCTGAAATAATATATTTTCAATGGTCTGCTTATTATTCTAGATCATTTCTTTCATGATCATCTTCCTGTTTCTATGATATCAGCTATAGAGATTAATTAAATTTATGAGAGTGAGTGGGCTTCTCTGGTGGTTCAGTGGCAAAGAACACTCCTGCCAATGCAGGTGGTGCTGGTTTGATCCCTGGGTCAGGAAGATCCCCTGGAGAAGTAAATATCTACTCACCCCAGTATTCCTGCCTGGGAAATCCCATGGACAGAAGAGTCTGGCAGGCTACAATCCATGGGGTCGCAAAAGAGTTGGACGTGACTTAGTGACTGAGCACAGAGGCATGATAGCGAGTATCCATATACAGAAAGATATGGGGGAGATTTATAATGCTTCCAGGAAGGGAAGTATGGTAATACAGGAAAACTCTGGGCTAGAGGTAGAATTCTGTATATTAAATCTAGGTCTACAGGACTGTTAAGACCTTGGATGTAATTACTCTAAGACATACGTTCTTCATCTTAACAAATACTCTGTTAATGAAGGGATCTACTTAGGCATTTACCTTATTCTGCTATATAAGACAGTCCTTTATGTAGCTGGGTTATTATTGTGGTTCCCACCACAGCTCTGCATTCTGTTATGAGTTTTCTGAAGACAGAGAAATGTATGTTAGATTAACATACATTTAAGTAAGGTAAATGCCAAAGTAGACTGACTATATGGAGACTCAAAAAGAAAGGAGATTCTATTTGCTGGATAAATCAAGAAAAGCTTCATGGAAAAGGAAATCTCTTCACTGGATAAAGGAAGTAAAGGGGCCAAGAGAGACACAGTATAAAAAGAGGACAAATTTAATGAAAGAGTTTCTTAGCATCAGCCAATCACTAGCAATGTAGTTTAAGAAAGTTTAGCTTTATTGACCTAAATTTTTCTAAAATTGGACCTAAATTTTTCTAAAATTGACTTAAAATTTTCTATAAAACATCAAGTTTTGTCTCATGTGTACCATTAAGACACAGAAACCACAAGGATTGATTCTTGTTCTGTTGCTGAAGCAGATATTAATGCAAAGAGACCAATCCTTCTTGCTGTCTAAACTTAACCGCAGGCTGAAGGGAGTTTGTGTGTACACAGGCTTTTTCTTGGAAAGAAATTTTGAGGAAAATGGACCAGCGATATAACACTAAAGACGTTTTCAACACTAAACAGTATCATATAAATCACAATGTGCATAATATTTGGAGGAGGACAATCTCTCAATTAAACTTATGCAAGTTAAAAACTAGATATTTACTTCATTTTTACTAGAATCAGTTTTTAAAATAAAAGCAGTCATAAAAGTTCTGAGTTATAAAACTCTACTGAAATTTAACAATGTTTTTCAGAGCAATGAAAACAAATTTCTTTCTAGTTAACTCTGGGAAAAGATATTCTCTCAGACAAGTATCTAAAACATATTTTAACAGTTCTTAGATGAACGTGATTTGGGGTCTCTTGTTAGCCTTTAAGGACAACAGTATAAAAAATTGTGAGTCCAAACCTCTCAAAGGTCCCTAATCATTGTAAAAAATGATCTGACACAGGGGATGAAAGTGGGTAGGAAGAACAGGGAACCACGGACAAAGTTCATCTAGGCTCCTCTAATTTAGAGAGAAAGGCCTGACCTACAGTAGATTGAAAGATCACTTTCTTGAGCTATTATTGCCCAACTTCTTTTGACTGCTTGTATGGCTACATCAATTTCATTCTAGGCCTTGATACTAACTTATATACTTCCCAGATATTCAATAGAACTTAAATTTAAGGACTACACCCCCTAGAAGGCAATCTGTAGAAATGGAAAGAATCCACTAGCAACTGAAAGATCTATCCTCTAGTATCTGACCAGAAACTGTGTGAAATGACTGCTATATTCTTCTCGGACTGTATGGTACTTAGTTATAAATGAATATGTGAGATCATTTGTATTCTAGTNTAATGGGAAGAATCCACTAGCAACTGAAAGATCTACCCTCTAGTATCTGACCAGAAACTGTGTGAAATGACTGCTATATTCTTCTCGGACTGTATGGTATTTAGTTATAAATGAATATGTGAGATCATTTGTATTCTAGTTCAACCAAGAATTTACACACCCCTTGGTTCTGTCACTTTATTAGCACATGATCCTGGGGAAGTTATATTGGTTTCAACATCTATAAAATGTAGATTGGTTTCAACATCTATAAAATGAAAGTACAAAATGTCTACATGATAGTGTTATTATGAGCATTAAATGAGTGCTGAGAACATTACCAGGCTCACTGTAAATCCTCAACGAATAGCTTATCATCATTATCAATTAACATTCTCAGCACAAGCCTGGCTGTNGGTTTCAACATCTATAAAATGAAAGTACAAAATGTCTACATGATAGTGTTATTATGAGCATTAAATGAGTGCTGAGAACATTACCAGGCTCACTGTAAATCCTCAACGAATAGCTTATCATCATTATCAATTAACATTCTCAGCACAAGCCTGGCTGTCTCCACAGGAAAACACTACAGTCACCGCTGACACTGTCAACAAACCATTTGGTTCCAAAGTGACATTCCTGACTGTTATAAATACCCTGGTATATATTTCTTAATAGCTTCTGGGTACTCCCTCTGAAAACTGGGTTTTACAGCAGTCACCAACTTCACTGTACATTGTGCCCAAAGTTATTTCCCTTCAAAACCAATGTTACAAGATTGCTAAATTCTGGAATTTTACCAACTTGTGAGCATACCTTTCCAAAGTAATGTGGGAATTTGTGCTGATCTTCAATGACATGGGCAAATCCCCCCTGGAGGCCAAAATCCACAGAGAAGTAAGGTAAGCCTCTGGGTACCTAAAAAACAGACAAATCACACATGAATACAGCATGAAATCAGGAAGTTATGCTTAATCCCTCTTCCTAATTAAGTATTCCTCATGACAAACATATACAATGAATTTCCAATTATAGAAATACTTCAAAAAATAACCTAACATCTTAACTAAAANGTCCTGTGGCCACTGCTGAGTTTTCCAAATTTGCTGGCATACTGAGTGCAGCACTTTCACAGCATCATCTTCCAGGATTCAAAATAGCTCAACTAGAATTCCATCACCTCCACTAGCATTGTTTATATTGATGTTTTCTAAGGCCCACTTGACTTCACTTCTAGGATGTCTTGCTCTTTGTGAGTGATCACACCATCGTGATTATCTTGGTCATGAAGATCTTTTTTGTACAGTTGTTCTGTGTGTTCTTGCCACCTCTTGTTAATATCTTCTGCTTCTGTTAGGTCCATACCATTTCTGTCCTTTATCGAGATCGTATTTGCATGAAATGTTCCCTTGGTATCTCTAATTTTCTTGAAGAGATCTCTAGTCTTTCCCATTCTGTTGTTTTCCTCTATTTCTTCANGCTTCTGTTAGGTCCATACCATTTCTGTCCTTTATCGAGATCGTATTTGCATGAAATGTTCCCTTGGTATCTCTAATTTTCTTGAAGAGATCTCTAGTCTTTCCCATTCTGTTGTTTTCCTCTATTTCTTCACATTGATCACTGAGGAAGGCTTTCTTATCTCTCCTTCCTATTCTTTGGAACTCTGCATTCAGGTGCTTATTTCTTTGCTTTTTGCGTCTCTTCTTTTCACAGCTATTTTTAAGGCCTCCCCAGACAGCCTAACCTCTGTCTTATCTGCCCCAGTTAGTGAGAGAGAAGAGATTTAATATGAAATCAATGACATCTGCTAACTTTGTGGGTTCTTCTTATTTAAAAGGTATCCTTCTTTCTGAAGTCTAGCCAAAAATACAATTCTATTGTGTTTTAAATTGTTGTTAAAACCTAAATCTAATTTTGTTGTACACTCTGAAGCCTTGACTTTAGCAGGGAGAAACAGGAGAGGGTAGATGTTAGCTGTGTGTTTGCTATATATGGCCTTTATTATTTTGAGGCATATTCCCTCTATGCCCACCTTCTGGAGTAATTTATAAATGGATGCCAAATTTTATCAAAAGCTTTTCTGCCATTTATTGAGATGATCACATGGTTTTTATTTTCAATTTGTTAATGTGGAGTATCACATTGATCAATTTGAATACTGGAAAATTCTTGCAATTCTGGGTTAAATTTCACTTGATCATGGTATATGATCTAATATNTTCTAATTTTGTTGTACACTCTGAAGCCTTGACTTTAGCAGGGAGAAATAGGAGAGGGTAGATGTTAGCTGTGTGTTTGCTATATATGGCCTTTATTATTTTGAGGTATAGTCCCTCTATGCCCACCTTCTGGAGTAATTTATAAATGGATGCCAAATTTTATCAAAAGCTTTTTCTGCCATTTATTGAGATGATCACATGGTTTTTATTTTCAATTTGTTAATGTGGAGTATCACATTGATCGATTTGAATACTGGAAAATTCTTGCAATTCTGGGTTAAATTTCACTTGATCATGGTATATGATCTAATATATTGCTGGATTCAGTTTGCTATTAGTTGTTGAGGATTTTTTTCATCTATGTTCATCAGTGATACTGAACTCTCATCTTTTTTGTGATATCTTCGTCTGGTTTTAGTATCAGGGTGATACTGGACTAGAGATGAGTTTAGAAGCATTTCTTCCTCTACAATTTTTTGGAATAGTTTCAGAAGGATAAATGTTCTGTAGAATTCAGCTGTACATCCATCTGGTTCTAGATTTATGTTTGCTGGAAATTTTTAAATTACTGACTCAATTTCAGTACTGGTAATTAGTCCATTCATCTTTTCTATTTGTGCTTGGCTCAGTTTGGGAAGATTATACCTTCAAAAGACCCCAAAAAGCCAAAACATTCTTGAGAAAGAAGAACAAAGCTGGAAGAATTATGCTCCCTGACTTCAGATCATACTCTTTAATACAAAGCTATACCCATCAGAACGGTTTGATACTGGCACTGAAAACAGACACCGATCAATGGAACAGAATAGACAGCCCAGAAACAAACTCACGCACCTATGGTCACCAAAAGGAACCAAGAATATAGAGGGAAGCAAAGACANCACCCATCAAAACGGTTTGATACTGGCACTGAAAACAGACACCGATCAATGGAACAGAATAGACAGCCCAGAAACAAACTCACGCACCTATGGTCACCAAAAGGAACCAAGAATATAGAGTGAAGCAAAGACAGTCTCTTCAATAAACAGTGCTGGGAAAACTAGACAGATACATGTAAAGAAGCGAAATTAGAACATTCTCTAACACCATACAAAAAATAAAAGTCAAAACGGATTAAAGATCTAAAGTTAAGGCCAGATACTATAAAATGCCTACAGGAAAATAGAGAACATTCGGGGACATGAATCACAGCAGAAGTTTTTGTATCCATCTCCTGCTGCTGCTAAGTCGCTTCAGTCATGTCTGACTCTGTGCGACCCCAGAGACAGCAGCCCACCAGGCTTCCCCGTCCCTGGGATTCTCCAGGCAAGAATACTGGAGTGGGTTGCCATTTCCTTCTCCAGTGCATGAAAGTAAAGAGTGAAAGTGAAATCGCTCAGCTGTGTCTGACTCTTAGCAACCCCATGGACTGCAGCCCACCAGGCTCCTCTGTCCGTGGATTTTCCAGGCAAGAGTACTGGAATGGGATGCCATTGCCTTCTCTGATCCATCTCTTGGAGTATATTAAATAAAAGCAGAAGTAAAGAAATGGGACCTGAGCAAATTTAAAAGCTTTTGCACAGCAAAGGAAATTATCAACAAAATTTAAAGACAACCTACTAAATGGGAGAAAATTTTTGCAAATTATATGACCAATAAGGGGTTAATCCAACATATAGAAACAGTTAATACAGCTCAATATAAAAACAAACAAACAACCCAACTAAAAAGGGGATAAAAAATTGAATAGACATTTTACCAAGGAGGAAATGAAGATGGCCACAGGCATATGAAAAGATGCTCAAAATCACTAACATCAGGAAAATGCCAATCAAAACCAAAACCACACTGAGATATCACCTCACACCTTTATGGCTACTGCTAAAAACAAACCAAATAACAAAGTTGGCAAGGATATGAAGAAAAGAGAACACTAAAATGCTATTGGTGGGAATGTAAATTGGTGTAGCCACTGGGCAAAACAGTATAGAGGTTTATTAAAAAACTCAATATACAACTACCATATAACTCAGCAATTACTCTCGGGTATATATATCTGAAAAACAAAACAAAACAAAAACACTAATTTGTAAAGGTATATGCATAGATGTTTATGCCGTTGTTCAGTTGCCAAGTCATGTCCAACTCTTTGCAATCCCATGGACTGCAGCACTCCAGGCCTCCCTGTCCCCCACCATCTCCCAGAGTTTGCTCAAGTTCATGTCCATTGACTTGGTGATGCCATCCAACCATCTCATCCTCTGTTGCCCTCTTCTCTTTCTGCCTTCAGTCTTTCCCAGCATCAGGGTCTTTTCCAATGAGTCAGCTCTTTGCATCAGATGGCCTAAGTACTGAAACTTCAGGATCACCATCAGTCCTTTCAATGAATATTCAGGGTTAATATCCTCCAGGATTGACTGGTTTGATCTCCTCACTGTCCATGGGACTCTCAAGAGTCTTCTCCAGCACCATGGTTCAAAAGCATCAATTATGTGATTTTTTTATGGTCCAATTCTCACATCTGTATATGATTACCAGAAAGACCACAACCTTGACTATACAGATCATTAACAGCAAAATGATGTCTTTTTAGTACACTGTCTAGGTTTGTCATGGGCTTTCCTGGTGAGACAGTAGTAAAGAATCTGCCTACAAGGCACAAGACACAGGTTTGATCCCTGGATGAGGAAGATCTCTTAGAGGAGAGCAAGGCAACCCACTCCACTATTCTTGCCTGGAGAATGCCACTGACAAAGGAGCCTGGTGAGCTATGGTCCATTGGGTCACAAAGAGTTAGACACAACTGAAGTGACTGATCACTTGTTTGTCATAGCTTTCCTTCCAAGAAGCAATCGTCTTCTAATTCCATGACTGCAGTTACCATACAGAGGGATTTTAGAGCCCAAGAAGAGGAAATCTTTCACTGCTTCCACCTTTTCCTCTTCAATTTGCAATGAAGAGATGGGACCGAATGCCATTTTAGTTATTTTAATATTGAGTTTTAAGCCGGCTTTTCCACTCTCTTCCTTCACCCTCATCAAGAGGCTCTTTAGTTCCACCTCACTTTCTGCCATTAGAGTAGTATCATCTGCATATCTGAGGTTGTTGATATTTCTCCTGGCAACCTTGATTCTACCTTGTAAGTCATCCAGCCCAGCATTTTGCATGATGTACTAAGCTAAGCACATCATGTATAAGCTAAATAAACAGGGTGACAAAACACAGCCTCATTGTGCTCCTTCCTCAATTTTGAACCAGTCTATTGTTCCATGTAAGGTCCTAACTGTTGCTTCTTGACCTTCATAAAGGTTTCGCAGGAGACAAGTAAGACGATCTGGTATTCCTATCTCTTTAAGAATTTTCCAGTTTGTTACGATCCACACAGTCAAAGTCTCTAGCATAGTTAATGAAACAGAACTAGATGTTTTTCTGGAAATCCCTTGCTTTCTCTATGATCCAGAGAAAGTTGGCAATTTCACCTCTGGTTCCTCTGCCATTTTTAAAACCAGTTTGTACATCTTGGAAGTTCTTGTTTCACGTAATGCTGAAGCCTCGCCTGAAGGATTTTGAGCATAACATTATTAGCATGGAAAATGAACCTTACTAGCATGGAAAGTGTGTCCAAGTGTCCAGTAGTTTGAACATTCTTTAGCACTTCCCTTCTTGGGAACTGGGATGACGATTGACCTTTTCCAGTCCTGTGGCCACTGCTAGGTTTTCCAAATTTGCTGACATATTGAGTGCAGCACTTTAACAGCATCATCTTTTAGGATTTTAAACAGCTCTGCTGGAATTCCATCACCTCCACTAGCTTTATTGGCAGCAATGCTTCCTAATGCCCTTTTGAGTTCACACTCCAGGATGTCTGGCTCTAGATGAGTGATCACACCATTGTGGTTATCTGGGTCATTAAGTGTCGGGATCCGCATTAGGCATTACTGACAAAATGGATGCACAGCTCCAACCCCCTCTCATTTTTCCTGCAGGCACGGACCCAGGATGAAGGAGTTAGGCCTTGTAACTCCGACTTATTTTTTCCTCTCTTTGGCTGAGTTGACTGAAAAGAATATTAAGGTGCTTATTGTTCTTGAGAGGAACATGAGAAGTCACAAAGCCTTCTGCAGTTGTGCTCAGAGAATAATTCATAAAGTTAATCATTGACATTTGGATAAAGGACTTTTGCAGAAGAGTGTTCCAGGGTAAGCACATAGGCTGCAGCTTGAGGCCACGGGAGGGATTGCTATCTGAAGCCTATTTGTGAGGAAAGTGTTTATGGCAAAGGAGTTTGCTGCATTTAGGGCTTAGGAATAATTAAAATAGTTAGAAGCTAAAGATTTAAGGAATGTTGTAATGTTAGCATATTCTACTATAGCTCATAGAGATTAGGAACTTTAGAGATATTAATAGCTAGAAGCCCTTTTTAAGAAATAGTGAGCTTAGGATACTAGGGGCAAACAGGAGTTAGGAAGACAAGACACAAGCTGAGGTTTGTGGTATGCAGCCCAGACTTAAGCATGAGTTACAATGTAATCATGAGTTAAAGTAAAACACTATTCTGAGAGAACCACCGGAGCAGAAACTCTGTTTGAAGGGCAACAGTGATTTATGGAGACAATGAATCTGGGTGAGGGGAAATTGAAAATGTCAAACCTCTGACCTAATGCTTTTGTAAAAGTATAAAAAGAATCTTAAGCTTGAAATAAAGTTATGCAGTCCAAGAAAATTGAGAGGCTGCATCATTACTCGCCAACACCATTCCTCCCTTCAGGTTAAATCCCTGGCTGCTGGAGCTGGACTTGGGCAATTAAGATCTTTGGTGTATAGTTCTTCTGTGTGTTCTTGACATCTCTTCTTGATCTCTTCTGCTTCTGTTAGGTCTTCACCGTTTCTGTCCTTTACTGTGCCCGTATTTACATGAAATGCTCTTTTGATATTTCCAATTTTCTTGAAGAGCTCTCTAGTCTCCTTCATGGTCACTGCCTTGTCATGTCAAAGGGGCTTGTGTAACTCTATGAAGCTATGAACCATGCCATGAAGGGCCACCCAAGACAGATGGTTTCCACTGGAGAGTTCTGACATAATGTGGTCCACTGAAGGAAGGCGTGGCAAACCACCCCAGTATTCTTGCTATGAGAACACCATGAATTATATAAAAAGCCAAATGTTCATCAGTTCATTTCACTTGCTCAATTGTGTCTGACTCTGCAACCACATGGACTGCAGCATGCTAGGCTTTCCTGTCCATCACCAGCTCCTGGAGCTTGCTCAAACTCATGTCCATCAAGTTGGTGATGCTATCCAACCATCTCATCCTCTGTCATCCCCTTCTCCTCCTGCCTTCAGTCTTCCCCAGCTTCAGGGTCTTCTCCATGAGTCAGTTCTTCATATCAGATGGCCAAAGTACTGGAGTTTCAGCTTCAGCACCAGTCTTTCCAATGAATGTTCAGGACTGATTTCCCTTAGGATTGACTGGTTGGAAAATGTTCATTTTTTATAATAGCCAAGATATGAAAGCATCTTAAGTGTCCCTCAACAGATGAATGGACAAAGATGTTAAAAAGAACAGAATTTTGTTATCTGCAGCAACATGGATGGACTTAGGTGGCATTTGGCATTATGGGAATTGAAATAAGGCAGAGAAGGACAAATATTATATGATATCACTTATATGTGGAATCTAAAAACTGCAACAAACTAATAACTGAAGGGGAAAAGAAGCAGACATACAGATATAGAGAACAAACTGGTGGTTACCAGTACCAATGAGCAGGGGCGATATGGGATCAGGGAGTTGAAGGTACAAACTATCATGTATAAGATAGGCTCAAGGATGTATTATACAACATGGAGAATACAGCCAATATTTTGTAAAAACTGTAAATGGAAAGTAAACTTTTTAAACTGTATTAAATTTGTTTTTAATTTTTAAAAAGAAAAAAGACTTATAAATGGTTTTACTTTTGAATTAAAACTGTCTCCAATAATGCAGATTTCAATCTTTTGTCTGGGATATAATAAAGGTAATAAAGGATATAAAAAAGGAGATTCTATTAGTTACATGTATCAGGAGTCTGGATTTCCAAAAGAAATGTGATAGAAATATTATAGTGATATCTTCTATAATAAGGGTCAGAAATTTTAAAAACTTATAAAAAACTTTTTAAAACCTATAATAAAACTTTTAACCTAAATAAAATAATTCAGGCATTGCACATCATAAAATTTTTATTGTAACTCTCAATTCTGCCCTTGTAGCATGAAAGCAGCCAAAGACAGTACTTATAAAACGATATATCTGTGTTACTATAAAACTTCATTCACACAAACAAGCAGCAGGCTGGATTTAGTACAAAGAATACAGTTCCCAACTCTTGCACCAGAATATAAGCTACAAAAAGTCTTTGCTCTGCTTCATTATGTATAAATGTACTTAGAACACTGCCTGGTAAATAGCAGGCATTCAAATATACATTCATATAATATTCTTTTCATAGAAAAAGAAAAAGAAATCTATCATTCTATTATATATCTATTCCATTTAATGTGTATTTCTAGAAAAGAAGGAGGTCACTACACAAGTACTCAACTTGTCTCACTTCAATTTAAAACAAGATTAAACTATGAAGCATGGTTAGTAAGGCCTCTAAAAGGAAAATGTATTCATAATCTAACTTAACTACTATTTTAAAGGAACATAACAGTGAATCTATGTATAGGCACCCTCCCCCCACAAAAACGGAGCGAGAAAGAGAGTTTTAAATTCAAAACAGGATCTTTAGGAAAGACCAATGTTTTTCTCATTACAAATTCAGTAACAAGAAAGCATCTTTCCTCACTTGTCCCACAGAGGCCGACAATCTCATAAGAAGAACTTTCACAGCTGAGAATCTCATAAGAAGAATTTTCACGGCAGTCTTATGGCTGTCATAACCAATTATAAGGACTACTGCAGAGGGCCGGAAAATCAGGAATAAATATTCATATAAGCCATTAGACAAATAAGGATTTGCTAGACCAAGTAAGATGAAAATAATTTCTTCTTCATTTATAGAATTATATGTACTTCACCTTTGGTCACTGAGCCAAATGGTCTCTTTCTCAAATAAGATATGGAAATTACAAAGATTCTAACAGTAGGGTTATTTCTTTTATTAAGAAAAGGTAATACTTACAGACTTTCTGATGTCTTTTGAAGAGAGATCAATCAATTTCTTGTTTATAGACCATTCTTCATCGGATTCCATTATGGCTTTCTAAGAAACAGCCATTTGTTAATGAAAATATACAAGTAAATACAAAGAGGCAGTTTCAAAATAAAGTAATACGGTGAATTAGCTATAGGGTATACTATACATGTTATGTCATTATTTTGAATGAATTAATCCTTTAATCTCTGTTACTTAAAATTGGAATTTCTTGATTTCATACAAGTCTGATCTTCACCCAAATTTATTCTATATTCCTCATTCTATACTCCTGTACATAAAAATTCAAAAATTTCCTACTCCATTCATAGTATGTGTGCATGCTTACTTAGCCTTTCAGCTGTGTCTGACTCTTTGTGACCCCATGGACTGTAGCTTGACAAGCTCCTCTGTCCATGAGATTATCCCAGCAAGAATACTAGAGTGTCTTCTATTTCCTCCTCCAGGAGATCTTCCCAAACCAGCAATCAAATCCATGTCTCTTGCATCTCCTGCACGGGGAGCCAGATTTTTTTTTTTAATTGGAGGCTAATTACTTTATAAGAATACAAGTAAAGTAATGCAAAAAAGTAAAATGGCTGTCTGAGGAAGCCTTACAAATAGCTGTGAAAAGAGGAAAAGCAAAAAGCAAAAGAGAAAAGGAAAGATACCCATTTGAATGCAGAGTTCCACAGAATAGCAAGGAGATATAAGAAAGCCTTCCTCAGTGATCTCTGCAAAGAAACAGAGGAAAGCAATATAATGGGGAAGAATGGAAAAGGCAATGGCACCCACTCCAGTATTCTTGCCTGGAAAATCCCATGGATGGAGGAGCCTGGAAGGCTGCAGTCCATGGGGTAGCTAAGAGTCGGACACGACTGAGCGACTTCATTTTCACTTTCATGCACTGGAGAAGGAAATGGCAACCCACTCCGGTATTCTTGCCTGGAGAATTCCGGGGAGGGAGCCTGGTGGGCTGCCAGCTTTGGGGTTGCACAGAGTCGGATATGACTGAAGCAACTTAGCAGCAACTTAGCAGCAGCAGCAGCAGCAGCAGCAGAAGCAGAGATCTCTTATACGAAAATCAGAGATACCAAGGGAAGATTTCATGCAGAGATGGCTCAATAAGGGACAGAAATGGTATGGACCTAACAGAAGCAGAAGATATTAAGAAGCAGTGACAAGAATACACAGAAGAACTGTATAAAAAAGATTTTCACGACCGAAGATAATCATGATTGTGTGATCACTCACCTAGAGTCAGATATCCTGGAATGCAAAGTCAAATGAGCCTTAGGAAGGATCACTACAAACAAAGCTAGAGGAGGCAACAGAATTCCAGTTGAGCTATTTCAAGTCCTAAAAAATGATGCTGTGAAAGTGCTGCACTCAATATGCCAGCAATTTCAACACTGGCCACAGGACTGGAAAAGAATCCCAATCTCAAAGAAAGGAAATGCCCCCAAATGCTCAAACTACCGCAACAATTGACCTCATCTCACACACTAGTAACGCTCAATATTCTCCAAGCCAGGCTTCAGCAATACGTGAGCCATGAATTTCTGGATGTTTAAGCTGGTTTTAGAAAAGGCAGAGGAACCAGACATCAAATTGCCAACATCTGCTGGATCACNACAAGTACTCAACTTGTCTCACTTCAATTTAAAACAAGATTAAACTATGAAGCATGGTTAGTAAGGCCTCTAAAAGGAAAATGTATTCATAATCTAACTTAACTACTATTTTAAAGGAACATAACAGTGAATCTATGTATAGGCACCCTCCCCCCACAAAAACGGAGCGAGAAAGAGAGTTTTAAATTCAAAACAGGATCTTTAGGAAAGACCAATGTTTTTCTCATTACAAATTCAGTAACAAGAAAGCATCTTTCCTCACTTGTCCCACAGAGGCCGACAATCTCATAAGAAGAACTTTCACAGCTGAGAATCTCATAAGAAGAATTTTCACGGCAGTCTTATGGCTGTCATAACCAATTATAAGGACTACTGCAGAGGGCCGGAAAATCAGGAATAAATATTCATATAAGCCATTAGACAAATAAGGATTTGCTAGACCAAGTAAGATGAAAATAATTTCTTCTTCATTTATAGAATTATATGTACTTCACCTTTGGTCACTGAGCCAAATGGTCTCTTTCTCAAATAAGATATGGAAATTACAAAGATTCTAACAGTAGGGTTATTTCTTTTATTAAGAAAAGGTAATACTTACAGACTTTCTGATGTCTTTTGAAGAGAGATCAATCAATTTCTTGTTTATAGACCATTCTTCATCGGATTCCATTATGGCTTTCTAAGAAACAGCCATTTGTTAATGAAAATATACAAGTAAATACAAAGAGGCAGTTTCAAAATAAAGTAATACGGTGAATTAGCTATAGGGTATACTATACATGTTATGTCATTATTTTGAATGAATTAATCCTTTAATCTCTGTTACTTAAAATTGGAATTTCTTGATTTCATACAAGTCTGATCTTCACCCAAATTTATTCTATATTCCTCATTCTATACTCCTGTACATAAAAATTCAAAAATTTTCTACTCCATTCATAGTATGTGTGCATGCTTACTTAGCCTTTCAGCTGTGTCTGACTCTTTGTGACCCCATGGACTGTAGCTTGACAAGCTCCTCTGTCCATGAGATTATCCCAGCAAGAATACTAGAGTGTCTTCTATTTCCTCCTCCAGGAGATCTTCCCAAACCAGCAATCAAATCCATGTCTCTTGCATCTCCTGCACGGGGAGCCAGATTTTTTTTTTTAATTGGAGGCTAATTACTTTATAAGAATACAAGTAAAGTAATGCAAAAAAGTAAAATGGCTGTCTGAGGAAGCCTTACAAATAGCTGTGAAAAGAGGAAAAGCAAAAAGCAAAAGAGAAAAGGAAAGATACCCATTTGAATGCAGAGTTCCACAGAATAGCAAGGAGATATAAGAAAGCCTTCCTCAGTGATCTCTGCAAAGAAACAGAGGAAAGCAATATAATGGGGAAGAATGGAAAAGGCAATGGCACCCCACTCCAGTATTCTTGCCTGGAAAATCCCATGGATGGAGGAGCCTGGAAGGCTGCAGTCCATGGGGTAGCTAAGAGTCGGACACGACTGAGCGACTTCATTTTCACTTTCATGCACTGGAGAAGGAAATGGCAACCCACTCCGGTATTCTTGCCTGGAGAATTCCGGGGAGGGAGCCTGGTGGGCTGCCAGCTTTGGGGTTGCACAGAGTCGGATATGACTGAAGCAACTTAGCAGCAACTTAGCAGCAGCAGCAGCAGCAGCAGCAGAAGCAGAGATCTCTTATAAGAAAATCAGAGATACCAAGGGAAGATTTCATGCAGAGATGGCTCAATAAGGGACAGAAATGGTATGGACCTAACAGAAGCAGAAGATATTAAGAAGCAGTGACAAGAATACACAGAAGAACTGTATAAAAAAGATTTTCACGACCGAAGATAATCATGATTGTGTGATCACTCACCTAGAGTCAGATATCCTGGAATGCAAAGTCAAATGAGCCTTAGGAAGGATCACTACAAACAAAGCTAGAGGAGGCAACAGAATTCCAGTTGAGCTATTTCAAGTCCTAAAAAATGATGCTGTGAAAGTGCTGCACTCAATATGCCAGCAATTTCAACACTGGCCACAGGACTGGAAAAGAATCCCAATCTCAAAGAAAGGAAATGCCCCCAAATGCTCAAACTACCGCAACAATTGACCTCATCTCACACACTAGTAACGCTCAATATTCTCCAAGCCAGGCTTCAGCAATACGTGAGCCATGAATTTCTGGATGTTTAAGCTGGTTTTAGAAAAGGCAGAGGAACCAGACATCAAATTGCCAACATCTGCTGGATCATGGAAAAAGCAAGAGAGTTCCAGAAAAACACCTATTTCTGCTTTATTGACTATGCCAAAGTCTTTGACTGTGTGGATCACAATAAAGTGTGGAAAATTCTGAAGGAGATGGGAATACCAGACCACCTGACCTGCCTTTTGAGAAATGTGTATGCAGGTCAGGAAGCAACAGTTAGAACTGGAAATGGAACAACAGACTGGTTCCAAATATGAAAAGGAATAAGTCAAGGCAGTATACTGTCACCCTGCTTATTTAACTTATATGCAGAATACATCATGAAAAATGGTGGGCTGGTGAAGCACAAGCTGGAATCAAGATTGCTGGGAGAAATATCAATAACCTCAGATATGTAGATGACACCACCCTTATGGCAGAAAGCAAAGAAGAACTAAAGAACCTCTTGATGAAAGTAATAGCGGAGAGTGAAAAAGCTGGCTTAAAACTCAACATTCAGGAAACTAAGATCATGGCAAATAGATGGGGAAACAATGGACAGTGGCAGACTTTATTTTGGGGGGCTCCAAAATCCCTGCAGATGGTTACTGCAGCTATGAAATTAAAAGATGCTTACTCCTTGGAAACAAAGTTATGACCAATCTAGACAGCATATTAAAAAACAGAGGCATCACTTTGCAAACAAAGGTCTGTCTAGTCAAAGCTATGGTTTTTCCAGTAGACATGTATGGATGTGAGAGGTGGACTATACAGAAAGTTGAGCACCAAAGAATTGACGCTTTTGCACTGTGGTGTTGGACAAGACTCTTGAGAGTCCCTTGGACTCCAAGAACCAATCAACCCATCCTAAAGGAAATCAGTCCTGAATATTCATTGGAAGGACAGATGCTGAAGCTAAAACTCCAATACTTCGGCCACCTGATGCCAAGAACTGACTCATCTGAAAGGACCCTGATGCTGCGAAAGACTGAAGGCGGGAGGATAAGGGGATGACAGAGGATAAGATTGTTGGATAGCATCACCGACTCGATGGACATGAGTTTGAGTAAACTCTGGGAGTTGGTGATGGACAGGGAGGCCCATGCTGCAATCCATGGTGTTGCAAAGAGTCAGACATGATGGAATGACTGAACTGAACAGAATTACATTTTGGTGGTTTCTGCCATACATTGACATGAATCAGCCACAGCTGGAGATTTGTCCCCCAGTCTCAAACCCTCTTCCACCACACTCCCCATTCCATCCCTCTGGGTTGTCCCAGTGCACCATCTTTGAGTGTCCTATTTTATGTCTCAAACTTGGACTGGACATCTATTTCACATATGTTATTATACATGTTTCAATGCTATTCTTTCAAATCATGCCACCCTTGTGGCAGGTAGATTCTTTACCACTGAGTGACCTGGGAAGCCCACTCCATTCGCAGACATCAACTCCAATAAATTCAATTTGCTTTATTACTCTTCTTTGAAATATAAGAAGTTATTTATGTGCTTTCTGGTAACCAAATACTTGAATTATTTCTAGTTACAGAAAAAAGGAGCAAAATTGTATGGGGGAAAAAAGACATAGAAATGGAATTATACGACTTATCTAAGCTAATCAATATGACTAACATGTATTGCAAAAAATATGTAATAGAAGCACTAGCGTGGTAAGTATAAAATACTCTCATTTTTATATAACATCACTATAATGAAGCCAATTTAAATGTGAAATTAACATTCAAATAAGCACAGTATACTGCTATTCCCTATTTAAAAGACATATGTTTCTTGTGTTGACACTATAATGTAGTACATTCGACAGAAAACTGAAGCCAGATCAAATAAATACATCTTTAATGATCATATAAGAGTTAGTATAGAAAAGTGTTATATCATTCTTCTAAAAGACGACACTTCTGTCACCCACCACTGAGCAACAGTAGCTGCTTGTGTCGTGCCCTATATACTTCAATACTCACATTCATAATCTAGTACTCTACTGAGGAAGTGTAAGAGAAAAAGAAAAGACACTGAAGAAAAGCATAATAATCTCTTTCTCAATTTATTTTGTTTAACACAGAACTGATATGGACTTGCAGATTATCTGGCTTGTCTGTATTTTAATAGTATGACATTTCAAGGCAAATAATCAGATTTTCAAAACTTCTACAGGAAAAGTAGATTTCACCACCTCATCAACATTAATAGGTTTTATAATTCTTTTTAAAAAATAATCCTTTTTACTGGGATTTGTAGTCCATATTAATTAACTTTACAATCCTACACTGTCTAAACTTTGCAAGTTTCTATATCACCTCAACAAAACATTATATTTTTTAAATGTAGATGTTACTATTCCATATACAGTTCTACATTTATAAATTTATATTAGTCTATAAATTACACTGTACTCAGGTCAGTATTAAACAAAGGTTATTTAGCTAAACGTGCCTGAACATTATGGGCTTTCCTAGTGGCTCCATGGTAAAGAAACCACCTGGCTAAGCAGGAGACGTGGATTCGGCCCCTGGGTCAGGAAGACACCTAGAGAAGGAAATAGCAACACACTCCTGGGAAATCCTATTGACAGAGAAGCCTGACAGGCTATAGTCCACGGGGTCACAAAACAGTCAGACACAGCTTAGCGACTGAGCACACACGGATGCATGCTCCAACATTAAAATGAAACCTAATTGTTTAAGAACTCTAATCATTTATTGAAATGTTCAAAAATACATGGCAAGGTTAGATTTTCATTTCTTTTTACAAACAACATAATGAAATATTAAATACTAAGACTTACAGCAATAACTTAGCAATTGTAATTTGTGCTGTTTGCATATAACCATCTCTGGCTCTGATGAACTTCAATGTTAAGTTTTCTAGAGCTGTGACTATAATTTTGACTTGAAAGTATTTCAAGGTAAAACTAATTTTTCATTTGAGAAATTAACATAGAAATTATAAATTACTATTTGATAGTACATTCACACTTACAAATAAGCATGCTTTTAAAGGTCAAAATTTCAAATTTCTTTCTTCAAAAATTTAAAGAGCAGAATTTTTTGTGCTTTACATCATTTCTTAATGATATAAAATTTGCTAAGTATGAGTGAAGTCGCTCAGTCGTGCCCGACTCTCTGTGACCCCATGACAGTAGCCTGCACCAAGCTCCTCCGTCCATGGGATTTTCAAGGCAAGAATACTAGAGTGGGTTGCCATTTCCTTCTCCAAGGAATCTTCCCAATCCAGGGATCGAACCCAGGTCTCTCACATTGTAGACAGACACTTTACCATCTGAACTACCAGGGAAGTAAGTATATAGGAGAAAAATATCAGAAGAATAAGAA
>SJYW01010234.1:23110-73824 GCA_006410735.1 Raphicerus campestris
CTTAAAATAGATGGGAGCCATATCACCCACTTCCTTTGGAAGAGGAATACATTCATAAACCATATGGTACTGTTTCTTCATGTTCATATTCGTTTCTAAAAAGATACAGTCCAATCCTTTATCTTCAAACATTTTCACCAATGATTTTCTAAACATCTGAAGAAAGTAAAATGGCTAGGTAAATAAAGCAATGATAGGAGATTCAAAATATGAAAACAATAAAAAGTGTAGCAAATTCTTTTAAAATAAAAAAGAAATATTAAACAATGTTGGAATTCCATAATGTTATCTTATAGTTACTTTACTTTCTAAATCTACCACATTTCAGATAGTTAAGCAACATTTTTTTTACCTGAAACTCACTCTGCTCAGTATTATGTATATATTGCAAACAGTTTCAGTAAACTAAGAAAAGGAAGTGATAAAATCACAATTACATGGTAAATTACATAGAACTAACAGTAAAATCACTTTTCCAGTGGTCATGTCTGGATGTGAGAGTTGGATTGTGAACAAAGCTGAGCACCGAAGAATTGATGCTTTTGAACTCTGGTGTTAGAGAAGACTCTTGAGAGTCCCTTTGACTGCAAGGAGATCCAACCAGTCCATTTTAAAGGAGATCGGTCCTGGGTGTTCTTTGGAAGGAATGATGCTAAAGCTGAAACTCCAATACTTTGGCCACCTCATGCGAAAAGTAGACTTACCGGAAAAGACTCTGATGCTGGGAGGGATTGGGGGCAGGAGGAAAGGGGGATGACAGAGGATGAGATGGCATCACCGATTCAATGGACGTGAGTTTGAGTGAACTCTGGGAGCTGGTGATGGACAGGGAGGCCTGGCGTGCTGCAATTCATGGGGTCACAAAGAGTTGGACGCAACTGAGCGACTGAACTGAACAGTAAAATCATACAAAAACAACCAAAAACCAAAAATAAGTACTCTGAGCAGGTAGGCATTCTCAAAAATTCAGTGAGACAAGCAGAATTCACTTCCAGTTGTTTCTCTGACCTCAAAGTAACTTCATTTGCTGGTTCCCTTTATATGTGTGCTGCAAGGAGATCCCACCAGTCCATTCTGAAGGAGGTCAGCCCTGGGTGTTCTTTGGAGGGAATGATGCTGAAGCTGAAACTCCAGTACTTTGGCCACCTCATGCGAAGAGTTGACTCATTGGAAAAGACTCTGATGCTGGGAGAGATTAGGGGCAAGAGGAAAAGGGAATGACAGAGGATGAGATGGCTGGGTGGCATCACCGACTCGATGGACGTGAGTTTGAGTGAACTCCGGGAGTTGGTGATGGACAGGGAGGCCTAGAGTGCTGCGATTCATGGGGTCGCAAAGAGTCAGACACGACTGAGCGACTAAATTGAATCCTTCACTTGCAAATTTTCATTCAGCATAATTTCCTCAAGATTCAACCAGGTTATGTTAAGACCCTGCCTCGTTACTGCCATGTGGAGACAGCAGTTCAGGTTTGCCATTCAAGCTTCTCTTGACACCCAAAACAGGATAGGTGAAAGGATAGATAGGGAAAGGATACAAACTACTGCTGGGTAGGGGGTGGGAGTTCTAGATTCCCATGAGGGGAATCCTCTGACTATTTAATACTGATCCTTCATCACTATTCTGTTTTCCACTTCACTCCTTTTATATATATAAACAAGAGCAAGTAGGGAAAAAAAACCCTCAAATAATGGTAATTTAACATGAACTAAAATGCTACCTAATAAGCAACAGATAGAGGAGTCACTATTCATTCCTAACCACAGCTAAGTATAAGTTTGGCACAGTCACTTTACTTCAGATAATTTGCTGCTGAAGTCTTAGCTAATACCTATGATCTCATGGTAGGTGACTGTTAGCTAAATCATTATAGATGATTATAGACAATTGGTTCCCCTTTGTTATTATACTTTCTAAAATCACATTAATGGAGACAATGTACATACAATACAGTTAAATTATGATAAAAATAATAATAAAATATAGGTATAAATATCTATATGATAAAATCGATCATTTAAGTTTTATACTTCCCATGCCTCCAATCTGTTATCTGTATATAAAAATGCTTCCCCCTAAAGGCTGTGTTCACTAAATTGTATCATTTTTTTCTTCTTGAGCAAACAAGAAGACTAAACTTTCCCGTATCTCTGGGACTTAAGTGGGGCTCTGTATAGTTCTGGGTAATGTATATGGAAATGATGTGTTAAAAGAGTTATCAAAAGTTATCAAAAAGGTGTCTTCTCACGTCTATTTTCTTCAAACCAAGGGTCTAAAAGAGAAGAATTGCACCAAAGGAGAAGCTAATCATGGAAGAAATCTGAATGCCTCAATTACTTCTTGAAGGCAGTCTCCCACAATGGATGATGATATAAGTAATTAGCTGCTTCAACGTATTGTGAATTAGGTGCTGTTTGCAACAACAGTGAAGAAGACACCAGTGATATAACTCAAACTGTTTCAGACAAATCAGAAAATGACAACAGATAACTCTTTATCCCATTCAATTATATCCCAGATAGTTATCTTCACAGGTCTAATAACACATATACAAAACAAAAAACAGCTAAATGGAAAGTATGTTTGGCTTTATAATATAAAGATTGTCTTTATTTTGTTAACTTAGCATATTTGTGAATTTTTATTATGCATATTTTCAATTAATTGTTATTTATTGAATAATCACTTACTTCTGTGGTGAGAATTTTATAACATTAGAAAGAGGAAAATAATTACTAGGATGGAACTATATACTTGAAAACCAATTTTTTTAAAAATGAAAAAGTGGATTAAATACAACAGCAACAACAATAAAAATTTAGATACTCTAAAGATTATCTAATAAACTTTTCACTTCAGATTTTTTCATAAGTCTTTTCTGGCTTAACTGTTGGATGNATAATTACTAGAATGGAACTATATACTTGAAAACCAATTTTTTTAAAAATGAAAAAGTGGATTAAATACAACAGCAACAACAATAAAAATTTAGATACTCTAAAGATTATCTAATAAACTTTTCACTTCAGATTTTTTCATAAGTCTTTTCTGGCTTAACTGTTGGATGACTGTTCTAGTGTCTACCTGGACAAGAGCAAATAAGATAGACTCAAGATGTCATGGATTACAAATGAAACCTTAAAATCACTAAACTAGTAGTGATGCAAAAATAGTTCAATATTATAAAATGTATAAACATCATATCATTAGATTCAAGGAGGACACAAACACACTTTTACTCACTTCTCATATATATATATATATCAGTTCAGTTCAGTCGCTCAGTTGTGTCCAACTCTTTGCAACCCCATGAATCGCAGCATGCCAGGCCTCCCTGTCCAGCACCAACTCCCGGAGTTCACTCAGACTCACGTCCATNAATGGTTTTCCCTGCTTTCTTCATTTTAAGTCTGAATTTTGCAATAACTTCATGGTCTGAGTCATGGTCAGCTTCTGGTCTTGTTTTTGATGACTATGTAGAGATTCTCCATCTTTGACTGCAAAGAATATAATCAGTCTGATTTTGCTATGGACCATCTAGTGATCTCCATGTATAAATCTCCATCTCTTGTGTTGATGGAAGAGGGTGTGTGCATTCTCCTGGCAAAACTCTGTTGGCCTTTGCTCTGCTTCCTTTTCTACTCTAAGGCCAAAGTTGTCTGTTACTCCAGGTGTCTCTTGACCTCTTATTTTTGCATCCAGTCCCCTATGATGAAAAGGACATCTCTTTGTGGTGTTAATTCCAGGAAGTCTTATAGGTCTTTATAGAACCGTTCAACTTCAGCTTTTTTAGAATTACTGGTCGAGCCACAGACTTGGATTACTGTGATATTAAATGGTATGCCTTGGTAATGAACAGAGATCATTCTGTCATTTTTGAGACTGCACCCAAGTACTGCATTTCGGACTCTCTTGTTCACTGTGAGGGCTACTCCATTTCTTCTAAGGGTGTTCTTACCCACAGGAATAGATATAATGGTCATCTGAATTAAATTCACCCATTACAGTCAATTTTAGTTCACTGATTGCTAAAATGTCAATGTTCACTCTTGCCATCTCCTGTGTAACCACTTCCAATTTACCTTGATTCATGAACCTAACATTCCAGGTTCCTATGCAATACTGTTGTTTACAGCATCAGAGTTTACTTTCACCACAAGACATATCCACAACTGGGTGCTGCTTCCATTTTGGCTCAGCCTCTTCATTCCTTATGGAGCTATTTCTCCACTCTTTTCCAGTAGCATGCTGGGCTATTGGACCTGGAAAGTTCATCTTTTAGTGTCGTATCTTTCTGCCTTTTCATACTGCTCATGGAGATCTCAAGGCAAGAAAGCTGAAGTGGTTTGCCATNAACATTCCAGGTTCCTATGCAATACTGTTGTTTACAGCATCAGAGTTTACTTTCACCACAAGACATATCCACAACTGGGTGCTGCTTCCATTTTGGCTCAGCCTCTTCATTCCTTATGGAGCTATTTCTCCACTCTTTTCCAGTAGCATGCTGGGCTATTGGACCTGGAAAGTTCATCTTTTAGTGTCGTATCTTTCTGCCTTTTCATACTGCTCATGGAGATCTCAAGGCAAGAAAGCTGAAGTGGTTTGCCATCCTGTTCTCCGGTGGAAGACATTTTGTCAGAACTCTCTACCATGACCTGTTTCCATGATTAGTCTCTTAAGTCTTAAAATTTTCACGGTTTCTAATTAGGGGTTCTTATAACCCCTATTCACTTGTCAACCATTGGAAAAACAAGTGCTTTTTTTTCTCTTCCTGTTTTGGTGAGTATAAGATCTTGAAATCACTTAGCAGCAATTTCACCCATGTTGTGCCTTTCAATTTCTTGAAGATTCACCAACCCCCCTCCACCACCAACACACACAAAATCCTTGAATCCAAATGTCACCCAGGCTATAAGGGAAAAGTGTGAAAATTTAGCCTGGTAACAAAATCATGACAACATCATAGTAGCAGAAAATGTCAATGCCATTATAGGCAAAAATGACAATTACTAAGTATAAATCACTACCTTCCAAAAATTACTTTTTATTATCTGAAAACATCCTTCTTTTTGGCTGTAATTTATTAGCTTACCTTGGCAAAAATGATTATTTCATGTTCCACAAAAGCAAATATTAGAAATCTTATACTGATTTTTATTTTAAATAAATATAATTAGTTGGTCAAAGTTCATTTAGTAGCCAAAAGCTATCAGTTGTATACCTGAAACTAGTACATTATATGACAATCATACCTCATTAAAAATACTTGTTTAAAGCTTTCAATAAAGTAAAAAGGTAGTGAGTGTTGAAAACATCATCACCCACAGGTATACACAACTATGGAAATGTATATATGTTTAAATTTAGAATGTAAAATCATTGAATGAAGGTATAAAACTTGTTAGAATTTGTCACAATAGTGTGTAAAAATTGCTCTGGATCATAACAAAGATTATGAGCATTATCATGCTGACCTGAATTTCCTCCCAGATGTCTTCATCCAATAAGGTAGCTGCCCTATGATGCTGCAAAGGGACTATCAAGCAGTGCCCTTCAGTAAGAGATCGTACATTGGGTAAACATAAATAAACCTATGGGGAAAAAGGATGCAAAGGTGAAATGAAATTGCTATACATTCTCAGTTCTGAAAGATGAGCCGCTCGTAGGTCAATATGGCTAACATTTAATAAAATATACCTGGTCATAATATACTATACTTTAATATTTTGAAGATATTCACTATTTGAAATTTTTAAAGCCATGAAGATACCTTTTAAAAAACCAGAAATTTATTGCAGAGGTCTCAATTTTGACTAAGATATCTCAAAGACTGACATTTGATCCTTCATCTGAGAAAGCTACATGTCTTCAGAGCTCATGAAACAATACAAATTTTGCAAGGAAAAAAAAANCAAGGTGATATCTTTCTGCCTTTTCATACTGCTCATGGAGATCTCAAGGCAAGAAAGCTGAAGTGGTTTGCCATCCTGTTCTCCGGTGGAAGACATTTTGTCAGAACTCTCTACCATGACCTGTTTCCATGATTAGTCTCTTAAGTCTTAAAATTTTCACGGTTTCTAATTAGGGGTTCTTATCACCCCTATTCACTTGTCAACCATTGGAAAAACAAGTGCTTTTTTTTCTCTTCCTGTTTTGGTGAGTATAAGATCTTGAAATCACTTAGCAGCAATTTCACCCATGTTGTGCCTTTCAATTTCTTGAAGATTCACCAACCCCCCTCCACCACCAACACACACAAAATCCTTGAATCCAAATGTCACCCAGGCTATAAGGGAAAAGTGTGGAAATTTAGCCTGGTAGCAAAATCATGACAACATCACAGTAGCAGAAAATGTCAATGCCATTATAGGCAAAAATGACAATTACTAAGTATAAATCACTACCTTCCAAAAATTACTTTTTATTATCTGAAAACATCCTTCTTTTTGGCTGTAATTTATTAGCTTACCTTGGCAAAAATGATTATTTCATGTTCCACAAAAGCAAATATTAGAAATCTTATACTGATTTTTATTTTAAATAAATATAATTAGTTGGTCAAAGTTCATTTAGTAGCCAAAAGCTATCAGTTGTATACCTGAAACTAGTACATTATATGACAATCATACCTCATTAAAAATACTTGTTTAAAGCTTTCAATAAAGTAAAAAGGTAGTGAGTGTTGAAAACATCATCACCCACAGGTATACACAACTATGGAAATGTATATATGTTTAAATTTAGAATGTAAAATCATTGAATGAAGGTATAAAACTTGTTAGAATTTGTCACAATAGTGTGTAAAAATTGCTCTGGATCATAACAAAGATTATGAGTATTATCATGCTGACCTGAATTTCCTCCCAGATGTCTTCATCCAATAAGGTAGCTGCCCTATGATGCTGCAAAGGGACTATCAAGCAGTGCCCTTCAGTAAGAGATCGTACATTGGGTAAACATAAATAAACCTATGGGGAAAAAGGATGCAAAGGTGAAATGAAATTGCTATACATTCTCAGTTCTGAAAGATGAGCCGCTCGTAGGTCAATATGGCTAACATTTAATAAAATATACCTGGTCATAATATACTATACTTTAATATTTTGAAGATATTCACTATTTGAAATTTTTAAAGCCATGAAGATACCTTTTAAAAAACCAGAAATTTATTGCAGAGGTCTCAATTTTGACTAAGATATCTCAAAGATTGACATTTGATCCTTCATCTGAGAAAGCTACATGTCTTCAGAGCTCATGAAACAATACAAATTTTGCAAGGAAAAAAAAAATACAAGACCTGGTAATGAAATGGAAGTTAAACTGATGCCTATTCATCGTTAGCTAAGAAAAGAGACATAACTTCTCCATGGCTTCACAGCACTGGTTAAGGTCAATGCATTACCTAGAAGCTGGCACTATTTTTCCATTTTACACAAACAATTTTTTTTAAAAAGGTCAAAAAGGTCAATTACTATACAAGTAGAAAGCAAAAGGTATTCATAAGGACCATAAATATTCTTCAAAGTGGCTTATCTTATTTTCTATAACTTTTTGGTTAGGTTTTAGCTAAAAAAATTTATATAAGAGAATTAACTGAATAACATTTATCTATTAACTGATTAATTTACAAAATAATGCAAATTTTAAATTCTTTGGTATTTGAGTGAAGAACTAGGAGTGTATATGAATATGGCTATATAACAATTTACAGTTAAATCACAACAATATTCACAATTAAAAGCAATATCAGGAATAAGCATTGGAGAGGTGACCAAGATGGTGGAGCAGGAAGACCCTGAATTCACTTCCTCCTACAGCCGTAACAAAACTACAACTAATTAAAGAACAACTATTTATAAGAACAGCCTGAATACTAGCAGAAACGCTCTTCTGCAACTAAATATGTAAAAAAGAAACCACAATGAGACAAGTAAAACCTAAAGGTACACTATCGATAGGATATACATCCCCCAGTCACAACCCACAAACAAGTGCATTTCTCTAATAATGAGTGATGTTGAGAACTTTTTCATGTGTTAGCTATCTATATGTCTTCTTTGGAGAAATGTCTGTTTAGGTCTTTTTCCCACTTTTTGATTGGGTTGTTTGTTTTTCTGATACTGAGTTGATGAGCTGCTTGTATATTTGGAAATTAATCCTTTGTCAATTGTTTCATTTGCTATTATTTTCCCCCATTCTGAGGGTTGTCTTTTCACCATGTTTGTAGTTTCCTTTGCTGTGTGAAAGCTTTTAAGTTTAATGAGGTCCCACTTGTTTATTTTTATTTCCATTACTCTACTAGATGGGTCATAGGGGATCTTGCTTTATGTCATCGAGTATTCTGCCTGTTTTCCTCTAAGGGCTTTATAGTTTCTGGTCTTACATGTGGGTCTTTAATTAATTTTGATTTTATCTTTGTCTACGGCGTTGGTAAGAATTCTAATTTCATTCTGTGTGGCTGTCCAGTTTTCCCAGCACCACTTATCCAAGAGGCTATCTTTGCCCCACTGTATATTCTTATCTGCTTTGTCAAAAAGAAGTAGGTACCCATAGGTGTGTGGTTTTATCTCTAGGCTCTCTATCTTGTTTCACTGGTCTATATTCCTATATTTGTGCCATACCATACTGTTTTGATGACTAGCTTTATAGTGTAGTCTGAAGTCAGGAAAGTTGATTCCTCCAGTTCCATTCTCCTCTCTCAAGGCTAGTTTTGCTATTTTAGTGTTTGCATATCAATTGTGAAATTTTTTGTTCTAGTTCTGTGAAAAATGTCACTGGTAATTTGAAAGGGATCACACTGAATCTGTAGATTGCACTTGGTAGTACAATCATTTTCACAACATTGATTCTTACAACCCAGCAACATGGAATAATCTATCTGTTTATGCTGTCTTTTATTAAAAATCAAGACACTTTTAAAAGTAAAGGATAGTGCTAGGACAAGAAGGAGATAGATAATTTTTAAGAAAGGAAAAGGTAGGGACAATTTATGATCAGAAACTAAAATAACTGTTTGACTCTAATGAGTACTAATATAGCTTCCTTAAGAAATTTGTATGTAAGACATTAACTTTAAGTATTAGAAATTCAAGCAGAGTGAGTATGACTGAATTGCTTTAAAATACTGTTAACTATTACTACCTAACATAAAGCAATTCCTTTGAAACTCATAGTCATATATAATTAACTTGGGTAATTATAAGGATAATTTAAAAGGATAAATATCTTATTGCTCACTCAGATTAATAAAATAATCTACTGTCTACAACAGATAGGATAAACAGTCAGATATTGTAGGAAACAGATGAAATTACATCAAATCAATATTTCAAACATTTCTATATTAAAATATTGAAAGATGAAAGTCTGAAACTAATTAAGAGACAGTATTTTGTTAGAGCACAATAAAGCACAGATCAAGAAAGGACCTATTCAAAAAGTGTTAATAACATGATTCAAATAGTGTTAAATGAAATCAAAATAACACGACTGGCCCAAGAGGAAGAAACAGATTAGCTGATGCTCAGTAAGTTAGAGACAAAAAGAAGATGTAAAACCTTAATTGGAAAATTAATTTTATAATTAAAATTTAATACCTTCTAATTGAAAAATGTGTATTACTTCATAGTAGAAGAGGAAAAGGAATCTGTGTAACAATATATGAGTTGAAAATAGAAAACGTCTCTTTGCTGGCCAACAGTTTGTTTCACTAATTGAGAAATGCCTTCTATGGGACATAGTCTATAAAGTAGGAGGCAAAGAGAAGTTTTGTATACTTCACACCTTTGTGCCTGTGTGGACCCAGCCTGTCTTCAGTGCATTTGGGAAAATGAAGTCACCGAAAAATATCCAAACTTTTTATACAGAATTATTGAAAACTTTGTTACTTTATGTTTAATTTATTCTTTTCCACTGTTTCCCATTCATTTGCCATGAAGTGCTGGGACCAGTGCCATAATCTTAGTTTTCTGAATGTTGAGCTTTAAGCCCACTTTTTCACTCTCCTCTTTTACTTCCATCAAGAGGCTCTTTAGTTCTTCTTCACTTTCTGCCATAAGGGTGGTGTCAACCGCATATCTGACAATCTCCCAGCAATCTTGATTTCAGCCTAGCATTTCTCATGATGTACTCTGCTAAGTTAAATAAGTAGAGTGACAATATACAGCCTTGATGTACTCTTNAGCTTTAAGCCCACTTTTTCACTCTCCTCTTTTACTTCCATCAAGAGGCTCTTTAGTTCTTCTTCACTTTCTGCCATAAGAGTGGTGTCAACCGCATATCTGACAATCTCCCAGCAATCTTGATTCCAGCCTGGGTTCATCCAGCCCAGCGTTTCTCATGATGTACTCTGCTAAGTTAAATAAGTAGGGTGACAATATACAGCCTTGATGTACTCCTTTCCCTATTTGGAACCAGTCTGTTGTCCCATGTCTAGTTCTATCTGTTGCTTCCTGACCTGCATACAGATTTCTCAAGAGGCAGGTCAGGTGGTCTGGTATTCCCATCTCTTTCAGAATTTCCCACAGTTTGTGGTGATCCACACAGTCAAAGGCTTTGGCTCAACATTCAGAAAACTAAGATCATGGCATCTGATCCCATCAGTTCATGGCAAATAGATGAGGAAACAGTGGAAACAGTGACAGACTTTATGGGGGGTCCAAAATCACTGTAGATGGTGACTACAGCCATGAAATTAAAAGATGCTTAATCCTTGGAAGAAAAGTTATGACCAACCTAGACAGCATATTAAAAAGTAGAGAGACACTACTTTGCCAACAAAGGTCCATCTGTTCAAGGCTCTAGTTTTTCCAGTACTCATGTATGGATGTGAGAGTTGGCCTATAAAGAAAGCTGAGTGCCGAAGAATTGATGCTTTTGAACTGCGGTGCTGGAGAATACTCCTGAGAGTCCTTTGGGCTGCAAGGAGATCCAACTAGTCCAGCTTAAAGGAAATCAGTCCTGAATATTCATCGGAAAGACTGATGTTGAAGCTGAAACTCAAAAACTTTGGCCACCTTATGCAAAGATCTGACTCAATTGAAAAGATCCTGATGCTGGGAAAGATTGAAGGAGAGAGAAGGGGACAGTAGAGGATGAGATGGTTGGATGGCAACACTGACTCAATGGACCTGAGTTTGAGTAAACTCTAGGAGTTGGTGATGGACAGGGAGGTCTGACGTGTTGCAGTCCATGGGGTCACAAAGATTCGAACACAACTGAGCAACTAACACACACACACTTTTGATAAAGTCTAGAGGAAAACAAAGAAATGGAAAAGAAGGGTAATGAAAAATTGAAAGTTAAACCAAAATTCAAACTGATAAACTGACCATCTTAATGACTTAAAGGTATTAAAGACTAGAATTCAATACCAGTTCTTTGGCTACATAGGTACTGTGTATGTGTGTGTAACAAATAACATGTATATGTATATTCTCCACAATATTAGTTTCTGAAACTAGCATTCATTTATTCAACTTCTTTCCTACCACTTTTTATTACTCACTCCACTCTAGCTACACTGGGTTGTTGTTTTTTTTTCTGTTCCCTAAATGCCTACCTCATGTCTTCAACTCATTGACTGACAACTTTTTCTGAAACATTACTCATTCAGATCTTCATGTTGCTTGCTTCTTCTCATCTTTCATAGCTTTACTTTCATACCTTTAAAATATCTCCTTAGAGAAGCCTTTTAGATCAGCTTCTCAAAAAATAACCTCCCATCGTTTCTCACATTTCCTCTCTATATCTGTTTCATAACAAAAGTTCCTTAAATCAAGGCAATCATTACTCTGCTGTGTTTCACTAGAAAACAAGCTAAACAAGTATATCCGATTCTCTACTTTTCCCCAGTGACTAACTAGGTTCTGGCATACATCTGGTACATNCACATTTCCTCTCTATATCTGTTTCATAACAAAAGTTCCTTAAATCAAGGCAATCATTACTCTGCTGTGTTTCACTAGAAAACAAGCTAAACAAGTATATCCGATTCTCTACTTTTCCCCAGTGACTGACTAGGTTCTGGCATACATCTGGTACATGATAACTATTTACTTAACAAAAGGATTAAATTTCCAAATGCTGAAATAAATGACTATTATTACCAGCTATGAAATGAGTGATATTTAGTATTTATTGAGGAGAAGGGGATGACAGAGGACAAGACGGTTGGATGACATCACCGACTCAATGGACATGAGTCTAAGCAAGCCCTAGGAGACAGTGAAGGACAGGTAAGCCTGGTGTGCTGCAGTCAATGGGGTCGGACATGACTGAACAAGAATACTTAATGAAAGAAGTGACTATAAACATGCATGTTTGGNCAATGGACATGAGTCTAAGCAAGCTCTAGGAGACAGTGAAGGACAGGTAAGCCTGGTGTGCTGCAGTCAATAGGGTCGCAAAGAGTCGGACATGACTGGTGACTGAACAACAAGAATACTTAATGAAAGAAGTGACTATAAACATGCATGTTTGGTATATAATGAGATATATGCAAGTATACAGTGTTAAGTAAAAGTTACCTATACTCATGGAACTAACAGACTACTGAGGGAGACACTCAACAAATAAAACAAAAGACAAATATGAAGGGCTGACTGGAACTTGAGCATCTGTGCATTTTCATATACAAGGACTGCAGAAACCAATCCCCAGTAGGTTACCAAGCAGAAACTGTACAATAAACTTCTTCAAATTATGAGATAGTCTATAAAGAAAGAAAAAGATTTCATGAGAATGAAAGGGAAGAAGCAGAAGCTACTTTAAAGTAAGTAGTTCTGAAGTGATTTTAATACTGAGACTTAAGTGCCAATCATGAAAGTAAGATCACACAGATGGGAAATGGCAGAGCAAGGGTCTGAATCCACACGGTCTGGATCCAAAGTCTAGGGCCTGAAGCACAACTCAATGCTGTCTATCTGTAGAGTGGAATTACATGAAATATGAGTTTCATATCATTTGAATATTTATATTCAATCTAAAGAAAATTCTAAGAATCATGGGAACTTAGAAAAGAAAATATATAAAACAGAGTAAGAGATGGATTACTGAGAACCTTAGAAACATATGGAGAAAGAAGCATTTCCTTAGGATAATAACTTTTGTATTTCTTACCTTAACACCTATTGCAACAATAAGGTGCTTTGGAAACTGAGAGCTGTCAAAACAATAAAGACATTTTTCCATTTGTGCAATAAGACTCCGGTGCTCAGCAATAGCTTTTTTCCTCTGATTCTCTTCCTCTTCACCAAAACGTTCTCTCTCAGCTGCTTTGGACACAAACATGTCATCCAGAGTGTAATAATCTCTGTCTGTTTTTCCCATAAACTAAAAAATGAAAATAAAGGTAGTGGAGAGAAGGCAGTGGTTTATTCAGTTTATTGTACAGTGTCATGAAAAAAGTAAAATCAAAGTGTTAGTCATTCAGTTGTGTCTGATAATACTATGGCATACTAAAGTTACATCTATAAGTTCTGTGATAAAACTATTACATGAAAATGTGAAAAAAGAAAAAACTGATTAAAATTTAAGCTTGAATCACAGGGGTTTATTTATTATCATCATCATCACAAGAAATGTACTGAGTATTTACTATGTGCAATTCTATGCAATTTGACTGTTTTATACTCCTATGGGCTTCCCTGGTGGTTCAGACAATAAAGAATCTGCCTGCAATGCAGGAGACCTGAGTTCAATATCTGGGCCTGGAAGATTCCCTGGAGAAGAGAATGACAACCCACTCCATTAATTTTGCCTAGAGAATTCCATGGACAGAGGAGCCTGGCAGTCCCAAAGAGTTGGACACGACAGAGACTGACACTTTATTTTCACACTTCTATGAGGAGGGGATCATTATCATGTTGATTTATAAATGTCAAAACTAAACCACAGAGAGGTTAAGAACAACTTTCACTATAAAATTACCATACATTCTATTAAATTTACCACCAATTTGCTAATAAGTATACGGAGAACAATTTTCTCCCTTCTCTTTAAAAAATAATTTTTAAATTTATTTTTATAGAGGTAGCAATGATTTATAAAATTATGCATACATAATCAAATTATTTTAAGGAGTCTTTCTAACACTCTCTTATTGAGAATATCCCACAGTTCAACATGCTGTGCGATCTGTTTTTCTGCTATAAAATAAGCCTAACTTTATTCTGTGTGTCCCTAATGGTCTTCGGCTAGACACCATGGACATACTGTTCATTTAGGGGTGTGTGATAATAGTGTTTTGAAAATGCTAAAAAAAGCTTATTAAAAGCTTATTTATCTTATTAAAGTGTGGTTGGTTAACAACGTTGTATTGATTTCAGGTGTGCAACAGAGTGATTCAGTTATATACATGTGTGCACACGTATGTGTATGTGTATATGTGTGTTCTTTCTGGATTCTTTTCCATTATAGGTTATTACAGAACGGTGAGTGTAGTTTCCTGTGTTAATCAGTAGGTCTTTGCTTGCTGTTTTGTACACAAGAATGTGTATCTGTTAATCCCAAACTCCTAATTACTTAAATTAGTAATTAAAATTTATTCTGATTAACAAAAATAAATCCCAGAAACTCATCCATGAAAAAAAGATTTTAAGCATGCACTCCACATAGAATATAAAATAGTTTTCAATTGTATCTCTAAACCTTCTTCACAATAAACTGTAGCAAGGGGGATGTTTTTAAAACAAAAATTTTATTTACTTATTCATGTCCTAGTTTAAAATCCTCAAAACACTCTACACTGGAAACAGGGTCAAGTTCAAACCGTTCTTTAGCCTACTAAATCATAGATATTGAAAGGTATAAAGGCTAAATACTTGGGTTCATATAATCAGAACTGTACAAAAAAGACCTTCACGAACCAGATAATCACAATGGTGTAATCACTCACATTCACCTAGAGCCAGACATCCTGGAATGTGAAGTCAAACGGTCCTTAACAAGCATCACTATGAACAAAGCTAGTGGAGGTAATGGAGTTCCAGTCGAGCTATTCCAAATCCTGAAAGATGATGCTGTAAAAATGCCGCATTCAATATGTCAGCAAATGCGGAAAACTCAGCAGTGGCCACAGGACTGGAAAGGTCAGTTTTCATTCCAATCCCAAAGAAAGGCAATGCCAAAGAATGCTCAAACTACTGCACAATTGCACTCATCTCACACACTAGTAAAGTAATGCTCAAANGAGACAAAAAGAAGATGTAAAACCTTAATTGGAAAATTAATTTTATAATTAAAATTTAATACCTTCTAATTGAAAAATGTGTATTACTTCATAGTAGAAGAGGAAAAGGAATCTGTGTAACAATATATGAGTTGAAAATAGAAAACGTCTCTTTGCTGGCCAACAGTTTGTTTCACTAATTGAGAAATGCCTACTATGGGACATAGTCTATAAAGTAGGAGGCAAAGAGAAGTTTTGTATACTTTACACCTTTGTGCCTGTGTGGACCCAGCCTGTCTTCAGTGCATTTGGGAAAATGAAGTCACCGAAAAATATCCAAACTTTTTATACAGAATTATTGAAAACTTTGTTACTTTATGTTTAATTTATTCTTTTCCACTGTTTCCCATTCATTTGCCATGAAGTGCTGGGACCAGTGCCATAATCTTAGTTTTCTGAATGTTGAGCTTTAAGCCCACTTTTTCACTCTCCTCTTTTACTTCCATCAAGAGGCTCTTTAGTTCTTCTTCACTTTCTGCCATAAGGGTGGTGTCAACCGCATATCTGACAATCTCCCAGCAATCTTGATTTCAGCCTAGCATTTCTCATGATGTACTCTGCTAAGTTAAATAAGTAGAGTGACAATATACAGCCTTGATGTACTCTTTTCCCTATTTGGAACCAGTCTGTTGTCCCATGTCTAGTTCTATCTGTTGCTTCCTGACCTGCATACAGATTTCTCAAGAGGCAGGTCAGGTGGTCTGGTATTCCCATCTCTTTAAGAATTTCCCACAGTTTGTGGTGATCCACACAGTCAAAGGCTTTGGCTCAACATTCAGAAAACTAAGATCATGGCATCTGATCCCATCAGTTCATGGCAAATAGATGAGGAAACAGTGGAAACAGTGACAGACTTTATGGGGGGTCCAAAATCACTGTAGATGGTGACTACAGCCATGAAATTAAAAGATGCTTAATCCTTGGAAGAAAAGTTATGACCAACCTAGACAGCATATTAAAAAGTAGAGAGACACTACTTTGCCAACAAAGGTCCATCTGTTCAAGGCTCTGGTTTTTCCAGTACTCATGTATGGATGTGAGAGTTGGCCTATAAAGAAAGCTGAGTGCCGAAGAATTGATGCTTTTGAACTGCGGTGCTGGAGAATACTCCTGAGAGTCCTTTGGGCTGCAAGGAGATCTAACTAGTCCAGCTTAAAGGAAATCAGTCCTGAATATTCATCGGAAAGACTGATGTTGAAGCTGAAACTCAAAAACTTTGGCCACCTTATGCAAAGATCTGACTCATTTGAAAAGATCCTGATGCTGGGAAAGATTGAAGGAGAGAGAAGGGGACAGTAGAGGATGAGATGGTTGGATGGCAACACTGACTCAATGGACCTGAGTTTGAGTAAACTCTAGGAGTTGGTGATGGACAGGGAGGTCTGACGTGTTGCAGTCCATGGGGTCACAAAGATTCGAACACAACTGAGCAACTAACACACACACACTTTTGATAAAGTCTAGAGGAAAACAAAGAAATGGAAAAGAAGGGTAATGAAAAATTGAAAGTTAAACCAAAATTCAAACTGATAAACTGACGGTCTTAATGACCTAAAGGTATTAAAGACTAGAATTCAATACCAGTTCTTTGGCTACATAGGTACTATGTATGTGTGTGTAACAAATAACATGTATATGTATATTCTCCACAATATTAGTTTCTGAAACTAACATTCATTTATTCAACTTCTTTCCTACCACTTTTTATTACTCACTCCACTCTAGCTACACTGGGTTGTTTTTTTTTTCTGTTCCCTAAATGCCTACCTCACGTCTTCAACTCATTGACTGACAACTTTTTCTGAAACATTACTCATTCAGATCTTCATGTTGCTTGCTTCTTCTCATCTTTCATAGCTTTACTTTCATACCTTTAAAATATCTCCTTAGAGAAGCCTTTTAGATCAGCTTCTCAAAAAATAACCTCCCATCGTTTCTCACATTTCCTCTCTATATCTGTTTCATAACAAAAGTTCCTTAAATCAAGGCAATCATTACTCTGCTGTGTTTCACTAGAAAACAAGCTACACAAGTATATCCGATTCTCTACTTTTCCCCAGTGACTGACTAGGTTCTGGCATACATCTGGTACATGATAACTATTTACTTAACAAAAGGATTAAATTTCCAAATGCTGAAATAAATGACTATTATTACCAGCTATGAAATGAGTGATATTTAGTATTTATTGAGGAGAAGGGGATGACAGAGGACAAGACGGTTGGATGACATCACCGACTCAATGGACATGAGTCTAAGCAAGCCCTAGGAGACAGTGAAGGACAGGTAAGCCTGGTGTGCTGCAGTCAATGGGGTCGGACATGACTGAACAAGAATACTTAATGAAAGAAGTGACTATAAACATGCATGTTTGGTATATAATGAGATATATGCAAGTATACAATGATAAGTAAAAGTTACCTATACTCATGGAACTAACAGAGTACTGAGGGAGACACTCAACAAATAAAACAAAAGACAAATATGAAGGGCTGACTGGAACTTGAGCATCTGTGCATTTTCATATACAAGGACTGCAGAAACCAATCCCCAGTAGGTTACCAAGCAGAAACTGTACAATAAACTTCTTCAAATTATGAGATAGTCTATAAAGAAAGAAAAAGATTTCATGAGAATGAAAGGGAAGAAGCAGAAGCTACTTTAAAGTAAGTAGTTCTGAAGTGATTTTAATACTGAGACTTAAGTGCCAATCATGAAAGTAAGATCACACAGATGGGAAATGGCAGAGCAAGGGTCTGAATCCACACGGTCTGGATCCAAAGTCTAGGGCCTGAAGCACAACTCAATGCTGTCTATCTGTAGAGTGGAATTACATGAAATATGAGTTTCATATCATTTGAATATTTATATTCAATCTAAAGAAAATTCTAAGAATCATGGGAACTTAGAAAAGAAAATATATAAAACAGAGTAAGAGATGGATTACTGAGAACCTTAGAAACATATGGAGAAAGAAGCATTTCCTTAGGATAATAACTTTTGTATTTCTTACCTTAACACCTATTGCAACAATAAGGTGCTTTGGAAACTGAGAGCTGTCAAAACAATAAAGACATTTTTCCATTTGTGCAATAAGACTCCGGTGCTCAGCAATAGCTTTTTTCCTCTGATTCTCTTCCTCTTCACCAAAACGTTCTCTCTCAGCTGCTTTGGACACAAACATGTCATCCAGAGTGTAATAATCTCCGTCTGTTTTTCCCATAAACTAAAAAATGAAAATAAAGGTAGTGGAGAGAAGGCAGTGGTTTATTCAGTTTATTGTACAGTGTCATGAAAAAAGTAAAATCAAAGTGTTAGTCATTCAGTTGTGTCTGATAATACTATGGCATACTAAAGTTACATCTATAAGTTCTGTGATAAAACTATTACATGAAAATGTGAAAAAAGAAAAAATTGATTAAAATTTAAGCTTGAATCACAGGGGTTTATTTATTATCATCATCATCACAAGAAATGCACTGAGTATTTACTATGTGCAATTCTATGCAATTTGACTGTTTTATACTCCTATGGGCTTCCCTGGTGGTTCAGACAATAAAGAATCTGCCTGCAATGCAGGAGACCTGAGTTCAATATCTGGGCCTGGAAGATTCCCTGGAGAAGAGAATGACAACCCACTCCATTAATTTTGCCTAGAGAATTCCATGGACAGAGGAGCCTGGCAGTCCCAAAGAGTTGGACACAACAGAGACTGACACTTTATTTTCACACTCCTATGAGGAGGGGATCATTATCATGTTGATTTATAAATGTCAAAACTAAACCACAGAGAGGTTGAGAACAACTTTCACTATAAAATTACCATACATTCTATTAAATTTACCACCAATTTGCTAATAAGTATACGGAGAACAATTTTCTCCCTTCTCTTTAAAAAATAATTTTTAAATTTATTTTTATAGAGGTAGCAATGATTTATAAAATTATGCATACATAATCAAATTATTTTAAGGAGTCTAACACTCTCTTATTGAGAATATCCCACAGTTCAACATGCTGTGCAATCTGTTTTTCTGCTATATAATAAGCCTAACTTAATTCTGTGCGTCCCTAATGGTCTTCGGCTAGACACCATGGACATACTGTTCATTTAGGGGTGTGTGATAATAGTGTTTTGAAAATGCTAAAAAAGCTTATTAAAAGCTTATTTCATTAAAGTGTGGTTGGTTAACAACGTTGTATTGATTTCAGGTGTGCAACAGAGTGATTCAGTTATATACATGTGTTCACACGTATGTGTATGTGTATATGTGTGTTCTTTCTGGATTCTTTTCCATTATAGGTTATTACAGAACGGTGAGTGTAGTTTCCTGTGTTAATCAGTAGGTCTTTGCTTGCTGTTTTGTACACAAGAATGTGTATCTGTTAATCCCAAACTCCTAATTACTTAAATTAGTAATTAAAATTTATTTTGATTAACAAAAATAAATCCCAGAAACGCATCCATGAAAAAAAAATTTTAAATAAGCATGCACTCCACACAGAATATAAAACAGTTTTCAATTGTATCTCTAAACCTTCTTCACAATAAACTGTAGCAAGGGGGATGTTTTTAAAACAAAAATTTTATTTACTTATTCATGTCCTAGTTTAAAATTCTCAAAACACTCTACACTGGAAACAGGGTCAAGTTCAAACCGTTCTTTAGCCTACTAAATCATAGATATTGAAAGGTATAAAGGCTAAATACTTGGGTTCATATAATCAGAACTGTACAAAAAAGACCTTCACGACCCAGATAATCACAATGGTGTAATCACTCACATTCACCTAGAGCCAGACATCCTGGAATGTGAAGTCAAATGGTCCTTAACAAGCATCTCTATGAACAAAGCTAGTGGAGGTAATGGAGTTCTAGTCGAGCTATTCCAAATTCTGAAAGATGATGCTGTAAAAGTGCCACATTCAATATGTCAGCAAATGTGGAAAACTCAGCAGTGGCCACAGGACTGGAAAGGTCAGTTTTCATTCCAATCCCAAAGAAAGGCAATGCCAAAGAATGCTCAAACTACTGCACAATTGCACTCATCTCACACACTAGTAAAGTAATGCTCAAAATTCTCCAAGCCAGGCTTCAGCAATACNTATTCTTCATCTCCCACCTCCTGAAATATTTCTCCCCTGCCAAAGTTTTTCTGTTACAATGAATGGCACTAGCATTACCGCAAATCTTATTGCTTTTCATTAGTTTACTACCCTATCCCGAGGTTGTATCTGAATTAAGGAAATCATCCTCCTGAACATTCTCCCTGCTTCCATTCTTGCCTATCTACATTACATTCTCACAAGAGTCACCAGAAAAATCTTTCAAAACATAAACCACAGGTGTACACGATCTCCCAATGCCGAATCCCCCTCCCACCTCCCACCCCACACCATCTCCCGGGATCATCCTGTACACCAGCCCCAAGCATCCTGTATCCTGTACTGAACATAGACCTGTCTCTTATACACATCTAGNTTACAATACTGTATTGGTTTTGCCATACATTGACATGAATCAGCCACAGGTGTACACGATCTCCCAATGCCGAAGCCCCCTCCCACCTCCCACCCCACACCATCTCCCCGGATCATCCCGTACACCAGCCCCAAGCATCCTGTATCCTGTATTGAACATAGACTGGCGCTTCATTTCTTGTATGATAGTATACATGTTTCAGTGCCATTCTCCCAAATCATCCCATCCTCTCCCTCTCCTTCAGAGGCCAAAAGTCCATTCTATACCTCTGTGTCTCTTTTGTTGTATACACCTGTGGCTGATTCATGTCAATGTATGGCAAAACCAATACAGTATTATAAAGTAGAATAAAGTATTTTTTAAAAATTAAAAAAAATAAATTAGGAGCTGGCTATATGAAATAAATAAAAATAAATAAGAAGAAAATAAATAAATAAATATGAAAATAAATAAAGAAGAAAAAAAAACATAAACCAGCAGTCTCCAGACTAGCATTTCAGGGTCTAGGAAGTTGCCACTCTATCCCAACAAGTACAAAGGTGAACAAACTGAAAACTCAACAGCACTTCTTAGACTCAGGAAAGTAACTGCCCCCANCTGGCTATATGAAATAAATAAAAATAAATAAGAAGAAAATAAATAAATAAATATGAAAATAAATAAAGAAGAAAAAAAAAACATAAACCAGCAGTCTCCAGACTAGCATTTCAGGGTCTAGGAAGTTGCCACTTTATCCCAACAACAAGTACAAAGGTGAACAAACTGAAAACTCAACAGCACTTCTTAGACTCAGGAAAGTAATTGCCCCAANAAAGAAGAAAAAAAAACATAAACCAGCAGTCTCCAGACTAGCATTTCAGGGTCTAGGAAGTTGCCACTCTATCCCAACAAGTACAAAGGTGAACAAACTGAAAACTCAACAGCACTTCTTAGACTCAGGAAAGTAACTGCCCCCAAAATTGGAGAACAGGATCAGGTTGATACAAAGAATCCTAATTCAATTTATTTGTGAAAAACCAGTGGTTCTGTGAGAACCAGTGCCAGGGTAGGAAAATCTAAACTGTAGTTGATAAGTTTTAGGAGGCTCAGTGTAGACAAATATGCAAGTTAAAAATCCCAGGGGAATCCAGTCATAGAGGGCCTTCTCAAAATTTTGTGAATTTTACCTCTTGGAGCTCTACTCAGTCTGCAGAATAAATATCAGAGAAAAATCCTCTATGACTTTCAACAAGGGGAAGGGAAAAGGAAACACCCTGAAATATACCAGGGCATTCTTTTCTTAACAAGGCCAGCCCTTCAGCAGAAACTGCCATACTAGAGTTTAACCTGCTGGAGTTTTAGCAGAGCCTAATCTACCTGAAAGAAGGGAAATATTCAAATCCAGCCCCTTCTAGCCACTCTATTCCAACTAAGTGGAGAAACACCTGTGAAGTACTAGTGAAATTCACAGTCCAGCAGCACAGGCTCACCCAAAACAGATGGATAATGTAAGCAGATGCAAGAGACACAGTACGTGTACCTTCAATCTCTGGGCCAGGAAGATCCCCTGGAGAAGGGAGGTGCCAACCCACTCCAGTATTCTTGCCTGAAAAATTCTAAGGACAGAGGAGACTGTCAGGTTGCAGGCCAAAGAGCTGGACATGACTGAGTGACTAAGCACAAGCACAATGTAAGCAGAGATATGGAAATTCTAAGGAAAGAACCCCCCCCTCCCTAAAAAAACTAGATGTTAGAGATGAAAAACACTGTAACAGAAGTGACAAATGCCTCTGATGGATTCATTAATAATTGGACAAGGCTAAGGAAAAAAAATCCCTGAGCTTGAGGATATGACAACAGAAACTTCCACAACTGAAAAGCAGAGAGAACAAAAACAAACAAGCAAAAAGAGCAAGAGAGAATATTTAAGAGCTATGTGAAAGTGAAAGTCGCTCAGTCGTGTCCAACTCTTTGTGACCCCATGGACTATACAGCCCATGGAACTCTCTAGGCCAGAATACTGGAGTGGGTAGTCGTTTTCTCCAGGGGATCTTCCCAACCCAGGGATCCAATCCAGGTATTCCGGATTGCAGGCAGATTCTTTACCAGCTGAGCCACAAGGGAAGCTATGGGACAACAATAAAACCCCAAATGAGGTCATGATACTGTCCTACTAAAAACCTTCAAATGGTTCCCTATCATTTAAAACAAGGGCTTCCCTGGTGGCTCAGCAGTAAAATCTGCCTGCCAACACAGGAGACCTGGGTTTGATCCCTCGTCCAGGAAGATCCCACATGCCATGGAGCAACTAAGTCCATGTACCACAACTACTGAGCCTGTGCTCTAAAGTCCAATAGCCACAACCACTGAGCACATGTGCTCCAGCTACTGAAACCCACGCACCCTAGAGCCTAGGCTCTGCAACAAAGAAACCCACATACTGCAGCTAGAGAGCAGCCCTCACTTCCCACGGCTAGAGAAAAGCCTGTGAGAACGAAGACCCAGCAGAGCCAAATACAAAAGAGACCGAGTAGGTGTAAGGCAGAATGGGAAAGCAACTTTTACAGATAAATAAGTAAAGCAAAAGCAAAAGCTCTCACACCATGGCCGCCAAGACCTGACCTAGTCTGACCATTTTCTCTTCTACACCTCTTTTCATTTCTCCCTCTATTCAGTCACGTGTGTCATCCTACTGTCTTTTAAAGCTTGTAGTATTTGTCTCTTCTTCAGATCCACTGCATTTGTTGTTTCTGCTGCATGGTCTTCTCCCAGATTTTTATACAAACCACTCCCCTTCACTTTGTTCACAAGTCTGCTGAAACATCACCTTCACAGGCAGGTCTTCCTTCAGCATTCTACTGAAAACACCATCCTATCTCCTTTTATCTTGTTTTACTCTCTACAAAAATATTTTCTATTCTGTGACACAGTATTTATGTTATGTAATTTTTTAATGTTATGTAATTTTTACATCATGCATTTGTTCATTTTCTATCTCATCCACTAGAAATATAAGCTCCTTGGGCTTGGGGAACTTTATTACTTCACTATACCAGCACCTAAAATGGTATACAACCCAAATTAGATGCCCAATAAATACCTTTTTAATTAATAAGTGATTTATTTTTAGTTAAAAGTTCTAGCTCGGTTTTGTTTTATTTTCTGTATAAATGTGAATGGATTATGATAAAATTACTAAAACTATTTCATTCCGACTTCTAAGTTTCTGAGAAGGATACTTCCATAAAAATACATCCTTCTTTCTGCAGTGAATTTCCAGACCCTAGAAGATTTCTAGTATTTCCCCCCAAATAAAGAGAAGAAAAATTAACCTAATAGGCTAAAGTTAAGATCCCATACAATTCTTGGTGATAAGAACGAACATTTCTATTTAAATCAAAGTGTCTTTTACTCCCTCTGACACACACATATATACACTGATAGCTTGATTACCTTTGTTCTAGTTTTCATTAAGTTAATTTTTTGCACCAGGTAAAATATTCATATAACTAAAAAGAAAAGTCTAATACCTAGGTTCAAGTTCCCATCACCAATAGCCATCATAAGTAAGGATGGCAATTTGTTCAATCAAGTGCCAGACAGTAAATATTTTCAGTCTTGTGGGCTATAAAGTCTCTGTCTCAATTATTCAGCTCAGCTGTTATAAAACAGCCTTAGACTACATGTAAAGTGAAAACAACCTTAGCTTACATGTCAATGAAGCTGTTACAAAATGAAAATAGCCTCAGACTACATGGAAATAAAATGAACATAGCTGTATTCCAATAAAACTTTACTTGTAAATACAGTGAGATAAATTTTTCCAGTGGAGTCAAACCCTAATTTAAATGTCTCTTTGATAATGGCAGTGTTTGAAAGGAAATGCAATGAAGGGTTTGCAACAAAGATAATTATTTGAAATTAAAAAATTCATCCTACTACCCATGAAACATTGATATACTTTTAAAAGAATATAAAATTTTCATATGAATAGACTTAAGGTTATTCCAAGATGCCCTCTTTATAATATTTTTTATAATATATATTATTTCAATTATACACCTGTGGCATAATTATGAAGAACCAATGAAACATCAAGACAAAACAGACTGGTAATCTAACTAGCAAGCATGTTGTTAACATTAAAAGTCTTACCCCAAATGTTCTCTTAAATGGTAGATCAAATATATAATTAATATTTTCATAGAATACATTATAAAATTAACCCAGAATTCTTATTTTTCAAAAAACTAAATCCCAAAAATATACTGCCCAATCACATCAGTCCTAAAATGGAGGTTTCTAATGTGTCTTACAAAGGATTTAATTTAATACAACAAAGTTTAGAGAGAACCAGCTGTCTCTGCAAAGTACATCATTGTAGACTGAGTAGACTGAATTTCTCAAAATTCAAAGGTATCCCAGCAATATATCTTACCTTAGATGTCATTTTCATAAAAAGTTTGTTGTGATTTTCTGCTGTTCCCATCTTTTCGTTCTTGACTAAATCATTTAGACTTAAGTTATCATCATCATGAAAGTATCTGACCCTTTCTTTTTCCTCATGGGTTGAAACCTATGACAAAATGAACATTGTAAGTTTAGTGAAAACACGAGTTTGAAGTATTTTAATGAACTACCTGTAAATCTGACATTAAAAGTAAAAATCCCAATATATATCATAATCTTCTAGTTTCTTTCTATTCTGTCTGCATCCATGTGGAAGAATTTCCATTAAAATGACACTTCCTACCTCTTCTATACCATTACCTTCCTCTTCCCAAGGGATGGAAGCATGATAGTATCTGATTTCTGAGTTTTAGCCAAAGGGCAGAATTGCTTTATGCTTTCTCTCCTCTCCTTGTAGTAAAAAATCCTATCTCTGTAGAGTTAAGTCAGGAGTTATCCAGAGATTGAGAAAGTATATCAAGAACAAAGGTGAAGTTTTAAGCAAATCTACTTCAAACAGCTGTATCAGAAGCAAAGCTGATATTCTGACTCTCATCCAAACAATTCCGGGTTTTCCTTTCAGTTGGTTCCATACCTATCAGTGGAAAAGAAAAGTGCTATGTATTACCTACCAAATCAAATCTCCTCAACACTGATCTCAAATTCCCTTATCCAAACAAATCCTGCTATTCAACTTCTTTGGAACTACCCTCTTATTATTTTATGCCCATGTTACTATTCTCATCTTCACAACCTTGTATCTCACATTCTATGACGTCAATCATTCCTTGGATGCAAATCTCTTTCTGGTCCTCTTATCCTTTCATTATACTCAAAAAGCAAACCTCAGTGCCGAATGAATGTGTCTACCTCTTTACTCCTGTACCTAGATTATTTAGTAGTAAGAAATTCAAGAACACTACTGAATGCCATCTGGCAATGAGTCTATGAACCCCAAGCCTATTCTGTCATCTCATAACAATCAAACCTTTACTACTTTCCTATGACATCTTTTTGCAAAACCTGAATACCTCCCATTGCATCAGAATAGGTATCTATCCCATTTCTATTTGCACTCAACAGGCATATTATAAACATTTGACAGAAAGATTCTAAATGACTCTTCTGTGTACTCAAATTACTGCTTATAAGANTACCTGAAAGAAGGGAAATATTCAAATCCAGCCCCTTCTAGCCACTCTATTCCAACTAAGTGGAGAAACACCTGTGAAGTACTAGTGAAATTCACAGTCCAGCAGCACAGGCTCACCCAAAACAGATGGATAATGTAAGCAGATGCAAGAGACACAGTACGTGTACCTTCAATCTCTGGGCCAGGAAGATCCCCTGGAGAAGGGAGGTGCCAACCCACTCCAGTCGTCTTGCCTGAAAAATTCTAAGGACAGAGGAGACTGTCAGGTTGCAGGCCAAAGAGCTGGACATGACTGAGTGACTAAGCACAAGCACAATGTAAGCAGAGATATGGAAATTCTAAGGAAAGAACCCCCCCCTCCCTAAAAAAACTAGATGTTAGAGATGAAAAACACTGTAACAGAAGTGACAAATGCCTCTGATGGATTCATTAATAATTGGACAAGGCTAAGGAAAAAAAATCCCTGAGCTTGAGGATATGACAACAGAAACTTCCACAACTGAAAAGCAGAGAGAACAAAAACAAACAAGCAAAAAGAGCAAGAGAGAATATTTAAGAGCTATGTGAAAGTGAAAGTCGCTCAGTCGTGTCCAACTCTTTGTGACCCCATGGACTATACAGCCCATGGAACTCTCTAGGCCAGAATACTGGAGTGGGTAGTCGTTTTCTCCAGGGGATCTTCCCAACCCAGGGATCCAATTCAGGTATTCCAGATTGCAGGCAGATTCTTTACCAGCTGAGCCACAAGGGAAGCTATGGGACAACAATAAAACCCCAAATGAGGTCATGATACTGTCCTACTAAAAACCTTCAAATGGTTCCCTATCATTTAAAACAAGGGCTTCCCTGGTGGCTCAGCAGTAAAATCTGCCTGCCAACACAGGAGACCTGGGTTTGATCCCTCGTCCAGGAAGATCCCACATGCCATGGAGCAACTAAGTCCATGTACCACAACTACTGAGCCTGTGCTCTAAAGTCCAATAGCCACAACCACTGAGCACATGTGCTCCAGCTACTGAAACCCACGCACCCTAGAGCCTAGGCTCTGCAACAAAGAAACCCACATACTGCAGCTAGAGAGCAGCCCTCACTTCCCACGGCTAGAGAAAAGCCTGTGAGAACGAAGACCCAGCACAGCCAAATACAAAAGAGACCGAGTAGGTGTAAGGCAGAATGGGAAAGCAACTTTTACAGATAAAAGTAAAGCAAAAGCAAAAGCTCTCACACCATGGCCGCCAAGACCTGACCTAGTCTGACCATTTTCTCTTCTACACCTCTTTTCATTTCTCCCTCTATTCAGTCACGTGTGTCATCCTACTGTCTTTTAAAGCTTGTAGTATTTGTCTCTTCTTCAGATCCACTGCATTTGTTGTTTCTGCTGCATGGTCTTCTCCCAGATTTTTATACAAACCACTCCCCTTCACTTTGTTCACAAGTCTGCTGAAACATCACCTTCACAGGCAGGTCTTCCTTCAGCATTCTACTGAAAACACCATCCTATCTCCTTTTATCTTGTTTTACTCTCTACAAAAATATTTTCTATTCTGTGACACAGTATTTATGTTATGTAATTTTTTAATGTTATGTAATTTTTACATCATGCATTTGTTCATTTTCTATCTCATCCACTAGAAATATAAGCTCCTTGGGCTTGGGGAACTTTATTACTTCACTATACCAGCACCTAAAATGGTATACAACCCAAATTAGATGCCCAATAAATACCTTTTTAATTAATAAGTGATTTATTTTTAGTTAAAAGTTCTAGCTCGGTTTTGTTTTATTTTCTGTATAAATGTGAATGGATTATGATAAAATTACTAAAACTATTTCATTCCGACTTCTAAGTTTCTGAGAAGGATACTTCCATAAAAATACATCCTTCTTTCTGCAGTGAATTTCCAGACCCTAGAAGATTTCTAGTATTTCCCCCCAAATAAAGAGAAGAAAAATTAACCTAATAGGCTAAAGTTAAGATCCCACACAATTCTTGGTGATAAGAACGAACATTTCTATTTAAATCAAAGTGTCTTTTACTCCCTCTGACACACACATATATACACTGATAGCTTGATTACCTTTGTTCTAGTTTTCATTAAGTTAATTTTTTGCACCAGGTAAAATATTCATATAACTAAAAAGAAAAGTCTAATACCTAGGTTCAAGTTCCCATCACCAATAGCCATCATAAGCAAGGATGGCAATTTGTTCAATCAAGTGCCAGACAGTAAATATTTTCAGTCTTGTGGGCTATAAAGTCTCTGTCTCAATTATTCAGCTCAGCTGTTATAAAACAGCCTTAGACTACATGTAAAGTGAAAACAACCTTAGCTTACATGTCAATGAAGCTGTTACAAAATGAAAATAGCCTCAGACTACATGGAAATAAAATGAACATAGCTGTATTCCAATAAAACTTTACTTGTAAATACAGTGAGATAAATTTTTCCAGTGGAGTCAAACCCTAATTTAAATGTCTCTTTGATAATGGCAGTGTTTGAAAGGAAATGCAATGAAGGGTTTGCAACAAAGACAATTATTTGAAATTAAAAAATTCATCCTACTACCCATGAAACATTGATATACTTTTAAAAGAATATAAAATTTTCATATGAATAGACTTAAGGTTATTCCAAGATGCCCTCTTTATAATATTTTTTATAATATATATTATTTCAATTATACACCTGTGGCATAATTATGAAGAACCAATGAAACATCAAGACAAAACAGACTGGTAATCTAACTAGCAAGCATGTTGTTAACATTAAAAGTCTTACCCCAAATGTTCTCTTAAATGGTAGATCAAATATATAATTAATATTTTCATAGAATACATTATAAAATTAACCCAGAATTCTTATTTTTCAAAAAACTAAATCCCAAAAATATACTGCCCAATCACATCACTCCTAAAATGGAGGTTTCTAATGTGTCTTACAAAGGATTTAATTTAATACAACAAAGTTTAGAGAGAACCAGCTGTCTCTGCAAAGTACATCATTGTAGACTGAGTAGACTGAATTTCTCAAAATTCAAAGGTATCCCAGCAATATATCTTACCTTAGATGTCATTTTCATAAAAAGTTTGTTGTGATTTTCTGCTGTTCCCATCTTTTCGTTCTTGACTAAATCATTTAGACTTAAGTTATCATCATCATGAAAGTATCTGACCCTTTCTTTTTCCTCATGGGTTGAAACCTATGACAAAATGAACATTGTAAGTTTAGTGAAAACACAAGTCTGAAGTATTTTAATGAACTACCTGTAAATCTGACATTAAAAGTAAAAATCCCAATATATATCATAATCTTCTAGTTTCTTTCTATTCTGTCTGCATCCATGTGGAAGAATTTCCATTAAAATGACACTTCCTACCTCTTCTATACCATTACCTTCCTCTTCCCAAGGGATGGAAGCATGATAGTATCTGATTTCTGAGTTTTAGCCAAAGGGCAGAATTGCTTTATGCTTTCTCTCCTCTCCTTGTAGTAAAAAATCCTATCTCTGTAGAGTTAAGTCAGGAGTTATCCAGAGATTGAGAAAGTATATCAAGAACAAAGGTGAAGTTTTAAGCAAATCTACTTCAAACAGCTGTATCAGAAGCAAAGCTGATATTCTGACTCTCATCCAAACAATTCCGGGTTTTCCTTTCAGTTGGTTCCATACCTATCAGTGGAAAAGAAAAGTGCTATGTATTACCTACCAAATCAAATCTCCTCAACACTGATCTCAAATTCCCTTATCCAAACAAATCCTGCTATTCAACTTCTTTGGAACTACCCTCTTATTATTTTATGCCCATGTTACTATTCTCATCTTCACAACCTTGTATCTCACATTCTATGACGTCAATCATTCCTTGGATGCAAATCTCTTTCTGGTCCTCTTATCCTTTCATTATACTCAAAAAGCAAACCTCAGTGCCGAATGAATGTGTCTACCTCTTTACTCCTGTACCTAGATTATTCAGTAGTAAGAAATTCAAGAACACTACTGAATGCCATCTGGCAATGAGTCTATGAACCCCAAGCCTATTCTGTCATCTCATAACAATCAAACCTTTACTATTTTCCTATGACATCTTTTTGCAAAACCTGAATACCTCCCATTGCATCAGAATAGGTATCTATCCCATTTCTATTTGCACTCAACAGGCATATTATAAACATTTGACAGAAAGATTCTAAATGACTCTTCTGTGTACTCAAATTACTGCTTATAAGATCTTTCAAACTTAAAACAAAAAATCTAACTTGAGAAAATTTAATATGTTGTTTTTGCCATTTTAAGAGCCTCAAGGCAGTGCTATAAATTAACTGTAGCAGTTAGAAGGCAGAAAAAAAATTAGGTTTCTAAGGATCAAACACAGATAAGAGATCTATGGGACCAAGGTTTTCCCTAAGGGCAATATATAATATATATATAATATTATATATATACATTATTATATATATAATATATTATAATATATTATTATGTAAAAAGAAGCTAGAAACAATGTCAAAGAAATAAATGTTAAAATTAAGACTTCCTTAAAAATTCAATGTTCACAACTACTGTTGAATTAGACTACATTTTGTAAAAGGCAAATGGATATAATTAGAAGTAATATCACTATTTACTACCTTTTAATGTTTGCATTGGGCTTCCCTGGTGGCTCAGGGGTAAAGAATCCACCTGCCAATGTAGGAGATGCAGGTTCTATTCCTAGGTTGGGAACATCCCCTGAAGATGCCATGGACAGAGGAGCCTGGCAGGTTACAGTACATGAGGCTGCAAAGATTCATATACTACTGAGCGATAAAGGACCAACAGTGTTTGCATTATTGAACTACATGTCTAAAAATATTTCAAAGGACAGCTGACCCTTGAACAGTGCAAAGGTTAGGGGCAGTGAATTCCTTTTTTTCCCCTTTGTATCAGACTATAGTTGATCCTTAAACTATACTCCATATCCACAGGTTCAAACCACCACAAATATGTAGTACTACAGTAAGTAATTTATTGAAAAAGTTCTGTGTATAAGTGAACCTGAGCAATTCAAACTCAGGTAAGTTAAAGGATTAACTGTAAATCTGATACAAAGGGGAAAAAAGGAATTCTAAATTAATAAACAAAAGATACACGTTAAACATACAATCTGTCTTTTCCTTCTTCCTTCTTGTTTTCCTGGTGTGTTTACAGGCCAGACTCTTCCGGAATGATCTGTTCTGACAAGGATCACTTCTTCCTGATCTTCATCCTATATAAAGTTTTAGAGGTAACAACTGAAAACATTGGAAAAAATACTGAATGCTTGTATTTAATAGCCAAAAAAGCATAAAATGATTTTATTTTCAGATAATATTATGGATTATCTGAAGCATCCTGAACTTTCATTATCTACTATAATGTAAAGTGACCATAATCTTTTCAGGGAAAAGGTGGAAAAAAATATCCAAAGTTTACTTAACTTTTAAAATAATGACAGAAGCAAACTTCAAATTAAGCTTTCATTTAGATAATATAAAAGATGACAAAACACCAATGGTTCAAACAGGCACTGTATGAGAGTGCCCACTACCTACATAGCAGATGTTATATTTAACAAATGTTTCTGCAATTTAAAAATCTACACGGCAGAGTAGAAAGAAGTGGGCTCAACCGTTATTACAGAAATTTTGAGATCACAAGTAATTGCTGAAGAACGATTGACCAAAAAAATGCTGAAACCTACCAAAAAAGACACTCTAAACCCAAAGAAAACAAGCTACAATGAGATGGAATGAGGGGCGCAAAAGCAATAAAATCAAATCCCATACCCGCTGGGTGGGCCAGCCCACAAGTGTAAAAAAAAATATACTACTGAAGTTCTCCAATAGGAGTGAAAGTCCTGAGTCATTAATCAGGCTTCCCAGCCTGCAGGTCTGGCAATGGGAGGAGGAGACTTCAAGAAATTTTGCTTTGAAGGCAAATCTTCAGTGATTTAACAGTACTGGGGTAAATAGAAATTCCACTTTTAAAGGGAGCACTCAGGGTCTCATGCATACCAGGTCATAGGAGAAGAAATAGTGACCTCATAAGAGACTGGACCACATGTCCCTGTTAATATTAGAGGGTCTCCCAGGGACAGGGGGGTTACAGGGTGGCAGTTATGGCTCAGATTTTCAACAGCATGAGGCTCCAATACTTTGGCCACCTGATGCAAAGAGTTGACTCAATGGAAAAGACTCTGATGCTGGGAAAGATTGAAGGTAAAAAAGGAAGCGGGTGGCTGAGTATAAGATTGTTAGATAGCATCACCAACTCAATGAACAAAAATTTGAGCAAACTCTGGGAGATAGTGGAGGACAGAGGTCCGTGGCATGCTATACTGTCCACGGGGTTGCAAGAGTCAGACACAACTTAGTGACTGAAAAACAATAATAACAGGAAACATGTATCAATAATTATCTTAAATGTTAATGGGAAAAATACTCTAACCAAAACAAAGACTGGTTGGATGGATATTAAAAAACAGATCAGTATATATGCTGTTTACAAAGACCTACTTCAGATCTAGGAACATATACAAGCTGAAAGCAAGAAGATACAAACAGGTATTCCATGCAAATGGTAATCAAAAGAAAGCTGGAGTAGCAATACTCGTATCAGACAAAACAGACTTTAAATTACAGACTGTTACAAGAGACGAGAAAGGACACTACATAATGATCAATCCAAGAAGACATAAAAATTATAAATATACATGTACCTACTGTAGGAGCACCCCAATAATACAAATACTAACAGTCATAAAAGTAGAAATTGACCAAACAACAATACTAGGAAACTTTAACTCTTTCCTCAATTAACAGATCATCCAGACAGAAGATAAAAAAGAAATACAAGCCTTAAATAACAGATTACACTGCAGAGACTGGTATTTATAGAGAACTGCATCCAAAAGCAGTAGAATATACTTTCTTCTCAATTACATAAGAACATTCCCCAGAAGAGATCACATCGTGTATCACAAATCAAGCCTCAGTAAACTTAAAACTAAAATCATATCAAGCATCTTTCTTACCACAACACTATGAGACTGGACATTAACACAAGAAAAAAAATCTAAAAAACACAAATACATGGAGGCTAAACAATATGTTGCTAAACAACCAATGGATCAATGAAGAAATCAAACAAGAAATTAAAAATATCTAGAGACAAAGGAAAATGAAGCCCAACCATCCAAAACTTGTGGGATGTGAGAAAAGAAGTTCTAAGGGAGAAGTTTAAGATAATACAATCTTACGGCAGGAAAAAGGAAAACCCACAAATAAACAACCTAACCTTACAATGAAAACAACCAGAAAAAGAGGCACAAACAAAACTCAAAGTTAGTAGAAGGAAAGAAACTATAACAATCAGGGCAGAAATGAAATAAAAATTTTAAAAAATTGAAAGATCAATAAAACTAAAACCTGGTTCTTTGAAAACAAAACTGATAAACCTTTAGCCAGACACATCAAGAAAAAGAGGGAGTGGTCCAAATCAATAAAATTAGAAATAAAAAAGAAGTTACAGTGGATTACAAAAATAAAAATTCTCGTAAGAGACTGCCTCAAGGAACTAGATGCCAATAATATGGACAAGCTCGAAGAAATGAAGACATTCTTAGAAAGGTACAATCTCCCAAGAATCTTCATCCATTGTAGAAATAGAAATATGAACAGACTAATTATAAGTAATGAACTGAAATTATGATTAAAAATCTTCCAACAAACAAAATTCCAGCAACAAATGGCTTCATAGGCAAATTCTACCACACATTTAGAGAAGAGTTAATATCTACATTTAGAAAAGAGTTAACATCTATTCTTCTAAAACTATTTTGAAAAACTGCAAAGGAAGAGTCCCAAAGTCATTCTATGACAACACCACAGCCATATACCAAAATGAGACACAGATGACTACAAAAAAAGAGAAAATTATGGACCAATATCACTGATGATCATAGACACAAAAATCCTCAACAAAATACTAGCAAGCTGAATCCAACAAAATACTAAAAGGGTCATACACCATGACCAAGTGGGATTTCTCCCAGGGTTGCAAATAATGTTCAATATTTTCAAATTAATCAGTGAATCATCAACAAACTTAAGAATAAAAACCATACAGACCTATCAACAGGTATAGAAAAAGCTTTTGACAAAATTCAACACGCATTTATGATAAAAAACAAGAAAACCTTCCAGAAAGTGGGCTTAGATGAAACATGTCTCAACATAATAAAAACCAATTATGACAAACCTACAGCCAACATTACACTTATGGGTGCAAAGCTGAAAGCATTTCCTCTAAGATGAGTAACAAGACAAGGATGTCCACTTTTGCCACTTTCATTGAACACAGTTTTGGAAATCCAAGCCACCGCAACTGAAGAAGAAAAAGAAATGAAAGAAATCCAGGTTGGAAAAGAAGAAATTAAACTGCCACTGTTTACAGATGACATGATACTATACATAGAAAACCTTAAAGATGCTACCAGAGAACTTCTAGAGTTCATCACTGATTGGTGAAGTTATAGTATACAAAATTAAAACACAGAAATTTGTTACACATCTACACATTAAAAACAAAAGACCAGAAAGAGAAATTAAAGAAACAATCCCACTTATCAACACATGAGAAAGAAACAAACATGCAGGAATAAAGCAACCCAAGGAGACAATAGATGTAAATTTCAAAAACAAGACAATGATGAAAGAAATCAAAGATTATACAAACAGATGAGAACATATGCCACATTCTTGGTTTGAAAGAATCAATACTGTCAAAATAACAATACTGCATAAGTCAATCTATAAAGATTGAATGCAATTCCTACCAAATTACCAAAGGCATTTTTTTAGAACAAAAAGAAAATAAAATTATTTGTATAGAAACACAAAAGACCTTGAATAGCAAAATGAATCTTGAGGAAGAAAAATGGTGCTGGAGGAATCAGAATCCCTGACTTCAGACTACACTATAAAGCTACAGACATCAAAAAATGGTACCGGCATAAAAACAGAAATACAGATCAATGGAACAGGATAAAAAACCCACAAATAAACCCACACATCTATGGTCAATTAATCTGTTACAACAGGGGCAAGACTATATAAGGGAAGGAAGATGCTCTCTTCAAAAAATGTTCCCAAGAAAACGGAACAGCTACATGTAAAACAAGGAAACTGGAACATTCTTTACCACCATACACAAAAATAAACTCAACATGACTAAAAACATAAATGTTAAGACCAGATTCTATAAAAAGACTTAGAGGAAACCATAGGCAGAACACTCTTTAGAGTAAATCACAGTACTATCTTCCTGAGGCTGTCTCCCAGAGTAATATGAAAACCAATAGAATGGGAGAAAATATTTGCAAACAATGAGACCAGTAAGGGATTAATCTCCAAATTTTACAAACAGCTCATGTGGCTCAATATTAAAATACACACACACACACACACACACAATCAAAAAAGGGTACATGACTTAAACAGACATTTCTCCAAAGAAGACATACAGATGGTAAAGAGGCACGTTTGAAAAGATGCTGAACACAGCTAATTACTAGAAAAATGCAAATCAAAACTACAATGAGATGTCACTTCATACCAGTCAAAACAGCCATTATCAAAAAATCTGCAAATAGTAAAAGCTGGAGAAAGTACAAGCACTGTTGGTGGGAATGTAAATTGATATAGCCACTATGGAGAAAAGTATGTAGATTCCTCTAAAAGCTAAAAACAGAATCACCATATGAGCCAGCAATCCCACTACTGGGCATATACCCTGAGAAAATCACAATTCAAAAAGACACATATACTCCAATATACACTGCACCACTATTTACAATAGTAAAGACATGGAAGTAACCTAAATGTCTATCAACAAAAGCATGGATAAGACCATATGACACACATATAGAGTAGAATACCACTTAGCAATTTTTAAAAAATGCAATTTGCAGCAAAACAGATAGATCTAGAGAATGTCATACTGAGTGAAATAAGTTAGACACTGAAAGAACAATACATGTAATACTACTTAAATGTGGAATCCTAAAAAAAAAAAAGAGGGGGGCACCAATGAATTTATTTACAAAACAGAAACAGATTCACAGATTTAGAGAACAAGCTTATGGTTACCAGTAGGGAAGGGCAGGCAGAAGAGATAGATCGGGAGCTTGGGACTGACATATATGCACTACTTTTAAAACAGATAACCAACAGGGAACTACTGTATAGCATAGAGAACTCTGCTAAATATTCAGTAATAAACTAAATCAGAAAAGAATTTCAAAAATAATTGACACATGTATATGTATAAACTGAATCAGTCTGCTGTACATTAGAAACACAACATTGTTAATCAACTATGCTACAATAAAAAATTTTTAAAAGAAAGAATAGCAATTCTATCATATGATTTTCACTTCTACTCTTCAAAAGAAGTTATTCCCATGAACTTTTATTGAATATACACCAAACTGCATTCTGTGATAAAAACAGAATTTTACTGAGAAGATCCTAATAAAAAAATGACATAAAGTACACTAGCTAACAACTGCATTAAAAATCAATTCTAAACAAGACTAAGCAAATTATTTGCATTTCAGTCTATCTCTCCAAAGAGAATTAATTATTTAAAAAACTATTTCAATTTCATTACTAGAGATTTACTTTCCCTGTTGAAACAGAAAGGGAAAAAAATGCATCCAAATTTTCAAATTTACATGCACACACAATATTATGTATTTTTGCTACTTATCAACTAGCATTAATTAACAGTGTCATATTTTAGAGGATATCTCATCTTACAGATACCTTCACCCTTGTAGGTGAAAGACAAAGATAAAAACCTACTAGAACAACCAAATAAAGAAGAGACAAGAAATTTATACGAAAAAAAAAAAAAAAANCGCATTTATGATAAAAAACAAGAAAACCTTCCAGAAAGTGGGCTTAGATGAAACATGTCTCAACATAATAAAAACCAATTATGACAAACCTACAGCCAACATTACACTTATGGGTGCAAAGCTGAAAGCATTTCCTCTAAGATGAGTAACAAGACAAGGATGTCCACTTTTGCCACTTTCATTGAACACAGTTTTGGAAATCCAAGCCACCGCAACTGAAGAAGAAAAAGAAATGAAAGAAATCCAGGTTGGAAAAGAAGAAATTAAACTGCCACTGTTTACAGATGACATGATACTATACATAGAAAACCTTAAAGATGCTACCAGAGAACTTCTAGAGTTCATCACTGATTGGTGAAGTTATAGTATACAAAATTAAAACACAGAAATTTGTTACACATCTACACATTAAAAACAAAAGACCAGAAAGAGAAATTAAAGAAACAATCCCACTTATCAACACATGAGAAAGAAACAAACATGCAGGAATAAAGCAACCCAAGGAGACAATAGATGTAAATTTCAAAAACAAGACAATGATGAAAGAAATCAAAGATTATACAAACAGATGAGAACATATGCCACATTCTTGGTTTGAAAGAATCAATACTGTCAAAATAACAATACTGCATAAGTCAATCTATAAAGATTGAATGCAATTCCTACCAAATTACCAAAGGCATTTTTTTAGAACAAAAAGAAAATAAAATTATTTGTATAGAAACACAAAAGACCTTGAATAGCAAAATGAATCTTGAGGAAGAAAAATGGTGCTGGAGAAATCAGAATCCCTGACTTCAGACTACACTATAAAGCTACAGACATCAAAAAATGGTACCGGCATAAAAACAGAAATACAGATCAATGGAACAGGATAAAAAACCCACAAATAAACCCACACATCTATGGTCAATTAATCTGTTACAACAGGGGCAAGACTATATAAGGGAAGGAAGATGCTCTCTTCAAAAAATGTTCCCAAGAAAACGGAACAGCTACATGTAAAACAAGGAAACTGGAACATTCTTTACCACCATACACAAAAATAAACTCAACATGACTAAAAACATAAATATAAGACCAGATTCTATAAAAAGACTTAGAGGAAACCATAGGCAGAACACTCTTTAGAGTAAATCACAGTACTATCTTCCTGAGGCTGTCTCCCAGAGTAATATGAAAACCAATAGAATGGGAGAAAATATTTGCAAACAATGAGACCAGTAAGGGATTAATCTCCAAATTTTACAAACAGCTCATGTGGCTCAATATTAAAATACACACACACACACACACACACAATCAAAAAAGGGTACATGACTTAAACAGACATTTCTCCAAAGAAGACATACAGATGGTAAAGAGGCACATTTGAAAAGATGCTGAACACAGCTAATTACTAGAAAAATGCAAATCAAAACTACAATGAGATGTCACTTCATACCAGTCAAAACAGCCATTATCAAAATATCTGCAAATAGTAAAAGCTGGAGAAAGTACAAGCACTGTTGGTGGGAATGTAAATTGATATAGCCACTATGGAGAAAAGTATGTAGATTCCTCTAAAAGCTAAAAACAGAATCACCATATGAGCCAGCAATCCCACTACTGGGCATATACCCTGAGAAAATCACAATTCAAAAAGACACATATACTCCAATATACACTGCACCACTATTTACAATAGTAAAGACATGGAAGTAACCTAAATGTCTATCAACAAAAGCATGGATAAGACCATATGACACACATATAGAGTAGAATATCACTTAGCAATTTTAAAAAACGCAATTTGCAGCAAAACAGATAGATCTAGAGAATGTCATACTGAGTGAAATAAGTTAGACACTGAAAGAACAATACATGTAATACTACTTAAATGTGGAATCCTAAAAAAAAAAGAGGGGGGCACCAACGAATTTATTTACAAAACAGAAACAGATTCACAGATTTAGAGAACAAGCTTATGGTTACCAGTAGGGAAGGGCAGGCAGAAGAGACAGATTGGGAGCTTGGGACTGACATATATGCACTACTTTTAAAACAGATAACCAACAGGGAACTACTGTATAGCATAGAGAACTCTGCTAAATATTCAGTAATAAACTAAATCAGAAAAGAATTTCAAAAATAACTGACACATGTATATGTATAAATTGAATCAGTCTGCTGTACATTAGAAACACAACATTGTTAATCAACTATGCTACAATAAAAAATTTAAAAAAAAAGAATAGCAATTCTATCATATGATTTTCACTTCTACTCTTCAAAAGAAGTTATTCCCATGAACTTTTATTGAATATACACCAAACTGCATTCTATGATAAAAACAGAATTTTACTGAAAAGATCCTAATAAAAAAATGACATAAAGTACACTAACAACTGCATTAAAAATCAATTCAAAACAAGACTAAGCAAATTATTTGCATTTCAGTCTATCTCTCCAAAGAGAATTAATTATTTAAAAAACTATTTCAATTTCATTACTAGAGATTTACTTTCCCTGTTGAAACAGAAAGGGAAAAAAATGCATCCAAATTTTCAAATTTACATGCACACACAATATTATGTATTTTTGCTACTTATCAACTAGCATTAATTAATAGTGTCATATTTTAGAGGATATCTCATCTTACAGATACCTTCACCCTTGTAGGTGAAGGACAAAGATAAAAACCTACTAGAACAACCAAATAAAGAAGAGACAAGAAATTTATACGAAAAAAAAAAAAAAAAGACTCAAGATAACAGAAAGAGATGTGTGGGCCTGGCAGCCCTGGGGAGGTGCTGCGGGCTGGTGGGCAGGCTTAGCAGGCAGTGGGATGGAAGAATTTCCACAGTGACAAGTCAACAGCAGAAAATCTGAAGAGATGTGAGCAGCAAAATGAAACTAAACCAGAAGGTTCTGATGCTTGAAAAAGTTAAGTGTGTTCTCTGAGCTGTAACCAAGCTGTTAACACTGGTCTGCTGTTTCAAATCTTTGCTGCTTCAAGACAGAACTGAGGAAATAATATACTCCCCCAGTGTATCTGTGCCGTGACCTGGATGTAACCTGGCTGAAATAACCTCAGCTCAGCCCCTGAAAAGTAGAGACCAAGCATGGCAGAAGCCAAATTTGGCAAAAGCTCATGCTATGGAAGCTAAACACAAAAGAAATCCAGCACAGTGGAATTGACAAGAAGCCCAGCATGCTGGAAACCAGGACAACAAAAACAAACTTGGCAGAAAGCTCATGTGGCTCAGTCTCAGATTCCAAAAGACCTGCAGCTAAGAGATCAAGCTCTGAGCCTTTAGAGTGGGAGCACTAACTCCAAGACCCTAGACTACCAGAGAACTAACCCTAGGAAGTATCAAATAGTTAGAACTCCCACAAATGAAACCACTTGAATACAAGAACCAGCATCATCCAACCACCAATAGCACCCTGTGCAGGACACCTCACCCAAACAACAACAAAAAATACAAACACAATCATCAGTAGATAGGATTACCACTCACTCAGCCTTGCTTGCCCATCAGAGGAAAAAGCAGAAAAAGAAAAAGTTCAGCACAAATCTCACCCTATAGGAAGCTTACACAAACCACTGTACCAACCTTAGGAGGGCAGAAACCAAAAGGAAGAAATAACTCAGCCTTGAAGACTGGGGAAAGAAGACCTCAAACACAATACGTTTTAAAAAAATAATGAAAAGGCAGAGAAATACTGCATAAATGAAGGAGCAAACTAGAAACACAGAAGTCCAAATAAATGAACAGGAAATACATAAACTACCTGAAAAAGGATTTGGTATAATAATAGAAAAGATGACCGAAATTCTTGAAAGCAGAAAAGAGAAAATGCAAGAATCAATTAACAAAGACCCAAAAGAACTAAAGAATAACCATAGAGACAAACAACACAATTACTGAAATTAAAAATACTCTGGAAGGAATCAAAAGCAGAATATCTCAAGCAGAACAAATCAGTGAGCTAGAAGATAAAATCATGGAAATAACTTCTGAGAGTAGAAAAAGTAAAAAGAATGAAAAGAACTGAGGATAGTCTGAGAGAATTCTGGGACAGTATCAAATGCACCAACATTCAAAATATAGGAGTCTGAGAAGAAGAGAAAAAGAAAGGGTATGAGAAAATTTTTGAAGAGATTATAGATGAACATTTCCCCAACATGGAAAAGGAAATAGTCAAGTCCAAGAGGCACAAAGGGTACCATACAGGATAAACCAAAGGAGAAACATGCTAAGACACATACTAATCAAACTAAGATTAAACACAAAGAAAGAATACTAAAAGCAGCAGTGGAAAAGCAACAAGTAATATACAAGGAAAACCCCATACATTGACCAGCTGATCTTTCAGCAGAAACTCTTCAAGCCAGAAGGAAATGGCAGAATATATGTAAAGTACTGAAAGGGAAAAATCTACAACCAAGATTACTGTGCCAGAGTAAAACCAAGTATCTCATTCTAAACTGATGGAGAAATCAAAAGCTTTTCAGACAAGCAAAAGTTAAGAGAACTCAGTACCACCAAACTAGCTTTACAACAAATGTTAAAGGGACTTATATAGTCAAGAAATGCAAGAGAAGAAAAAGATCTAAAAAATCAACCCCAAACAATGAAGAAAATGGCAATAGGAACATATATATCAATGATTACTTTAAATGTAAACAGATTAAATGTTCCAACCAAAAGACACAGACTGGCTGAATGGATACAAAACCATGACCTATATATATGCTGGCTAAAAAAAAACCCACTTCAGACCCAAGGAGACACAGGGACTGACACTGAGAGGATGGAAAAATATATTCCATGCAAATGGAAAGCAAAATAAAGTACAGCAGCAATCCTCATATCAGACAAAGTAGACCTTAAAATGAAGAATGTTACACAAGATAAGAAAGGACACTACATAATGATCAAGGGATCAACCCAAGAGGAAGACATAATTGTAAACACCTATGCATCCATGATAGGAGCACCTCAGTACATAAAACAAACATTAACAGACATAAAAGGAGAAATTGACAGTAACACAATAACACCCCACTCACAACAATGGATAGTTCATCTAAACAAAATTAATAAGGAAATACGAGTCTTAAGATGGATCTCAGTGATATCTTCAAGACATTCCATCCAGATGCAGAAGAATACACCTCAAGTGCACAGAGAACATTCTCCAGGATAGAACCACATCTTGGGTCACAAATCAAACCTCAGTAAACTTAAGAAAATTGAAATCATATCAAGCATCTTTTCTGACCACAGTGCTATGAGACTAGATATCAACTACAAGAAAAGGACTATAAAAAACACAAACACATGGAGATTAAACAGTATGTTTCTAAACAACCAACAGGTTATTGAAGAAATCAAAAGGGAAATTTAAAAATTCCTAGAAACAAATGACAGTGAAAACATGACAACTCAAAACCTATGGGATGCAGCAAAAGCAGTTCTGAAGGGTAGTTTATAGCAATACAATCCTGCCTCAAGAAACAAGAAAGACATCTAATGGACAACTTAACTTTACACCTAAAACAACCGGGAAAAGAATGAAAAAAAAAAAAAAAAAGAATTAGCAGAGGAAAGAAATTATAAAGCTCCAAACAGAAATAAAAAGAAATGAAAGAAACAACGCTGAAGATTAATAAAACTAAAAACCAGTTCTTGAAGAAGATAAACAAAACTGACGAACCTTTAACCAGACTGATCAAGAAAATAAGAGAGAATAACCAAATCAACAAAATTAGAAACAAAAAAGGAGAGGTTACAACAGAAAATGCAGAAATACAAAGGATTATGAAACTATTATGACCAGTTATATGGCAATAAAATAGATAACCTGGAAGAAATGGACAGATTCTTAGAAAAGTTAATTCCTAAGACTGCATCAGGAAGAGAGAGAAATTATGAACAACCCAATTACAAGCACTGAAATCGAAGCTGTAACCAAAAAATCTCCCAAAAAACAAAAGCCCAGTAGCAATCAGCTTCACAGGAGAATTCTATCAAACATTTAGAGAAGAGCTAATGCCTGAATAAGCATTAGAAGGATTTCTAAAATTCTTTCAAAAAACTGCAGAGGAAGAAACACATACAAACTCATTCTACTAGGGCACCATCACCCTGAAACCAAAACCAGACACAGACAACACAACAAAAGAAAACTACAGGCCAATATCACTGGTGAACATAGATGCAAAAATCCTCAACAAAATTTTAGCAAAAAGAGTTCAACAACACATCATAAAGCTCACTAACCATGATCAACTTGGGTTTATTCCAGGCATGCAAGGATTCTTCAATATATGCAAATTAATTAACGTGATATACCATATTAACAAATTGAAAGATAAAAACCATATGATAATCTCAATAGATGCAGAAAAAGATTGACAAAATTCAACACCCATTTATAATTAAAACTACTTTTTAAATGGGCATAGAAGGAACCTATCTCAAATTAATAAAGACCATATATGATCAACCCACAGCAAACATTATTCTCAATGGTGAAAAACTGAAAGCATTCCCCATAACATCAGAACAAGACAAGGGTGTCCACTTTCACCACTATTATTCAACACAGTTTTGGAAGTCCTAGCTACAGCAATCAGAGAAGAAATAAAACAAATTGAGATCAGAAAAGAAGTAAAGCTCTCACTGTTTGTACATGACATGATACTGTACATAGAGAACCCTAAAAATAGTATCAGAAAATTACTAGAGATAAAGGTAGTTATCAGACAATTATCAGAGACAATCAGTGAATTTAGCAAAGCTGCAGGATACAAAATCAATACACAGAAATTACTTGCATTTCTATATACTAACAATGAAAAATCAGAAAGAGAAATTAAAGAATCAATCCCATTCACCACTGCAACAAAAAGAATTAAACATCTAGGAATAAACTTACCTCAGGAGACAAAAGAAGTGTACATAGAAAATTATAAGAAACTGATGAAAGAAATCAAAGATGACATAAACAGATGGAGAGAGATTCCATGTTTCTGGGTAAGAAGAATCAATATTCTGAAAATGACTATACTACCAAATGCAATCTACAGATTCAATGCCATCCCTATCAAATTACCAATGACATTTTTCATAGAACTAGAACAAAAAGTTTCCTAATTCAAATGGAAACACAAAAAACCCCCAAATAGCCAAAGCAGTCTTGAGAAAGAATGGAGATGGAGGAATCAACCTTCCTGACTTCAGATTATACTACAAAGCTACACTCATCAGTACAGTATGGTGCTAGCACAAAAATATAGACCAATGAAACAAGACAGAAAGCCCAGAAATAAACCCTTACACCTATAGGAACCTTATTTTTGACAAAGGAGGCAAGAATATACAATGGGGCAAAGACAGTCTCTTCAACAAATGGTGCTGCGAAAACTGCACAGCTATATGTAAAAGGATGAAATTAGAACACTTCCTAATAACATACACAAAAATAAATTCAAAATGGATTAAAGACCTAAATGTAAGACCAGAAACCATAAAACTCTTAGAGGAAAACAGGCAGAACACTTATGACATAAATCAAAGCAAGATCCTCTATGATCCACCTCCCAGAGTAATAGCAAGACAACAAAAGAGACACAGATGTATAGAACGGACTTTTGGCCTCTGAGGGAGAGGGAGAGGGTGGGATGATGTGGGAGAATGGCACTGAAACATGTATACTATCATGTAAGAAATGAAGCACCAGTTTATGTTCGATACAGGATACAGGATGCTTGGGGCTGGTGCATGGGGATGAGANATGGCTGGATGGCATCACTGACTCGATAAACGTGAGTCTGAGTGAACTCCGGGAGATGGTGATGGACAGGGAGGCCTGGTGTGCTGCAATTCACAGGGTCGCGAAGAGTTGGACACAACTGAGCGACTAAACTGAACTGATGGCTGATTCATGTTGAGGTTTGACAAAAAAAACCAACAAAATTCTGTAAAGCAATTATCCTTCAATAAAAAGATAAATTAAAAAAAAAAAGACACAGAAAGGCTGACTAGATTATAAAAGAAGAGCCTACAATAAACTAACTGCAGAAAACCAACTTTAGGGCAAAAGACACACATAGATAGAATATGATAGGTTGGAGAACAACAGCTCGTATAAATATAACTGCAAGAAAGCAGGGTACCAACACTCTTCTCAAACAAAATAGACTTTAAAGCAATGGATATAAAGAGAGGTTAAGAACAATCCTATATAATAATAAAGTAAAAGTGAAAGTCACTCAGTCATGTCCCACTCTGTGATCCCATGGACTATATAGTCCATGGAATTCTCCAGGCCAGAATACTGGAGTGGGTAGCCTTTCCCTTCTCCAGGGGATCTTCCCAACCCAGGGTCTGAACCCAAGTCTCTTGCACTGCCGGCAGGTTCTTTACCAGCTGAGCCACAAGGGAAGCCGATATAATAATAAAAGGATCTACAAAAGAAGAGGACTTTACACTCATTAACATATGTGCAACCAATATAGGAACACTCAAAGTAATAAACATATACTAACAGACATAAAGGGAGAAAATGATGGGAATACAAAAATAGTACGAGACTTGATACGGAACTCCTATTAATGGACAGAGCTTCCAAACAGAAAATCAATAAGGCAACAGAGATTGTAAATGATACAATAGAACACTTAAACGCCATTTATGTTTTCAGGACTCTATATAAAAACAAACAAACAAAAAATATAAATTCGTTTCAAGGGTGAATAGAACACTTTCTAGAATTCACTATAAGATATAAAACAATCCTCAAGAAATTTGAGTATAATAATTATTTCAAGCATCTTTTCTGACCACAATTGCATGAAACTAGAAATCAAATATTAAATGAGAAACTAGGGAAAAAAACAATAATATGGAGACTAAAAAACATACTACTTAAAAACTAAGGGTCATGATGAAATCAAGAGGAAGTTAAAAAATATCTTGAGATAAATGACAATGAAAACACAACCACAGAAAATCTATGGGATGCAGGCAAAGCACAGAGAAGTTCACAGCAATACAAGCCTTTCTCAAAAAACAAGACAAATCACAAATAAGGAACACAACTTACCACCTAAAAGAATTATACAACAAACAAACAAAACCTAAAGATAGGATAGGAAGGAAATAATAAAGGTCAGAGAATAAATAAACAAAGGATTTTTTTTTAAATAGAAAAATATCAATAAAACCCAGAGGTGGTTCTTTGGAAGAATAAACAAAATCAACAAATCTCTGACCAAGAACTTTAAGAAAAGAGAGGACCCTCCCCCAACCTCCGGGAAAAAAATAAGAAGAAATAAAACCAGAGAAATAACAACCAATATTGCACAACACAAAAGTACCAAAAGAAAATACTAGGAACAATTACATGCCAACAAAGTGTACAACCCAGAAGAACTAGACAAGTTTCTAGAAATACACAGCCTACCAAAACTGAACAAAAATGTAGCAGATAATTTGGAAAAGACTGATGAATTTCACTAGAACTGAAATCAAATCTGTAAAAATAAAAATCCTTCCTGCAANTAGAAGAACTGGACAAGTTTCTAGAAATACACAGCCTACCAAAACTGAACAAAAATGTAAGAGATAATTTGGAAAAGACTGATGAATTTCACTAGAACTGAAATCAAATCTGTAAAAATAAAAATCCTTCCTGCAAAAAACAAGTCCAGGACCAGATGGTTTCACTGGGAAATTCTGCCCGATACACAAATAAGAGCTTACAATGAGCCTTCTCAAACACTTCAAAAAGATTGAAGAGGAAGAAACACTCCTAAATTCATTCTATAAAGCCACCATCACCCTGATAATCAAAACCAGACAAAGACATTGCCAAAACAGATACAAAGATTCTCAACACTAATTCATATTCCTCTCTCATCTAAACCATCACAATAATCAAGTCAGCTCTCCTTCAAAATATACATGGAAAACATTTATGCATACAAAAAATCTAATTACTTCAAACCTCTTCAGCTACTATCTTAGTCAAGTTCACTCTTCTTTCTTATGTATATTAATGCAAAAGCTTAATTAGACCCCATGTTTGCCATATTCTCCTTAAATCTACTCTTAACAAAAAAGCCAGGATGGTTCTGTCAAAATACATTTTCGGCTCAAAAATCTGAAGCAGTTTTACTTCTCACCCAGAATAAAAACCTACTTCCTTGACTTTTAAGCTTAACATGATCTGGCCTCCCACAGACTCTCTAATCTGGATCTTCCACTTTCTTCTCTTTCACTCATTTCACTCCAGCAACACTGGTCTCCTTGCTATTTTGTCTAAATACTGGACACACATCCAATCTTCTGTTCCTTATGTCCATAGTGCTCTTCACTCAGATACACGGAGATCACTGCTTACCTTAGTTCAAGTCTTTGCATCATCGTCACTTTTCTAATGAAAATTAGCCTGTGCATCCCAGACACACATACACATAAACATACAGCATCACTGACACTCAAGATTCCCTCCACCCCGCTTAGGATATGTAACTTTCTACTATGCTGTATAGTTTATTATCTTTATCACTGCTGTACAGTTTATTATCTTTATCAGTTTATTATCTCTCTCTTCCTGTTCAAATAATACTCCACAAAGACAGATGTTTTTTATCTGTTTTATTGACCAACAGACAGGCAAACGAATCCTAGAACAAAATATTTTACATGAGAGGGATACCAAATTCAAGTGTCTCATTCTGGACAGAAAGAAGTTAATGACCAGTCTGACTTGTGCAAGGTCAGTCAGTAAATGGCAGAGCCCAGAATAAAACCAAGCCCCCTTGACCCTAGACATAGGCTTTTGTCCATCCGGACACAATGGTATAAGATAATACATATGAAATAAATATTAAATACAAGCAAACAACCATAAACATATACAAACACATCAATAAGAGATACAGACACATTTAACATTAAATAGTACCACTGCCAACCAGAAGTATTACACAAGGTAATTGGCTACCTATAATCAAACTGTTATTACTTACCTCTATCCTAGATTTTTTTGATGACATCTGTGATACAGTGTCTTGGAATTTATTTGCCTTATCAAGTTGGGCTTTAAGTTGTTCAGCTAATTCCTTCAAATGGAAAAGATAAGAAAAACAGGTGTGATATATAGTTTAATTCATTTGTAGAATATTTCAAATTCATATGATGATGATGATGTTCAGTCATTGAGTCATGTCCAACTCTGTGACCCCCTGGACTATAGCCCAGCAGGCTCTCTGTCCATAGGGTTCTCCAGGCAAGAATACTGGAGTGGGTTACCATTTTCTTCTTCAGAGGATCATCCCAGATCAAGAAACAAAGCTGCATCACTTGCATTGGCAGGTGGATTCTTTACCACTGAGCCACCTGGGAAGCCCTAAACATTCAAGTAGCTAACACCTAAATTCACTTACCAGGCTCACAGTCTAATGCATTACTTTTTAATGAATTCATCTGTGTTACAAAAATCTAAAATATTTGTGGAACTTGTTTATATTTTGATAGTAAATAATTACAAGGACATATAATTTAGAGAAGATAAAAGAAATGCAGACCCTTAAGAAGAGAATTTTTATAATTCCTTAGATACTATAAACTTCCAATGCTCAGAATTTCAGTTATTTCTAAAAACAAAGCCATCATAGTATTAAAATAATACCTTATTTACTGTTGATAGGTAATTTAGATAAAAACTGAATACATTTCATTTTTATTCTAAGAAATCTATAAAAATTTATAAAAAATACTAAAATATAAAACAATAAATCACAATGAAATAAATTAAATGAATAGAATACTATGACAAGCAAAGATAGTTTTTCCACTGCAGTGGTTCCATGAACACAGAACACTTCTTTTAACTTAGGTTAATCTCCTAACATGGTTACCTTCCTTTCACTATTTTAACCAATTTATTTGTGCTTTTAAAGCACAAATGTTATTTTCTTGCTGTTGGTGGTGGTCTGTCTCGCTTACTAATTTTCGGGTTAAGCTTAAGTTCAGTGTCATTAAGGACCAGATTCAAAGAGAGAGAGCGCAGCATATGCAAGATATGATTTCTATTAGAGATACACACTGATAAAAACAGAAGTATCAGGTTTGTTCACTTTTTGTTCTACTACAGAGTGTCACATGGATAGTGCACCAAAACAGAAGACTACTTAAGATGACTTACATTTGGATTTGAGATGTGTACATACATATGACCACAAGAGAATCAATTTTTTCAAGACACAGAAAGCTGTCTGACTTTGCCATTCTGCCATATGCAGTGTAACATGTATTTGTATAAGAGGAATGTGACAATAATAAATAGATAGATGCCACTCTTACCAAATAATTTCATTTCTATTCAATTCTCAGGTTAAGTCTCAAATCACAACATTATCATGGGAATTAAGTAAGCTACACAAAGCATGTAACACAGTCAGGCACAAACATGTTGCCTAAAATTTTGAAAAAATTAATTAACCATTCTTTTTAGTAGCTCAATTTTAAAGTTCCTAAGTTCCTAAAGAACTTATTCAAAGTTCCTAAGTAAGTGAATTTAAGAAAGTAACACATTATTAATAAAATATGACTAAAAAGCAAAGGAAGACAGTGACATTTTTGTATTTCCCTCAAATATGTTCAATAAGTTATAAATAAAAGAATAAAGCAAACATCCAACTTAAAAAGAAAATTTTAAAGCATTTAGTTCCTTAAAATCATAAATTTCAAAAACTTGACAAATTACATAGTTTACTTAGAAGTAGACAATACTGTTCTTAGGAGTACTCAGGACTCTCTTCAAAGAATAAGCAGCATTACTGTCAAAAGATGCTACATCCCCATAGCTTAGGAACTGCCAAAATTACTTGTAAGAAGTTAAATATTTAGTAATTATTCTCCAAAAGAACAAAATATAAGCCTTACCATATTGCCCATCATCTCTGCCTTGATAATTTTGGCTCCTAACTTGTTCTTCTCATCAACACTCAAGACGTGGATAGACTCATCCCCTGGGCTACTTCTGTTTGAATAGGATAGACAAAGAGCATATGAAATATAAGTACATATTAACAACATGTAAGCTGTTGTAAATAACAACACCAAGATTCAAATGTTATTTCAAATGACCTTCACAAAGCAATCAGCACAAACAGAAATAATAAATTTAAAAGCCTCAATGCTTCCCTAAAAATTACTACTTAAAGATACTGTGTTATAATGCCATCATGGCCTATGGCAGTTATAATACATGACCAAAGACCCAGTAGCAGTGAGAAAAATAATAAAAGTAATATTCATCATAACTTAATATTCCCGGGAAGTGAAGTGAAAGTCACTCAGTCGTGTCCAAATCTTTGGGACCCCATGGACTATACAGACCATGGAATTCTCCAGGCTAGAATACTGGAGTGGGTAGCCTTTCCCTTCTCCAGAGAATCTTCCCAACCCAGGGATAAACC